>JAJJMC010009062.1:2163303-2193954 GCA_023531435.1 Papaver californicum
ATGTAGCTATTCACTTTGAGGCACCGACTCGTAGCAACAAAAAAATATATTGGTTGCTCAAACCTCTCTCAGCAACTAAGCTTGATCCACGACCAAATATGTTTAATTGCTAAATCCGTTTTTCAAGTAATTTATAGCATCTAAAAAAGTGATCATGTAGCTATTCACTTTGAGGCACAGACTCGTAGCAACAGAAAATGAATTGGTTGCTCAAACCTCTCTCAGCAACTAAGTTTAAGCTACCACCACATGTTAAAAAATGAATTACTTGAGGGAGAAAGATAGACCGTGTGATCAAAATCCATCAACGCTTTATATCTAGTTCTATCTAGTCATACGGATTGTGATCCGTGTGACTCATTGGAAAAAAATTGTATTCGTCAATTTTAGTACGATTATAGTTGGTTATAACACCCTTTTTTGATTAGTTTTGTTTGAATATTATATATTTTTTAATTAGTAAAATATTCGTATATTTTAATATCGAGGAATATGTATTTATGGAAGAAAAAAAAATTAATAACCCGAGAAAAACTCCAATGAATAATGATTTCCTAAATCTATATTTATATCCGTTGGATCAGATATTTTTGGCTTTCTATTGACCAGATAAACAATTTAAGGATCATTGTATGTGTGTGTTTTAGACTTAAAAAACGAAAATAATGTTTGTGTTTAAATTACTCCATTTTTGGTCAAATTGATGGATAATGAATAAAATTTGGTGAGATTGAGAAATATTCAATAAAATTGCTTACCATTAGACTTAAGTGTACAATTTAGCGTCCTTTCTAACAGCTATTTGATACTAAAAAAGATTTCATTAACCTCCATAATTAACGGGATTAATTTATTTGGTACTAAAAATGATTTCATTAACCTCCATAATTAACGGGATTAAGAATCCTATTTAAAATACAAGATATTATATAAGAATTAAAGAAGTAAACATGGTTACGAACTAACAGGTAAAGGTAGAAAGTAAGCATGCATATAGCATTTGCAAAGAACAAACGAAACATAAGGCAAGGTTTTAACAAGCCAGATCATTAATTCTTGAAACTTTTTGGTAGCAAAAAAGATGCAGTCACTTGTGTTCACCAATTCAACGTACTACTCTGAAATCTTAAACTGGTATGATGTTTTCTCTCTTTCTCCAAAGATATTACAAACTAGCAGAAAGATTAAGTAAATCAAACTAATCCTCCTCCTCGGCTTCATTTTCAGCAATGTTGAAGTATCGCAACTCGTAGACATTACGGTCTTTGCTGGATGCAATGACTCTCAGCCAGTCTCTAACATTGTGCTTCTTCAAGTATTTCTTGGTCAGATACTTCATGTACCTACATGAATAATAAAAAAAAGAATCAACACAAGGAAACCCAAATACAAGCATAACAGTCCCAGTGAGCCAATGAGCAATAGTTTCTTGGGTACTGCTGGAAACCAAAAAATCTGTTTGCACACAAAAAATGAGTAAAAGCAATTCATAAACTAACAAGGATCCACCACTATATATCCGGATCATATTTCCCATGTTACATAACCCTTTCATAGTTCCCTAGATAGGTTCCCATTTAAAGACACCCTGTTAAAGTGAGACCTTAAAGTTAACCATAACCTGTACATAATCATATCATGTGATTGAAAAATAGAAACAGAAGAAAACCAAAATATCATAAGACAATATGCACAACATACAACCTGCAAAAACACACAGTACTTTAAATTGCCACTGACCACTACGAAGCAAACAACTTCTATTCACTATAAGTATTTGGGTTAGAATATGAACAACAAACATAACTTAAGCAGTTACAGATTCATTGTTGTTCACATTCTAAACCAAATTAGGTCTATGTCTTCCTTTCACAAGCAGTTACAGATCAATTTCATAAAGCAGCAGTTAATAAAATCACATGGCAGTTGCGAATCTTCTTTAAATCAAAAGTCATGTACAGACCCCTAATATCAAAACCGTTTTGAAAATTACCTCGATTTATAAAACCCATTCTAGAAAACTCGAATTTCCCTTATTATTTAAACACCCAAATCGAAAAACTCAATCCTAATTACAACAAATTGAAAACCCACTTTGCCAAAAATCGATATATATATTTTTTTTAATTCAATCATAAAAACAAAAGAAGATTTCATATAAACGGATTAGATTGAAATGTCTAGTTGGCCAGAAATTTCTATCAAAGTAAAACAAAATGCTAGGAAACGAAACCAACAGTAGTGAGGTTAATCTACCTGAACTTCAGATTCAATCCTGTGAAAATCCAAAAGCACAAAGTTCAAAATGCTAGGAAACGAAACCAAATACCAGGAGAAACATATTAGTCTATAGACTATACAAAATGAGCAGAACAAATGCTGGATCTAACATAGTTACTAACCTATCAAGATCATATCCTCCCACACCGAGAACAAAGTCCATGTCAACAACTCCAAACTTAGCTTGTTTAATATGTGCCATGTTGTTGATACCCTGCAACAAATGCTCCCAAATTAGTCAAGCAACAGATGCTCCCAAATTAGTGAAACTTAGCAAAGAATGTTGCAGAATGACAAATTTTACCTTAATTCTCGTATTCAACGCGCCCAACTCCTCCTCACTCACCAAATCCACCTGCACAAGATAAAATAAAAATTATCATTCAAACCTAGAATGATAGAATAAAACAAGTTATAAGAAACTTAGAAAAGTTATGATTGTATAGTGAATAGCATCCCAACACTTACCCGACGGATCATATATGTCCCCATATAACCCAAAAGAAATAAAATTGGGATATACTCACCTTGTTCAAAATGATACCATCTGCATACGCAACTTGTTCTACAGCTTCATTCAAAATGAGAACAGAAGTGTCGGAAAGAAAACTAATAAGTTAATTTGCACCATCCTTAAACCCAAGTGTCTTCCTAGGATACAAGCTTTCAAAAGCAGAATGAACTTCTTCTCTCCATTCTGTGTACCACACTGGCCTGTATCAAAGGAGAAAAGCAACAATCTAATTCAAAATAAGAACCTTACATAGGCCCTTAACCAAAATTACTCATATTGATTTGGGGGATAAATTAGAAAATTAAGTTTTTAAATCGAAATCAAATTTGTTGCTTGGTTTTAGGATTTGATTAAAACCATTTTCATTTTCCGCCAGGAACACGGAAAACACCTCAAGAGCAAACAAATAGTAAAAGAAAAATTCAGCTGAATAATGTTCAATCTTCTAAATGATAAATTTTTTACCTTTCTTCATAATTGAACAGTTCCATGTCCATGGAAACTGGCACCACCATTCCCACACTGGTATATGAGTTTGTGTTTGAGTTCTTTGGTCCTAACATAGATGGAACCTTGATTCCTCTCCTTGAGGTACGTAGTGTTTAGGGTACACATCAATGAAAAGAAAAGAAAATGTTGGTGTTTACCTTCTCGTGATGGAACCCTAGTTTTCTCAGATTGGTGATGGTGGTGATGCGGCTCAAATTGGGAGAGAGAGAAAAGAAAATGTTGAAAATGAAAGAGATATTTTTGTGAAGGGTTTTGATAAAAAATAATTAACGGTGGTGATGGTACCTCATACGGATCCTACTTTGCTTTTGATGGTCCAGATTTTTTTTTGGATGGTCATACGGATTCTGTGTTTGTTTCAATTTTGTGTTAGTTCCATTTTGTGTTAGTTATCATTGTGTGTTAGTTAACATCTAACTGAAATGGAAATTTGAAAGGTGGATATTGGATTTCGAATGTCGGCAACGTAACCTAACAAATTTTGGAAATTAAGATTCATAAAAAAAAATGTAAATTTTGTAAATTTAAAAGGTGGATAACGATATAGGGTTCCATGAACCCTGAACTATGAAACTATGATTTCAGCAAAAAAAATGTAAATTTAAAAGATTCATTTTTTTTTTCATCGATCTAACAAATCTAACGATATGAAACTATGATTTCACCAATCTAACTAAAATTCACTCAATTTTTTATCGAACCGACTTGACTACACTCAATTTTGATCGATCTTACTCAAATGATATCAATTTTTGTTCAATTTCACTCGATTTCACTTTGATTTATTGAATTTTATTCAATCTCAATCAATCTTATTAATTTTGTTATCTATCTAACAAATCTAACGATATCAAACTATGATTTTATCAATCTTACTAAAATTCACTCAATTTTTTATCGAATCGACTTGACTACACTCAATTTTGATCGATCTTACTCAAATTATATCAATTTTTGTTCAATTTCACTCGATTTTACTTTGATTTATTGATGAAAAATTGATATAATTTGAGTAAGATCGATCAAAATTGAGTGTATTCAATTCGGTTCGATAAAAAATTGAGTGAACTTTAGTCAGATTGATGAAATCATAGTTTGATATCGTTAGATTTGTTAGATCGCTAAAAAAATGAATAAGTTTAATTAAGATTGAATAAAATTCAATAAATCTAAGTGAAATCAAGTGAAATTGATGAAAAATTGATATAATTTGAGTAAGATCGATCAAAATTGAGTGTATTCAAGTCGACTCGATTACAAATTGAGTGAATTTTAGTGAGATTGATGAAATCATAGTTTCATATCGTTAGATTTGTTAGATCGATAACAAAATGAAAAGGTTTGATCGAAATTGGATAAAATTCAATAAATCTAAGTGAAATCGAGTGAAATTGATGAAAAATTGATATAATTTGAGTAAGATCGATCAAAATTAAGTGTATTCTAGTCGGTTCGATAAAAAATTAAGTGCATTTTAGTGAGATTTATGAAATCATAGTTTCATATCGTCAGATTTATTAGATCGGTAAAAAAATGAATAAGTTTGATTGAGATTTAAAATTCAATAAATCAAAGTAAATTCGAGTGAAATTGATGAAAAATTGATATAATTTGAGTAAGATCGATCAAAATTAAGTGTTTTCTAGTCGGTTCGATAAAAAATTAAGTGAATTTTAGTGAGATTGATGAAATCATAGTTTGATATTGTTAGATTTGTTAGATTGATAAAAAAAATGAATAAGTTTGATCGAGATTGGATAAAATTCAATAAATCAAAGTAAAATCGAGTGAAATTGGATTCAGGTAAGTGCCATTTTGGGGTAAGGTTACGAAAGGATTTGGATTCATAAATAAATCTTTAAAAGTTTATATGTGTTATAAATCATTTAGTCCATAATTTATTTCGTAAAGTGTGTTATAAATTTGAAACAATTTAAAAAAAATAAAAATAAAAAATAAAAAATAATTTAAAAAATAATAATTAAATTTAGTCGGAATAATCGGGTAATTTGGGGTAACATGCATATTTTATAAATTCTTTCCATAAGTCGGAAACAAAATCAATACCCTGAACCCTGAACTCCACTAAATCGAAATCTTCGTTAATATCCTGAACCCTGAACTAATTAAATGTGCCATAATACCCTGAACCCTCATATTGTTTATTCATATGAGTTATAATCTTTACCAATATCGTCGGAATCGTCATGTTCGTCATGTAAACCTTATTATCCTTAGTAACCTCTTCCCCTAACTCGTTAAACATCAAGCTCTAAACTAAGTTTTGGAAATTAGGATTCATCAAAAAAAAAAATTTTGTAATTAGGGTTCTTAGTTTGTCATTTGTTTATAAGTTACGATTTGATGAATTGGGTTGAACCCCAACAGATGTTCAATTAAAAGGAATTGAGATATAGCTTAATTTTTTAAGCTTTACCTAATAACAACAAATATATGAGGTGTACAATACAAACATGACGGGTTGAAAGTTCGGGGTTCGGGGTTCGGGGTTCAGGGTATCCTAAACCTGAACCCTGAACACTTAAGAGTCATTAAACACTAAGGATAATAAGGTGTACAAGACGAACATGACTAGTTGAGGGTTCGGGGTTCAGGGTTCATGTACACCTTATTATCATTAATAAACTCTTCCCCTAACTCGTTAAACTTATCGGACACGCAAAATGGGATGTCTCATGTGTGCAAAAACTTAAGAGTCGCAACATTAACTCTCCACTACGAGACATCAAGCTTTGCGTCCCAATTCCTTTCAATTGGGATGATCATATATTTTTTGTTAATAGGTAAAGCTTAAATTTATACAAGAAATTAAGTTACATCTCAATTCCTTTTAATTGAACATCTGTTGTGGTTCAACCCAATTCATCAAATCATAACTTATAAACAAATGACAAACTAAGAAACCTAATTAAAAAAAAACAAACAAATATTGTTGATGAATCCTAATTTCCAAAATTCGTTACGTTAGATAGAAATATCCGTTTCCAACATTCCAAATCCGTTATCCACCTTTCAAATTTTTGTTTCAGTAAGATGGTAACTAACACACACAATGGTAACTAACACAAAATGGTAACTAACACATAATCCGTATGACCATCCAATAACGAATCTGGACCATCAAAATATTTCCTTGATCCGTATGAGGCGCCATCACCACCGTTAATATTTTTTTATTAAAACCCTAAACAAAATTTTCTCCATTTTGGGCATTTGCTTTTCTCTCTCCATTTTCATGGTTCATGGTACCTCAAAATTTTCTCCTGATGTTGCACGAGTGAAGTTGAGGGAGATCAAATACAAGATTGAGAGGAGGAGTACTGCCCTAGATCAATCGAATAACACTGTATCCCAGGTAGCCAAGTTCTTATCAGGAAGATCTCACGTATTTGAAAGTTTTCTTTAAGGTAAAGTTCAGATCTTCTTTTTTCATTTATTTTTTGAATTTACGGTTTTGTGTCTGATTCTAGCTGAAGGGTTTTGAGTTGACTTGGATGTTTTCCGCAAATTTTCTTATGGTTTAATCTCTGAAAACGAAAAATACAGTAATATTATTTTTCTTCTTACTACTTCTTCCAAAGACATAATATTTCAATCTCATCATTTATATTCTTTAGATTCCAAAAATGGGATTCTTACTCCAATCTCCCAGTTTCATCTTCTCTGTCATTTTCAGAAGTACCCTAATCGAAAGCTTCCAATTTTGCTCTTGGATGTTATGGTACCATCGATTGATCCTAAAAAGGGGATGATTAACAAACGAGGTACAAGATAGGAAGTTATCTCCACTAATGTTCTTTGCTTACTGCTACGTATTCATGAGACCAAGGAAAGTTTTTGTTCAATATAATGTAAGCAACACGAGTTTCTGTTTATCTATTTGAAATCATCATACATATTGTGGTATAAGTTAATTACCCTGACTATGATTCAACTTGTTTAAGGTTGACCTAGCTAAGATAATCTTTAAGGATGGAAAGTCTTTTAATTTGAACAGCTGGTATTGATAATGTACTAGTCTTTTTAATCTTTACCTTTTATTTACAATGATTGAGCTTCATAATCAAATGCACAAAAACCTATAGTTTACTGTACATGACTTTCAAAGTTACAATCTGTTAGTATTGTAAAGTCTTATGACTTATACTTTAAATTGCAAATTTCATGTTCTGAGTTGGTTTCATCCTTCAATACCCCTTGATTATGATGGGTATTTTGTTTGAATTATTGTAGTTAGTAGTAGGTTGGGATTATGGGTGAAAAATGATGAGTGTTGTGTTCTTACTTGTTTGATTTGTTTGGATTTTGTAGGTTGAGTATTATTTCAGTAATACAAATTTGGCAAATTCTTCGAAGCTTAGAAGTGGTTAGATTCATTTAACTGTTTTCTGTGATCATGTCCTGCACATTAAAATCATATCTACGTGTCCATTCACATGTTGTTTTGGTGCTGAAATCTGCAGGTTGTAAGTGAAGATGGGAAGAAGGTCAGGCGTCAAAATCCATTCACCGTGTTAGATTTGGAAGAATTGCAGGTAATATCACTAACTACTTAGTATCTTTGATGTATGTTGGTTGTATCATAAATAGCAAGAAAGTACCTGCTTAGTGTGCCTTTTTTTTTTAGTATCGATATCTTATCTTGTGCTGTGAATGTAGAACACTACTGGAATTTTAATTAACAATCTTATACATGGTTGGTCATTGGTACTTTTGGTTCTGTGATTTTTTTCTTTCTTATAATGTTCTATACTACAAATTTGAATGTAATCATTTCATAGAAGGTTATTGATTGTTCATAGGATGACAAAGCCAAGTCAGGATGTTGGTTTGAGTGTGCAAATAACTAAGAAATGCAAATTAAGTGAAGAGATATACAATAAAAACGGTAAGAAGAGGATTATACTGCAATATATTTTTGTTTTTTTGATTTTCTATTATTACCAAGTTTTTTCATGACTTTATGTTATTTTCTTCAATAATCTGATTTTGAATGTTCATGGTGTTCAATGACAGTGATAAAGACAATAATCGAGTTTCGACATGGAAAACTCCGGTGTTCGTAAAAGGACCATTAGGGATTGTTATAGGAACGGAATTAACATTTTTTCTAATGTTCATTGCTTTATTAGTTTGGTCATTCACAAGTAACTTGCACATGAATTTCAAAACGATCAACAAAAAAGCATGCAAAATTTGGATTGACAGTGTAAGAAGAATTTTAGAACGATTTTTTTCGATCTTTATTTCTTAGTAGTCTTCTTGATGTTGATTATGATATAACTCAGATATATTTTCTTTTTCATTTTTGCATATGGAAACTCAAACTAGAGAGTGTAGGTCTAAGATTTGGATTAGTAGGGAATGTAGCTTTATCATTTTTGTTCTTTCCGGTTACACGAGGATTCCATAATCCAGTGAAGATGAAGTTTGAGACCAGATCTGTTTCCGTCTGGGACCTGGGCTGCTGCTGTGGTTCCGAGTTTAGATTTTTTTGATGGTTTGATTGTTCTTGGCGGATTGGGAATTTTACATATTCTTGTTTTGCTTTTCGAAGCTTGGTCTGTGGATTTCAGATGCATTGCTGAGTTTAACAAGGTAATATAGTTAATTGAGATTAATGTTTTTTGTTGTTGTTGTTCTTATGTAATTGTGATGACCTAGTTTATTTTTAAGTGATTGTGATTTTATATTACACTTGTTCGATTTTGTAGTTGAAGGATATTCATCAAGCAGATTCTTATAAAATTATTCCTGCTAAGTTCTCTTGTTCTAAAGAAATTGTGCCACTGAACTTCTGTAAACCAGTATGTTTTTAATTATCACATTACCTTGATATTTTGATTCATACTTTAAATTGATGTTTGTTTGAACTTAAGGTACTCCAGAGTGAAGAAAGACCACTAAGTAAGAAGGGACAACATCCTTTGAGTTGCAAGTTTTCTTTTATGCGAATGTCACTTTGGTTTTTTAATTTGTTGGGTGTTATTAAATCTAACAAGTTCTAAAATCTTACTGGTGAACATATTCTAGGTGCTGGGAAGACAACTTTGTAAAGATTCAGGCTCTCAACCAGCATTACCCGGATGGAGAAAAAAAAAATGATTAATAGTTTTCTTGTAAATTGTATAATTTTCTTAAAAAAAGATATAAACTAAATTTTGTGATACAATAAAATATAATATAATTTTTATTTTTTAATTTGGTTCATAATTGTTTCGTATTAATTTTACTTTGGGATTATCTAATCAGAATAACGAGCAACTAACTTGAGTAAAAATTTTGATAGCTTAAAAGTTTAAGCAATCAATTTCAGGACAATCAAAACCAGAAATCACTTTCATTTGATAGTTTAAAACTTTAAGAAATTAATTTAAAGCCAATCAAGATCAGAAATTATTTTAGCGAGTAAAAATTTTAAAGCTTAAAGCTTTAAGCAATCAACTTGAGTAAAAATTTTGCTACCTCAAAAGCTTGAGCAACCAACTTAAGACCAATCAAAATCAGAAATCGCTTTTAGCGAGCAAAATAATTTGATCGCTTAATACCTTAACCAAGCAATTTTAGAGCGAGTTGCTCCATGTATCTATCAACTAAGTATTTTACTTGCTTTAGAATGATTGATATATCTGAAGCGATTGATATTTTACTTGCTATATTGGTTGGTCTAGATGTTAAGCGATCACTGTTTTACTTGCTCCATGTTAGTTGGTCTAATGTTAAGCAATGAGAGAAGTACTCGTTTTAGGTAAGTTGGTTTATTACTAGAGCGATTGCATGGTCGCTCAAGGCTTTGAGATACATGGCTTTGGGCAACCAACGGAGCGAGTGCCACTTTTAGTCGCTATAATGGTTATAGCGACTTAAAAGAGGCTTTAAGCGACTTAAAACGACATGTCGCTTAAACCCGTTTTTCTTGTAGTGTAAGCAGGGGACTTAACGTTGATGGTAGATTTTTAGCATCAGGCGAAAAACCCTAAAATTGTATATATATATATATATATGTGTCATGTAGTATAAATATAGAATCGCATATATATTTCTGTCCCAGAGAAGAAATATAGAACTGTATGTATATGTTTTTGTCTCGCAACATAAATATATATTTTTATGTATATTTTTATTCAGTAGAAGAAATATAAAATTATATATTCTTCATTGCGCAAGAGAGCAAAAATATATGTTAATGGGTACTCATACCTAGGACTCTCAGTATATGTATAGTTGTGTATGTGCTTCACCCGGATGAAAACATAAAATATATATACATGCATAGTTGATGTATATCTCAGTATTTACTTACGAATAAAGTTCTCAGAATACTACTGTAGATGGTAGGTTTTTGACGAGGGTCAGAATTATAAATCGCCATTTTGTCTAGTTGCTGGAACATAGAAGTTTTCGCACATATTTGCGCGCATGCTTCTAACTTCACATCAGAATACAAAATACTAAATTTCTACTTATATTCCGCAAAAGAATTAAGCACAAGTCTCTACAAATAGCTACATGTATTTTAAATTGATATTGTAGCCTTTCAAATATTCACAATATTTATGCCATATCGAATCAGTCTCAAGTCGTATAAATTCCACAGTTGAATTCCTTGAACTCGACTCGAATGTGCATCGACGTTCCAATAACATTTATTAAATTTGGGAGTAGCTAATGCTTAATCCAAAAAAATACATTTTAGCTTAACGCCTTGTTCGAAAAGAACACATCACATATTTTTGTGTTGAGCTTAATGTATGCCACTTTAGCACTTTGCTCAAATACAAACCACAAAATTATGCGTCATTCTTCTTGGATACGCCACAAACAAGGAACAACGCCTTCGAGGACGCATTGTGCCTCTAAGATAGGCTAACCTTAACCTTTTCTCGTATTAGCGTCAAGCTAGCACTAACCTCTTGGCCTAGCAGCGCAATGGAACTAACGTTTTAGCCTTAGCGCAAGAGGCGCTAGCTTCCTTGGCCACAAACGTTCTTGGAAAGCGTCTTTGTCCATAGTCTTCATTTGCCACAGTCTTCCTTGGCCACAATCTTCCTTGCCAAATTCTTCCTCAACCACATTCTTCCTTGCAAAAGTGTACTTTGGTGCAAGCTTCCTTCGTAATAAGCTTCCTTGACGCAAGCTTCCGTGGCAATAAGCTTCCTTGGCGCGAGCTTCCTTGGAAAAAAGATTCATTGGCGCAAGCTTCCTTGGTGAAAACATCTTTGGCGCGAGCTTCCGTGGCAATAAGCTTCCTTGGCGCAAGCTTCCTTGGAGATTAGCTTCCTTGGTAAAGGCTTCCTTGGCGATAAGCTTTCTTGGCGTTAGCTTCCTTGACCTTAGTGCTGACCTCTTTTGACCTAGTAGTGTCCTATCTTTTGCACAAAAAATGGTAGCCTACTTAGTAGCGTTTTATCCTTCGTGGCTAAAAAGATAGCTTCCTTGCTAGAAGCTGGTGTTAGCCTTGCTAGATGCTTCTCTTAGAAATACGTCATTCTTTTTGATATTGGAATAATGTCAAACTAATATTATATGGTTATCTAATAAGCTTTCTTACTTAAGAAGCTCTTTACAATCTTGGCCTCAAACGTCTTCCATATTTATGCCAAGTAATTTCTAATCTCACATTTGTCCATTAAAATTATACCATGCTATTTCAAAGTTAGTATATGACTGCTAAACTTGTCATACTCGACTCTGATCAGTTAGTATTTCACTATCAATCTACGAGATATCAAATACAACACATGGGGGATTCTCATCGGGGTATTGTTCTGGCAGTTTACGGTAATCGTGCATTATGGCAACATATCCACGAACAAGAAGGTAATAAGTAGTAGGACGGTTACAGAGCAGTTGAGAGGACGAGTAGTGGTCATACAAGTCTTCCCTACTTTATGGACATGACTCCACTACAATCTCCATAATCGTCACTTCTTCATCTCTCCCTAACTTTCACCACTTACGAGAAATCAGTGTGTCTTCTCTGAAAATATAAATAGATGGTCTCATCTATTCGAATATAGAACAACAAGGAGAAACAACTAATAAATACAAAATTATCGATTCATCCCAGAGATAATCTATTCTTTTTTCACACACTACAATTACTCATCACACTGAGAATTTCTCAACCTTCTTTGATTCCCTCCCCTAAGACCTACCCAATCTTTTCTAACTTTGTAATTGAAGTAGGACTTGAACGACCATTTATTGGTTTAGGCTTGTCCTGTTCGATTTTGATCTCTCGAACTACTGAAATTACTCTTTTCCACTATATTTTTTTACCTTAAAACAATTGGCGACCACAGTGGGAGATCAACCTCTCAACTACAAAAGCCAATTTTCAATCATTCAGAATGGTGGATCTTAGGTCTGGAGCGGTTACAACTTCTAATGTCAATTATACTAACACTAGTTGTGGCGGTTATGAAACCACTTCTGGTGCTACCAATCCTTCTTGTACCAATATTGCTACCGACACAACCGCCACACCTTCTCCTGGTGATACGACGGCTGAAAGTGCTAGGAATGTTCAAACACTACTAACCATTATTGATCTGATGCAGAGACAATAGGTTCTTTCTAGAATACAAGAAGACATGCCTACCTCTCAGAATTAGTTACTCACTTGTCTCGAGACCCAACGAAATAACTTTTTTCAAAACCAATCTGTCACCAGTTGCAGTAATCAATGATTCCAATAATACCAATGTTAATATCTCCAGAATCAACATTCAAGAAAATGACGAGATCCTCATTCAAAGAGAGCGACCTAGGAGCCAGCAATCCAGCCTTGTCACCCGTGAAAATATTGAAAGACCCTTACAATTTCTAGGCAAGGAGGGTCCACTTCCACTTCATCACCGCTATCCCTATGGAGCGTCCCTAATGACGCATCAATACATCCTTCTATTGGATAGATCCGTCCCATCCTTGTTTGGGTCAGAGTCGTCCCTTCTCTTCCCTTTTAAGAGCCTCTATTGCAAGCTTCAACTCCTGAAAATCCTTTAAACCTTACCTCTAGACTTGATCACTGCATCCAACCCTGCAAATCCACCTACCTTAATAAGATACTTCTGTAAAAATTCTAGATGACGACAATTCCATGCAACGTCAAGATAAGAATTCTCATCTTTATCTACAACTTTTCCCTTATTTTGAGGACGACTCCAAAGATTTCACTCTGAGGGAGAGGGATCATTCACTACAAAAAAAATAGGTTTAAGCGACTACACGTTTTAAGTCGCTTAAAGCCCCTTTTAAGTCGCTATAACCATTTTAGCGACTAAAAGTGGCACTCGCTCCGTTGGTTTCCCAAAGCCATGTATGTCAAAGCCTTGAGCGACCATGCAATCGCTCTAGTAATAAACCAACTAACCTAAAGCGAGTACTTTTCTCATTGCTTAACATTTAGACCAACTAACATGGAGCAAGTAAAACTGCGATCGCTTAACATCTAGACCAACCAATATAGCAAGTAAAATATCAATCGCTTCAGATATACCAATCATTCTAAAGCAAGTAAACTACTTAGTTAATAGATACATGGAGCAACTCTTCCTGAAATTGCTTGGTTATGGTTTTAAGCGATCAAATAATTTTGCTCGCTAAAAGTGATTTCTGATTTTGATTGGCCTGAAGTTGGTTGCTCAAGCTTTTGAGGTACAAAATTTTTTACTCTCTAGAAGCAACCTGTGACTTAGGAGCTATTAAACTATCTAGTTGGAAGATACATGGAACAACTTAACCTGATGTTACTTGGTTAAAATTTTAAGCGGTCAAATGATTTTGCTTGCTACAAGCGATTTTTGGTTTTGATTGCCTGAAGTTGGTTGCTTAAACTTTTAAGGTATCAAAGTTTTTACTCAAGTTGATCGTTTAAATTTTTAAGCTTCCAAATTATTTTAGAATTCAGATTTTAATTGTCTTAAAGTTGGTTGCTTGAGTATTTAAGCTACTCAATTTTTTTGCTCATTTGATTTAAATAATCCGAAAATCTAATTATAATTAAAAAAAGTTATAACTAAGATTATATAATTAAAATGAAAACATCTAATTAAGATTAGATAATTACAAATATATTTCATTTGAGTATCCCACCAAAAAGCATAACCTTTTAACAATACTGTTTCATACACATCCCGACAAGAACCACAATACATAAAAAATTAATAGTACTTGTATCATCTTAATGTCTAGTTTCACTTCCCAAAAGAACAAGAAGGTTGACAACCAATCTTCTTCAAAGCCTCATTCAAATACTTTGACATTAAGCTCTCTCCCTTGAAGCTTTGAGTTGAGCAGAATAGTGTACCTGTAGCAATAATAAACTTTAAATACAAAAGTAAAGTATAGTAATACATCAAATGTAAATGACAAACTATATATCCAGAAATCAAGGAACATAATATATACCCAGGCATCAAAGTGTACCCAGGCATCAAAGAGCACAAGTATAACTACACAATCTCAAAATACTATTAAAACAAAAGGTAATGGGTTAATATGAAGTAAAGAAGACTTACAAAGATTTTGCAAATACTGAGCAAGAAGCTATAGCACCAGACAAGAATGCATCTGAAAATGAGAGTTATGTGTTCCAATATGTGTTAAGATCATGTTCACGAACAGAAAACAAAAGTTCTCTCCTGCATTTCCCTGTTTCAATAGTCAGTTGGCAAAAAAAAGAAACACACAACATGCATCCTAATCCTATTCATGATGATGTAAGGAGCAGATAATTTTTTTTTGGATAAAGATGCAGTAATATGTTTAACCCACATGCATACCAGGCCATCGATCCATTGTAAGAATATCACTGCTTTCCTCATTGATCTCTCAACCTGCAAAAGACAACCACCAAATGATACTTATTAGATACTCAAACAACAAGTCGGAAATGCAAAGGAAAAACTATAGATGCATACAACATGCATCCTAATCCTAATGCCTGATGCCTAACTCAAAACCTTTATGTACCTAAAATAAGCATAACGAACACAAACATCAGAAAAAAAAGAAAAGAAAACTACCGGATTAATATCAAACAAGTAAGAACACAACACTCAATAATTTTTCATCCATAATCCCAACCCAATACTAACTACAACAATTCAAACAAAATACCCATATCGTTCAACTATATAGTAGTGCCAAGCAAGTGACAGTCTTGAAGAACACATATGCCAATAAACACTCATACCAATCAGAACATAAAACCAATTCAAACAAAATTACTCTGGCTGCCTTCAAATCCTGATGAATAGAATCACCTTATTAACTTCCAAGAGAACAGCCACATCTCTTTCAGAAAGTTTTATTACTCCTTGCAAAGAAGATCTGGACAAAAAAACATAAACAAACAAACACAAAATCGAAAACACAAAACAAAAACAAACATAACACAGGTAAAAACCCCAGGGTTATTGAGAACCAATGGATTAACTTCAGAAAAATTAGGGGTTTTTTAGGCGAAATATAATCAAAAGTTTCTAATCAGTAAATTGATAGTGAGAGACTCAGAATTTTATCAGAATGATCGGCAAGTACATATTAATTTCATACATTACGACGAACGAGACCAAAGAAATCATCACCGTCTCAATTTTTCTTTTCTAATTTCGAAATCTTAATAATAATCAAAGTTACAGAAATTGAACAAAAACAAATCAAAGATGTACGATCTCTTTTCTGTTCTTAAGTGAAATAGAACTTTCAGCAAAAGGTTTTAGTGAAGAGATTATTTATTTTATGGTAGCTGTATTCATCTTAATGGCACATATGTTTATAGCCATAGAGGTAAACTTCAACCCCATTTTCTACTCATCAAAAATCCTGATTAGTTATTAATTAATCAAAAACATAAACAAGGATATTGAGGTTTTGTTCATAAATCAAAGGAGAAAATCATTTGTTGAAAACGAACCTTAATCCAAGTAGTGATAGCTCAGCATTCCATACTCAAGTAGATATCTGGCCAAGGAAACAGCAGAAGCAGCTATTAATGATGGTGTGTAACATAACATTCCATACTCAAGTAGTGATAGCTCAGCAACATAGTTGACGAGGCACTCCAGCAATAATGACGAACCCTGTATAGACCATCAGTGGGAAACACCACTAATTAAGGAAGACGACAAATATGAATACAATAACTGAGAGTGGTCAAGGCAAGATAAGATACCTCATTGCCTCCTTGAGAAATCTGGATGAATCCCCTATCCAGAGTATACCAAAAACAAAAAGTCATCACCAGTAAAAACATATAAGTACACAGAGCTCGTAGAACCATTTTGTTAACATTTGAAGGCTTCTGGTTCTTACCAAAGAAAACAATTAGGCGTTGAGGTTGTCATTTCTAACTTCAAGTAATTCATAACATTAACTTCTATTTGCAGCACCTAAATCCATAACATTTTCGATGAGATTTTGTAGTACATATATGTACTGGAAAAGGTAGGAAAGAAAAGAAGCATAAAACAAGGAATACATATGGAAATTTTAAAGTGGAAGATTGCATACCTCCTCCTTGAAATATGTATTATTTTTTATATAGCAAAACTCTTCCACCTAAGGCACACAAATTTCTTCGTACTTGCTGAAAATTGCCAATAATGTTCGTATCTTCTTTGTGTTTAAGAAAGAAAAATGATGACTGCAAGAATAAAAACTTTAGGATAAAAAAAATAAAGGGATCAGGATTCGTCTTCTCCATCTTTTGTTCATCTCAACAGTAGTAGCACCAATGCAGGGACCGGAAAGCTTCATCTTCTCCATCACATTTAGGGTCCCGGCAGAAATCAACTCATCACAGAAGTAGAAATTAGGCTAGGGGAGATGAAATATAGGTAAAACCCATCATGAAACTGGAGTCAATTTCTTCATTAAGTCGTCGGAACACCGTGTATCACACTGGCAGTACATTTCCGACGAACTTGTTCTTAATCATTTCTTCACCATTTTTGGAATTAAACATATCCAACAATTTCTCTAACTCCTTCTGATCTTCATGGTGTTCTTCAATCTCATTTAATCTTAACATAATCTTCAATCCCAACATAACAGGATCTTCAATTGATTTCATCTTCTCCTTTGGTCTAACTAGCACCTATACGACCATCAACAACAACTCCTTAATCTTTCCCTTCAACTCTCAACTTCAAACTTAGAATTCCAACTCTCCTTCTTCCTCACAAACGGCTGCTCTCGAAGTTTTGAGAGAGCGGAACAGACGGAGAGAGAGAAAGATAAAGAACGGAAATGATTGGAAAAAAAAGTTTAGGGTTTTGAAAATAAAATTTGAACGGTGGATAAGCCACCTCATACGGATCTTAAAAGGTTTTGGATGGTCCGGATTCGATGTCATACGGATTGAACCAAGTGTGTGAGTTAAATATGTGCTTCTCATTGTGTTAAAACGAAAATTTGAACGGTGGATAAGCCACTTTATATGGATCATGGAAAGTTTTGGATGGTCCAGATTCTGTGTTGGATTATTATACAGATTGAGACAAGTGTGTAAGTTAAATGTGTGCTTCTCTTTTTATTAAAAACATCGGTAATTTACGGTACCGGTGAAGATTCCGACTTAGGAGAAGAAGTTATTAAGGATAATATGACGAACATCAATAGGTTTAGGGTACCAGTGAAGATTCCGACTTAGGGGAATAAGTTATTAAGGATAATATGAAGAACATCGATACTTTTAGGGTTTAGGGATAGATTCCGATTAAGGGGAATAGGTTATTAAGGATAATATGACGAACATCGATAGGTTTAGGGTTTAGGGTTAGATTCCGACAGAGGGGAGAAGGTTATTAAGGATAATATGACAAACATCGATGGGTTTAGGGTATAATTATGGTATAGATATTCATACTAATTACATCGAAAAATGCATATTTGGGTTCACACAACTAGATATTGACCTCCGATATACATTCCGATCAACCAGATATAGAACAAAGCGGATTTCACCTGATATTCATTTGTCTCACCCGGTCTTACTCAATTTCAGACAGTATCCATCAAATTTACGGATATCATTCAATTTCACTTGTTATCCTTCGACCTAACTCAATTTTATATGTTATAAATCGATTCACATAATATCCCTCGATGTTGATGCCACTATGGATGTGTATGAAAGATTCCAGTTTCATTTTATCTATGAATGTCCATCGTTTTTAGTCAATTTTACCCGTTATCTATTAATCTTATCCAATACCGCTCGACCTCACTTAATTTCTCATGGATTCCATGGGTTTATGGTTATTTATCAATTCAAACCAAAATTTCATCAACTTCACTTAATTTCACATGTTATCAGTCATCTTACCGGATATCGTCGGCCTCACTCAATTTTTCCTGAATTCCATTTAATTTAACCTAGTGTCCATTGAGTTTAGTGTCCATCGAATTTCATCAGTTAAATTTAACTATACCCGATATCGCTCGACCTCACCAAATTTCCCCCAATATCAACATGTTAAAAATTTACAAATTTTTGGTCATATTGTAAAATTGGGACTAATACTCACCCAAAAAGATCATCACCTAATTCACCCATAGTACTTTTTTAGATGCTATATAAATTACTTGGAAAAAGGATATAGCGACCAATAACATAAGTGATGCGCATCCACCGCTCTCTTAGATAGACACTTAACACACTTAACAATCAAATCGTTATTGACATTTTACAGTTAAATCATCACATAGACGTCATTAAAGGTCGATCAATTAATATAATAGTGTTTTATTACAATTTTATTGGTGTAAGATTAAAGATCTATGGGTTTCCACTTACTGATCCCATCTTTCACGGAATCGATCCACTTTGACTATACAAGAATATGTGGAGCTCAGCATGTCTAGAAGTGCAGGATAAGTTATCTGAATGGGTATGGATTTGAATTTGATTACGAATGTCAAGAGTCCATTTACCTCACCAAATTTTACTTTATAGTTATCAATTATACCCCATATCACTTGAACTCACAAATTATACCATGTTATCAATTATTTCACTCAATATTCATTAGCCTCGCACAATTTTATTAGTTCTCAATCTATTTTACTTAATTTTATTCTTTTCCCATCGTTTATGCCTTTGAGCAATACCTAGGTCAAATTTAAGGAGGGGGTAACCATAGTGGGATTAATTATATGGTTACCTATTAATTTCATGGGTTTAATTATATGGTTACCTATTAGTTAATTTCATCTGTTATCTATGATTGTGCATTTACAATCCTTGTGCAATTGCAACACGAAGAGGACATAGAAGAAATGTGGCAGTTATCAAAATTTAGACAAAGTTCCCATTGACTTTGGTAATTTCGGCTGGCCTCATTCAATTTCTCTCGGATTCCATCGGTTTCATTACTGGATTTAGAGTTCTAGTATAGATATTCAGACTAATTAGATCGAAAAAGGAATATTTTGGTTCACACAACTAAATATTGACCTCCATTATACATTCCGATTATCCAGATACAAAACTCCTAATCCGACAATTATTATTAGATTTTAATTAAAATTCTATAGATATAATTATATCTGATCTGACTAAAAACGAAATTAAAATTTATAATAAAATTAAATATGAACAAAAATTGAAAAACAAAATTTGAAAGGCATAATTTTAAACCATATTTTTAAACAACATCGATTTTGGACTATCAAATCTGGACTATCCAAAAATTTCCATGATCCGTATGAGGTGTCTTATCCACCGTTCAAATTTTCATGCAAGAAACATAATGAGAAACACACATTTAACTAACACACTTGACTCAATCCGTATGAAAATCCAACATCGAATCTGGACCATCCAAAACTTTCCATGATCCGTATGAGGTGGCTTATCACCGTTCAAATTTTGTTTTCAAAACCCTAAAAGAAAATTTCCCTTCATTGCCGCTCCTTGTCTTTCTCGCTCTTTGTCTCTCTTCCAGAACAACCGCCTTAGAAGAAAAACTAGGGTTCCATCGATACCTTCATCACCATCCACCGAATCTGGATCATTCAAGCTTGTCCATTTAGCGCATCAGACTCACGACGATACACTGTTTCTCATTGTTTGTTTTAAAGATACTAATAAACAGCACAAAAATCTCCAAATCTTCTTTTTTTAGTATGCAATTATTTTCATCTTCATCTCTATTTCGATCACATACACCATATTTTAAGTGAAATCATTGGTTGGTTAAAGGTATGTACGTTCCCTAATTCCATTTGTCTTTTCTGTATGCTTAAGGGGTTTAATGGATTGTGTTTTAATTTTACTTATTGATACTGATTATTTCACTTTTAATAACATCTAAGATTTTTGTTTCTTGAAATTCTGTAAATGCATGTGTTCTTCTTTCTTTTAATATTTGGGATTAGGATTTTAATGCTTAATGTGGGGAGTTCTCTGAAGTAGGTTTTAAGAATCATTCAATTTGTTCTCTGAAGTAGGTTTTCGGGTGTTGATGTAATTGGGTGTAATTTGAGTTCTTTTGATGTGGGTTTTGAAATTAGAGAAGGGTTTTGATATTTGGGTTTTGTTGCTGCTTCTCCCACATGCCTTCATTTGGTATAATCTTTAAGTCATTGATAATTAGCCCTTGTTCGTTGAGTGATAACAATCTTTAGGATATGTTTTATCAGGAAAAATGACAAACATGAAGCTGCACGACGCAAATCTAAAGGTATTTCACCTTTTATCTTCTTTGTTCTAATGTTTTAACTCTCTATTATATATTGAATTGTATGTTCAGTACCCAGTAATGTCTTTGGGCTCTAACTACAACACTACTAACCCATCTTCAACTCTGTCTTCTTCATTTAGGTCACACAATATTTTTTCGGTTGCATTCGAGATCAGTTCTTGATAATCAAAGGTTAAAAATATTTTATGTGAAGCCTATATGATTTTTTCTGTGAAGCCTATATATATCGTATGAGATAGGCCCTCATCGAAATGAAACTATAGGAGCATTGATAAATCAATTACAGGTATATATATGTCCTGTGTTTGACTTTTCTCATAGGAATACTAGTTATGCAAGTTAACATATGGTTTTAATGTCGTTGGTTTGATCATTTGCAGGAAATGAGTAGAAGAAATCTAATATGGGTTGTTGCGAAGATGCAAGTTATTGTGGATCAATATCCTTCTTGGTAAGCCAGTTCTTGCATATTTTCCTTACCTGCATTATCAGTTATTCACCATATCAAGTTTGTGGACAAATGTCGTTCAAGGATGATCATTTTTGTTATTTTGTTACAGGGGCGATATAGTTCAAATAGATACTTGGTTTACTTGTGCATCTGAAAAAAATGGTCTTGCAAACCATTGGCTTCTTCGTGATGCCAATACAGGGCAAATTCTCGTAAAAGCTACCAGGTTCTCATGACATATTTTTGTTGTTCTTGGCATGCCTCATAATTCAATATTCAGTAGTTTTCTGAGTATTGTACCATGGTAATGCAATGTGTGGATTTTGATGAATAAAAAAAAAAGAAAACTATCTAAAATCCCAGAGGAAGTTAGAGGAGAACCGGAACCTTTTCAAGTTAACTAAACTGCAGTGTGAGTCTTCATTTTAATTTGATTAGGCAAATACATTAATGCATCCGAGAGTAATAAAAGAACATATAATTTATATGCTTAATACTGAAGTATACAACTTAGGAGTTGTGATGAAATGTTGTCTTGTAGGTCGCGAATCTGATAGGAGATTTCATAGGCAAAGTTGTGATTATGGTGGATGATATGGTACATACTGATGGTAAGCCAAGTCTCAACCTTCAAATGTGAGTGAATAGAATAAAAAAAAATGTCGCAACCATATATAGTGTTTTTTTGGGTTGAGTGTATGTTCATACATAACAGCCGTCAAAATAATTTGTTTAGTTTGTCTATTCCTATTTGCATTGTTCATGAAGATAACTATTAAGACAGAATTATTGACTGCAGATTAGTATCCAGTGTATAGTTATTATTTTGTCTCAAAGTCAAGCATGTCCACCTTAATGTTCGGCTGTCATTCTTCTCTTCTATGCATGGAAATAGAGGGTTTGGCGAATTTTTGGTACAGATATTTTAAGTGCGGTTTTGTTGCTTTAAATGATAAGGTGCGGTTTTGGTAGTTTGTTGATGATTTCGTTTGATTTCTAATCAGTTCCACTATGTCCAATTTGGAAATCTGTATATCTTAATGAGAGGATTTTATTAGTTGGTGATTGTTGTAGTTGTTCACACTCGACCTATTTATGTTCATCATGTGCACTAAAACCATATTTAAGGAGGTATTTATATGTCCTATCTGTTTGGAGATGGAGTAACTGGAAACTCATGGGGAACAACCATTGAAACTAAATAGATGGAAGTTTTAAGTTTTTTATTTAATAGTTTTGACATATATAATGTATGTTGTGATTACATCTAACCACCTTGGTGTCTGTTTTCATAATTCGTGGTTGTTTTGTATATAATCTACATAGTAACCATTGTTGATATTCTATAGATATCGCCATACCGGAAGTTCCTAGTTTGTTGGATGAAGGATCTACTGTAGTGAAGAGGAACACTTTGAAACAAAAAAAAAAAAGCCAGGCACATCCTTGCGCAGGTTGTTGCTCCTGAAGAGTTTAGGTCCTACATCGAATACGTACAGTTCTAATATGGACATAGTATTTCCTTGAAGCAACTTGAACATTATGTAAATGATGTGTTGATTTTGTTTTGCTAAATCTTATTGTTGTTTTCTATTTTCTGTACCCAAAAAAAATATACTGGGAAGTGTTGTGTTTGGTGAAATGACACAGAGATTAGAGTTTTATGTACATTTGTCTTTTATTTTTGTTCTTTTATCAATCAGAAAACGGGGTCTCCGTAAATGAAAAATCAAAGTTTGTTTGTTCCTTGATTGTCTCATTTTCCTGTACTTTTTTATTTTTTAGGTGTCATCTAGAGTTAAATCATCAAGATTCTTCATCCCAGACTTAAAAAAAGCTTTGATTCAGCAATCATAAGAAACTAATCGAAGTACCAAAACAAATGAACACTTAGCTCTTATCACCAGCTCTCTATTTGTGGGTCGACTTTGCTTAATATCCCTGTGTATCTCAACTCTCATCTGGCGGACAGCAATAGTAGGCTAGACATGAAAAATTCATCCTTTAATTCATTTGAAAAATTCACCACCTCATAGTAAGCATTTTGAGTTGTGTAAACCCAGCCGAATTAAGGATATTTCATGTAAACTTTACTACAATCCAGCTTTTAGGTCGTACAAGTTTCAAAGAGCTTTGTATTTTTCATGCTTGATCTTATTTTTGAGCATTTTAAATCCTCCATTTCAAGTGATTGCATAAACAAGTCAATGAACAGCATGGGGAGCAAATTATGATTATGCTCCATACAAGAGCAGTTGGAATTAAGACCATGATTCACGAATGACCTCCTCTAATTCCTGCATAACCATCCATACAAGAGCCATCGTTGTTAAATTTATAGAAGTCATTCATGGATTAAGTCAAGGGAACAAAACCTCGAAAAAAGTTATATTAAAAGATAAAATATATAGAACTGATAAACACACTGAAACAAAAAAAGATAACCAAATTATAGTCAATTTAGTCGACTCATGTATATTTTCTTTTTCAATTTGTGCATCCAAACATTTCCTCATAGTGAATGAAAACAATGATTTGAACAAGTTTTCATGTTTCTATTAAACAAATCCTAATAAGATTGTTAGATAAATATTAATTAAGTTCTCAAATGTACTTTAAAAACTGATTTTTTTATATGATCGTAGCGGCTTAAACTTGGTTGCTGAGAGAGATTTTACCAAGTAATTCATTTTTTAACATGTGGTGGTGGCTTAACTTAGTTGCTGAGAGAGGTTTGAGAAACCAATTCATTTTCTGTTGCTACGAGTCTGTGCCCCAAAGTGAATAGCTACATGATCACTTTTTTAGATGCTATAGAAACGGATCTAGCAATTGAACATATTTGGTCGTGGCTCAAACTTAGTTGCTGAGAGAGGTTTGAGCAACCAATTTATTTTGTTGTTGCTACGAGTCGGTGCCTCAAAGTGAATAGCTACATGATCAACTTTTAGCTGCTATAAGTTACTTAAAAAACAGATCTAGCAATTAAACATATTTGGTTGTGGCTCAAACTTAGTTGCTGAGAGAGGTTTGAGCAACCAATTTATTTTGTTGTTGCTACGAGTAGGTGCCTCAAAGTGAATAGCTACCTGATCAACTTTTAGATGCTATAAGTTACTTGAAAAACAGATCTAGCAATTAAACATATATGGTTGTGGCTCAAACTTAGTTGCTGAGAGAGGTATGAGCAACCAATTTATTTTGTTGTTGCTACGAGTCGGTGCCTCAAAGTGAATAGCTACATGTTCATTATTTTAGTTGCTATAAATTACTTGAACAAAGGATCTAGCGATTAAGTGTATTTTTTTTGTTGCTAAATAATAGTGGACACATGTTTATTGCCGCCAAAATTTTTGCCAATTGCAATTTTAGACGCTTAAATTATTTAAGCGACTAAATTTCCGAGCTCTTGCTAAGATTTTAGACCCTTAAACCCGTTTTTCTTGTAGTGATTACAAATCAGCATAAACATATGGAATGGTAAAACCCACGACATACGATTACTCAGGACAAATTCTTTTGAAGTGGAAATCAAAACTGATGCCAGCATTAAGGTACTCAACTGACACATTCTCTGTTACACCATTTTTCTGCATATTAACACCAGTGGAAGCACCATCACCAACGAGCATGCGAGAGGGAGTCCTCTTACGATTTTCAGTATGGGAGAGGATATTATTCACATCAAAATCAATGGTAACTCCCGTTCCTTCGTTAACAAGCTCATATCTCTGATTTTTGTCATCCTCCCCTAAAAGTAGACATGTTACATGCATATTAGGTTAGCACATCCCAAACACAAAATTCTTGAGCATGAACTGTAAAACTCACTATACATACATATGTATCATATACGTTCATTATAAAACAATATTTGAAGTATTACATGGCCCGAACTTAATTCAAGATGTTTCACAAAAACGACGTCCGAAACCGTTTACACTGCCTACTAAAAACACTTAAGATGGCAACAATTGGTGATGAATTTTACTATGAGTCTTATTTCAAAAGTTTTATATGAGTGTCTACTACAACATACTAAAATTGCACACCAATCGGATAAATAAACTAAGAGTTATGGCCAAAACGGTAAGCGACATCACGTCTGAAAACTGTCAGAATCTTCCTGGATGCATCCTGAATTTTACTGTTTGGTTGTTTTAACGCTCCATTCAAGCTCAAAACCTGGATTTTTTTTCATCCTATGACGTAGGAAATTGTTTTCTAATAAATATAGAGGGGTCAACCATCAAAAACAGATTCCGTATGAAGATTCTACAGCGTTTTTCCCAAACATTATACTTCTGACATTTTCTAATGACGAAAATCCATAAAGTTTTTGCAAAATCGAATATGGCTATGCTCACCTAGAGGTTTGAAGAGTTCACATTTTCCATCATGGTCATAAAGAGAATAAACTTGCTTGAGACCAATCGAAGCTAACAAAGGAGCCTGGGGTTATTTCTCTATTGTTTACTTCTCCATCAATAGCAGTAAGATCAAATTCTTCACAAAGTTCTTCAGTGCATGACGCTTCTTCAAGATCTTCATCCTCATACTTGTCTTTGTCCTCTATATTCACGATGTCTCCTGAAGTCTCGGAAGCATCAACATGGAAGAATCATCCTCGGTCTTTTTCTTACAGACTGGGGACTGTCAAGATCAATAGGAGTAGTGTCCTCTCTAGGGCAAACCACACGCACATGCTACAAGAAATAAACCAATTATTCAAGACATGATTTCCCTCATTCTGGTATTAGTCACATAGGAACGCGATTCACTCTGGTATGCTTCAGAGTCAAGAAGATTAAAGAAGAATGACGACCATAGGGATGCATTATTCCATTACCATCTCCAGAGGAATACAACAAGCTTGTGAGTCTATAGAGCATAAAAGGTGCAAGGTCGAGGAGCATCCCTATTGCACCTCAACAGCCCGGATAAAAATAAGGAGTTCGACTTCAATTCCAATACTCGCTCCATCCTCATCGCTTCAACGACAAAAAAGAGCGGCTCTAACGTCCTTGGCTGCCCCTGTCCTATCAAATTCTTGGAAGCATGGACCTGTGACGACACCGTAAAATTATCTTTTGCCTAGTAGCATATCCAAGTAAGCTACAGTTGGGGACTAAAGGCTCTTCACTTTCAAAGACTCAATACAGTCACATCCTTCAACCAGAAGGTCTGACCAGCAACGGTACTAGTAACAAAACCCTATATATCAAAACTCACACCCTCATGGCAAGGTAACACCCACACTCTCATATGTTCTATTTTCTCCTCTTTTGTACTAGTGTTGATGGTGAGTTTTTGATGAAGGATAAAATTATAATATTGTTTTTCGCCTAGATGCAGAAGAATGAAATAAATATACATAAATCTCTGATCAAGCATCATAATTATGAATACTACACTTATCCTATAGTCTGCAAGAATATCGAGAAGGGATATTCAGCTCCTAGATAAATTAGCCCTGCAGCTCCTTTGCATGTATGTGCACTATAGAAATTTCAGAGTTATACTCAACTAAATCCTTGTTAGTTCATGTGTACCCATGCAAACTATTTGTATAAAACTCGAATATATTGATTATACAAAATTGTGAACATTCAGAGTAGAGGCTATGCCATATCTGAATAAAAATGCTAACTAGATGCATACCATCTAATTCCAGAGTCACATCAAGCATAATTCCAAGTTGCAAAATTTTGCGGTTGAATCTCTTGAATATGTTCTGCACGCACTACACAAAAATTAAGCATAAATGCTAACAATTAAATCTCATTAGCCTGAGAATTCATATATAGCAAATGCCAATGCTAATGGAAAATAGGCAACGACCTTGGCACCAGCAAGATCTAGCCTCAATAAACCTTAGCCACGCTCCCAACACCAATAAGAAGCACACCTATATGCCAAAAAGCCAGAAAAGCGCCAAAGCCACGTAAATCCCTTGCTAGAACACTAGCCATAGCGCTAAGGCCAAGCGCTAGCGCCAAGGCCACCAGTGCTGGGGACAGCAGCGCTAGCGCCAAGGCCAGTGCTAGCGCTAGCTCCAACACCTGAGTCAATAGCGCTAGCGCCAAGGCTAGCCCAGTGCTATCTTTGCTCCTCTATGTCGCACCTGTTGATGTCTTGCTGTAGTCGTCACTGCCGTGCCATTCTCTTTCGCTTGTGCTAGTGTTATCCTTTGCTTGCTCATACTAGAATAATTCTTCATTGCTAGCATTATCAATATGCCATTGCCGTGTTAAATTAGCGTAAAATTTACTAATAAAATCATTGTATAACAAACTCACATGCTTTGAGTCCCTGACTCCATTAATTTCTACGAGAAATTAAAACATTTACATGGGGGTATTATTCATGAGGTTTTGGTCTGATGGTTACAGCAACATGCGGCGTGGAAACACCCCATGATAAGGAAGTTACAAAGTAGTGGTGATGGTTGAAGCGGTTGAGGAGGTAATGGAATAATGGTTTTCCATAAACTTCAAAGGATAAGGGGTGGTTACACCATTACCCCCATAATCCCCATTATTCCATCTCTCCACTACCTCCACTACTTTACAAGGGAAAGTGTATGTTATCAATCATTATAAATAGGTTATTTAGCCCATTTCAAAAGGACAAAACAAGTTGATCATTCTCACAAGCACTGTTGATCTCTGCCTCTAGACACAATTCAACACACAAATTCCTTCAACTTTCTTTGCTTCCCTCACCTAAGATCAAACCATTTTCTCTCCTTGTGACCAACGCATGACGGAACGGCTACAATCGTGGTTTAGGCTTGTCATGTACGATTTTTATTTCCGTATCTAAAGAAAGTACTTCAACAGTATATTTTTTTAACTAGGAGTAATTTTTAGGTACTAACATTTGACAACCACAGTGGGAGATCAGTCTCTTTGTCACGAATTCAACCATATGAAAATTAATTATCACTCGTTCTAAAAAAATGGTTGATCTTAGGTCAAGTCCAGCAACCAATCCCAATTCAAATCAAAAACCACTTCAAACCTCGGCAGCACCATTGGTGGAGCTCCAAAAGTCGTTCCTCAAAATACCACCGCTGAAAACACCAATTCTTTCTGTACCCCTGAAGGTTCCAAAGACAAGGAGCAAACATCACCAACCATAGATGAGTTGATGAAGCGCCAAGAAACCTTGGAAAAAACTCAAGTATCCATGGATACTACCCAGAAGGAAGTTCTGACATTTCTTAAGTCTTTAACGGAGCAGTTATCACCGGAGCAGCGTCATCGTCAAATGGAGCAAGCAAAGAACACAATTGCCGGTAGCACCAACACGTCAAAAGCTAATGCCCAAGAAGATGATGAAGTACAGGTCACCACCGACCGTGTGCCAGCGAGGAATCAACAGCAACAAAACTTTATCACTCGTGAAGACTTGGAAAACCTCCTGCAAAATCGTGGAAAGGAAGATTCATCTTCATTTCATCAACACCAACCCCCTTACCCGACAAAATTCAGAGGATTGCACTTTCCAACGGATATTTGTCTCCTCTATTCTCATTGTACGACGGCACCGGGAAAGCTTGAAAACATATTTCTCGATTCTTGGAATCATTAGGAGTGCATAATTATAACCAAGTGTTATGGCTCAAAGAATTCTCCAAATCTCTTATGGGGAGAGATTATACCTGGTAAAATAACCTCTCCCCCAACAACATCTCTAGTTGGTCTTTGATGGTCAATGCTTTTTACAAAAAGTATTTCTTTGTCTCTGAGGAAATCACTCTTTAGGATCAGGGAAAAATGTTCCAGAGAAACAACGAGCATCCCAACGAATAAGTGAAGAGGTTCAGGACACAAGCTCTCGACTACCATGACTAGAACGTAATTGAGCAACAATTGGTGGAGCCTTGCATTAATGGTATGATTCCTGTTTATCGTGCCTTATTAGAAAATTTACGATTTCAAAGCTTCTATGAGATACATGAGGCCACCTCAACCACAATTGTTCCAGCCTTTTTGGAAAGAACAAGGCCCGCCACAGAAGAAAGTCTTGGAGATACCCGTGGAAGTAGATGTTTGGTGAACAAACAACATTCTTCACAAAACTCCTGCAATGCAATATTCGAGTAGTTGAGAGAAGAAGCCTGAATCTGAGGTGACTGCATCTTTGAAGTTATGAGATGGAAATGATTGTGGCTTCCGAGTTCGGAGCGTGTTCAACAGTAGAATCGTGTGGTTAAAGTAAGTAAAAGAAACAAGGATGGGGTTACCTTTCTGGATGTGATCAGGTAAGAAGAGGAGGCTCCCCATTCATGTGAATACTAATGTAGAAAAGTCGTATTGCTTGTATCATTGTTTTTCAGACCTTCTAGTTGAGGGATGTTACTGTATTAAAATTTTAAAAGTGAATGAGCCATCAGTCCTCAAGTGTGACGCAGTTGGATCCGTTATCAGGCAGAAGATAATTTTCGGCGTCGTCATAGGTTCATGCTTCTAGGAGTTTTGAGAGGACATGGGAAATCATGAAAGTTGGAGCCATCCTTTATTGTTGTTGAAACGCTAGGTCTTGGGAAAGTATTTGAATGGCTCATTCTCATATGTTCATGATATTTTCAATATCGCTCATGTTCTACCGTTTATAACGCGTTGTATGATGGATTGCTTGTTTGTTTAAGTTGCAAATTAGATGAGCATGCATTGACATCTATAGATAAACTAGGTTTTGATATCCGGAATTGTCGAAAGACCCTTGTTACAAGTAGTATAACATAGTTGTTAACGACGGGATGTTGCTATGCGATTATGTGTAGAAGCGTGACCTAAGTTAAATACGAGTGGCTCTTGCGCCGGGTTGCTTATAATAACCTCAACTCACAAAGACCATTTCTTTCATTGGGTTAAACTTGAGTGTCTCTTGCGCCAAGTTATTCAGTGAAAATGATTCAAAGAGTGGCGCTTGCGCCTTTGATGATAATAGGAGTTTTGCCGGAGTAAGCCTGCGATAGGATGCTTTAGGGTTACTGATATTGAGATTGCATGAATGTTGAGTATGATTTGGTTGATAAGATGTTGGAAGATGGAAGATGAATTCTCTAACCAATGTTCTTTATCTCTAATATTCGTTTAATCTATTTTCGTTAGTATAATTTAGTTATAATCACAATCAACCCCCCCCCCCCC
>JAJJMC010009062.1:2194054-2270329 GCA_023531435.1 Papaver californicum
CCCCCCCTGTTTACATAAGTAATCGAAAGTAATTAACAATCACCTGCCTCTCTGTGGCAACGAACTTGTTCTTATTACTATACTCTAATCTATATTAGTGAAGTAAGAACTTGAATTATTTTGGTTGATTGACGACACGACCAAATTTTGGCACCGCTGCCGGGGAGGCATAGCTGATTGTTATTTGTTTTTGGTTTCTTTTTAGTTTTTTTTTTTTTCTGATTTTTTTTTCCTAACCTAGTTTTGAGAATCTTGTTTTAGGTACTTGTATTCCATGTACAGTGCACAAGATCAAGCTTATAATGGTAATCAATTTGGTTTTCAATCTCAACCCTATGACAACTTCCAACCATACGGGGAGTATAATCACAACCAATCCTTCGGTTATGACCAATATTCCACGTACCCTTTTAATTATTCTCATACATGCCAACCTCCTTACAGTAGGTATGTAAGTGAACAATTACAAGGAGGGGAGGATAATTATGCTTGTGATGGTTTATCTAAATCTACTCTTGATCGTAATTATGATCATTCGCATATTCAATGGGAGGAGACAAGGTTTAGAAATTCTACCACAAGTAATGGTGTAAGACTACCAAGTTTGAGACAACTTGATAGAATCTTTGAGCAATTGATATATGAAGGGGAATCAGGTGCAGTAATTGCAGCATATAAAAGAGTTTTAAGAAAGGAACGTGAGCGACGTTATTGTATGGGATATGATGATGATTTTGAACCTTTCGAAAATCCTTACACCAGTGATGACGTTATTCCAACTCCAAATATGATTTTTGATGATGATTCTGTAGTTAACTCAACTCTTGATCTTAATAATTATCGTTCACCCATTCAAAGGGAAGAGTTGTATGCAAGAGATTCTACTGTAGTTAATGGTGGAAAGTGTGTGAATGTCAGAAAACTTGCTCAGCAACTATTCAAGTTGGAAGATGACGGAGCCCCGGAAGAGCTTCTCGAAGAAATTAGTAGGACCATTCGTATGGAATTTAAACGACGTTCTGAAAAAGGTTAGGAAACCGATGAAGATTCTTACTACGGTGAGTCTGAAAATGAAGAGGAGTATATTGAGAATGAAACCGAATTGAGCAATAGTGTGGAAGACCCAATTGAACTTTCCGAGGATGTTACTGATAATGTTAATGCCGAGATTCTTGTTGAGGCAGAAATTGATGAAGAACAGTTAGAAAGTTTGATAGAGGACCACAATATACAAGAGGTAAGTAATTCATTACATTTTTTTGAAAAAGATAAGGATCCCTTAATTCAAGAGACTTTAGAAGGTTTGACTAAACCTTTGCTTAATGTCATTTTCCTTTACCTCGTTTTGGATTGAATGTATGTGCTTCGAAAGTACTATTGAATTATTTTTCTTCTAAATATCCGTTGTTGGAAATATCTGATTCTCATACTATGCAGGTTAACAAAGAGGAGTCTATAGAGGTTCCCGAATTCTATGTTCTTTATCCACTTCCGAGGGTAGAAAAGACTAAGTATGGGGGAAACTTCTATCGAGTTATAACTTCACTATTATTTTCTTGTAATAATTTTTGTGTGAAGTTAATATTTGCAATGCAGATTGTTCTATGGGTGGATCCCTAAATTTTCAGATTGTTGGTCTATGGACGACCAAAAAGTCGAGCTGAAAACGTTTAACTAAGCGCTAAATGGGAGGCAACCCATTGATTTTGTATTTCTATCTCTATCTTTTGCTTTTTATTAGTTTTTCATATCATGTTAGGATTTTCCCATCTTTATTTTACATTGGAGGAATCAATTTACATTGAGGACAATGTAAAGTTTAAGTGTGGGAGAGTAGTTAAGCATATAGAGTTTTTAGGTAGAATTTTAAAACTTTTGTACATATTTGCATGAAAACCTTCAACTTTTAGATATTTTAGAGTCACTTAGTATACTTCTAGCTACGTTTACATACGGAGTTCTAACCGAAACAACTGAACTTAGAAGTATTAGAGAACTATATTCGGAGTGCTTAGTTGTTGAGAGGCTAGAGCTGGCAAAAATGGACTTAAACTGCCTGTAGAGAATGTATTATTAGAGTTTTTGATCATTCAATACCCATGAGTGAGGCACCAAACCTTCAATTGTCCGTTTAGAGTGTTTCATCTGTACAAATTCCGGGTAGAATGATGAGCTACCTAACCTCGCACCAATTTCAGCACTACTTTTTGATCTCTTAAGTGCTATTTCTATCAATAATGATGGTTCCATAAGAATTGCTAACTTTATCTTGTAGTCTTGTTTGCAGTTGGCACCATCCTCTCGACAACAACAGGTCCATAGAAACATATCATCATCAACAAGCGGAACATCAAAAAATTTGAAGGAAAGTTGAAGAAAGTCAAGGTGTACAAGCAACCGTTTAGAAACAGCAAATTTCATATTCAAGTAAAGCAATAATACAATTAACATGTTGAAGACTTAAGTACAAAAGTGAAAGAAATCAAAAGATGTGAGTGAGTGAAGTTCATGATATCAAGGCAATATAAGTTGTGAAAAATCAAGTGGTAAAGTCTTTATCCCACGGCCATAGTAGTTTCATTATTTATTTTCGATTCTCATATATAAAAAAAAAAAAAAAAAAAAAAGATTATCATTACTTTAGTGTATCTTTGTTATTGGTATTCACTCAATAAGGCCGTGGGGAAGAATAAGTCTATAGAGAAGTTTCAAACAACAAGAAATTGAGGAAAAGAGTTACAAATTGTCAAGGTTCTACGAGGTTCAAAAGTTCATCATCAAAGTTGAAGACCGAAGACGTTTCTATTAGATGTTGTGAGAGTGGTGCTGATTGTCGATCGGATGAGAAGGTAAGTAAGCATTCCCATCCTTGCATAATGGTTGATTTCATTTATTAGAGGTCACTAGAAAAACAAAAAGGGGTTCTTTTTCGTCCCACGTTCTATGGGATAACATCTTCATATGATTCGGAAGGTTACCTTTCCTTCCTACCATTCAACGTGTGTAAGATTTCTTTCTTCATTCCTGCCTGCACACATGTGAGAACCATAAAGTGCGTCTTTTGAGTGTCAAATTCATAAAATCTTGTTGGTGAGGCAGAAATATTTGGTCACTCTCGAACCTGGATCCTTTCACATGGTGGTTTTCTCCTAACTCAAGGGTTAAGCATGAGAATAATGTTTTTTATACTTCTAACTTCTTATTGTTAGTGTGCAGAAACTTTATGCCTTCGTAGCTCTTTGGATGCATGTTCTCTTGAATGTTTTGAAGTTGGAAATTAGGTTTTGTGGGTATACCTCTTGTAAACCCTAACGAGACTATAACTCGTCCACTAGGGTCACCTAGGGGTTTAAAGGCTTGTTATGCATGCTAAGTGTAACCGTATCCTCAACGAAATGGAGTTGTTGTAGTTTACGTTAGGTTATATTTGTAGTTTGCTCGAGGACTAGCAAAAGTCAAGTGTGGGCGAATTTGATAGGTGCATTATTTGCACTATTTGGATACTCTAATTCATTGATTTCTTGTTAGTTTTCATATCATTATGCTTTGATTTTGTTTGCTTATGAGTTTCTTAGGAATTTTGAAGTATATTCAACCAAATAAGAGGAAAGGAGTTCATTCTAGCATAAAAATAAGAGGTTAAAGGATGGAATCACAACTTTGAAACAAGAGTTCCAGGAAGATTTATGGTTGGGAAAGTACCCCAAAACCTAACCGTAAAAGAAGTTGTTTTTGGAGGAAAATTCCAAGAGGATTTACGGTTGGGTCTGGACTCTCAAACCCAACCGTAAAATTGGTTGAAAAATCATGAAGATTTTGTCACTTCCATCTTGTATAAAATTGAAAGACGAAGGAAACCCAAAAAGAATGAGGTCAATCGGACACCAGATGAGGGAGATATGATCAAAATAGTGAAGTGTAAAAAAATATCCAGGAGGAATTACGGTTGGGTTCTTGGCTCGAACCCCACCGTAAACCTGGTGAGTTTTGGGAGCGAATTTTTGTGACAGTTTTACGGTTGGGTTTCTTGGCTCGAACCCAACCGTAAAACTGGGTGTTTTTGGGTGATATTTTTATGCCAGAGTTACGGTTGGTTTATTGGCTCGAACCCAACCGTAAAAGAAGGAGTTTTGGCACGTGTGTGGGCTTCTAAAACATGGAAAAAATGGTCCCGGAAGGATTAAAAACCTAGATTTCGTGGATACTATATAAAGAGACATCCAAGACATTAAGAAGACATCTTTAAACAAGAAGAACACTAGGAGAACGGCTTGGAGAGCAATTGTTCATCACAATATCGAGGGTTTGATTTACTTGCTTTCTTGTTTATTTTCCATGGATTTTGAGAAATCCATGATGAACTAAACCTTTCTTATTGGTTAGGGATGTAATCCTAAGTTGGAAAAAATGTTTATTAATTGAATGGCTCATTCTTATATATTCATGATATTTTCAATATTGTTCATGTTCTACCGTTTATAACGCCTTGTATGATGGATTGCTTGTTTGTTTAAGTTGCAAATTAGATGAGCATGCATTGACATTTATAGCTAAAAAAGGGTTTGGGATCCAGAATTGTTGAAAGACCCTTGTTACAAGTAGTATAACATAGTTGTTAACGACGGGATGTTCCCATGCGATTATGTGTAAAAGCGTGACCTAGGTTAAATCCAAGTGGCTCTTGCTCCGGGTTGCTTAGAATAACCTCAACTCACAAAGACCATTGCTTTCATTGGGTTAAACTTGAGTGTCTCTTGCGCCAAGTTATTCGGTGAAAAGGATTCAAAGAGTGGCGCTTGCGCCTTTGATGATAATAGGAGTTTTATCGGAGTAAGCCTGCGATAGGATGCTTTAGGGTTATTGATATTGAGAGTGCATGAATGTTGAGTATGATTTGGTTGATAATATGTTGGAAGATGGAAGATGAATTCTCTAACCAATGTTCTTTATCTCTGATATTTGTTTAATTTATTTGTATAATTTAGTTATAATCACAACCAAACCCCTCCTCCCCCTCCCTGTTTACATAAGTAATCGAAAGTAATTAACGATCACCTGCCTCTCTGTGGGATCGAACTTGTTTTTATTACTATACTCTAATCTATATTAGTGAAGTAAGAACTTGAATTATTTTGGTTGATTGACGACACGAACAAAGACGCAGTGACATGTCCCAGGAAAAAGTCTTAAAGAGTGGGGAAAGTAACCCGAGGCTCCTCCGTTTGTTTGGATCCTTCTTAAGTAAGCTTCTATTTGTTAGTTTTGATGTGGATAATGTCCTCTCCAAAGATGAAAGTTACAAGAGGACTACTTCTCGCGTACTTGTTGAGGATGGTGCTTCAAATAATGTTGATATGTAGAACAACAGTGTAACAGAGAGTGTGCCAATCGAATACCCTAATGCGAGTATTGGCGTTGATTTCTATTTTAATAGGATCCTCCTTGGGACGTATATGTTATCTAGATTTGGATGAGGCTTCCAAAGTTTTATTGGTTTTATGAAATACTTTATGGTTTTTGGGATAGTAGGTAGGCTTTGACAAGTAGTTTGAAAGAGGTTTTATTTTCTAGGATAAAATATTAAAAAGGATCGCTTCCCATTCATATCACCTAGTCATAGCGGGGTTGGTCTTTGGGTCGAGTCCCAAAGCCTCCAAGGGACATTGGGATAAACGGTTGTAAATAAGGATGTTGAATAAAACTTACTTGGTTGAGTCCCAAAGTTTTTGATCGAATCTCTAAGATTTGATGATGATGAGGAACCCTTCTTGTAGTTGTGAATCCGTAGACGTCTCGGAACCATGTTGTAGTCTAGATCTTCTTTAATGATGTAAAACTTTGCATCCTTAAGGTGAATAGTGGTTGGGAGTCCCCGGTCGTGCTATTCATTGTTCTGGACGACCATGTCTTCCGAAGGAAGCTTGACTTGAACGGGAGTATTTTCAGCAAGGGATAAGCATTTACCGGATGTAACACGATTGAGAGCAGCGAAAATATCCTTGCGTTGTTCCTTCGTAGAAGTAAAAAAGCTCGCATATGTGCACCATCAAGGACTGAACTTTTCGGTTGATAGATTCTCTGGAAAAGGTAAAATTTCTGAATCATCCTCGAAATGGGAGGAGGCTATGAAGTTGAGAATTATGATCTTGGTATTGTATGAATTTGTTGTCAGCTGGGAGACACATAGGAGTATGAAGTAAGTACCACCTTGCTGAAGGGACTGGTACCAGAGTGAAAAGGACGAGTGAAGGATCCAGAATGAAATGGACTGGTACCTGGGTGAAGGGACCGGAATGAAACGTGACTGGTACCTGAGTGAAGGAACCAGAATGAAACGTGACTGGTACCTGAGTGAAGGGACAAGAATAAAATATGACTGCTACCTGAGTGAACGGACCAGGATAAAACGTGAATGATACCTGAGTGAAGGGACCATAATGAAATGTGACTCATACCTAAGTGAAGGGACTCGTAGCAGAATGAAATGGTTTCCACGTGAAAAGGAAAATTCGAGAATGTGACAGCTGTCTTTAGCTTTTGTTGTTGTTGTTGCAGAGTTTTATCTAGGACATGGAGAAAACCTTGTCTTTTGGTGGTGCTGAGGTTGAGGATGATGGTGACCGTTTGATTCGTGACGCTTGCTGAGATGAAGACTCCCTCTTGACCCTAAAAGACCTCATGGATGATCAGATGTTGTAGTTCTTACTGACCAGACGACTGCTTCAACAGTGAGGAAGCACTGGGACCTGGAGGAGGCACCGGGACCAGGATGAGGCATCAGAACCAGGAGGAGGTGCCGGGACCAGGATGAGGCGTCGAGACCAAAAGGTGTTGCTAAAGTGAGACTGGTCCCTCTTTGCCTTAAAATTGTAAAAGTCTTTCCATGTACTGTCCTCCTTGAAATTGTCCTCCTTGGATGCAGATCTCGTCATCATATTGAATATTGATAATGATATTTTTGACGTTGGTAGGCTTAGAATCATGGCTTGTCGCAACTGGTGACAGATCTATTCTCAGAAGAATTGTTCCATTAGAGTCTTCAGGAAAGTGAGTACCTATCTTGAGTGGTAGAAATGTCTTTCTGTGTTCTGACAAGAACTTTTGTCTCCGTATCAGATCAAAAATGTTGAGCGGTGTTTGGGTGTTTCTGGTGTTTTCAACTATCGTATAATGAGAAAATCGGAGGTGAGAAACCTCTTGGCAGACCTTTTAATTTTAGACGGGTAGGGAGGTTGGTATTGATGAATCGAGTATGGGTCCTCCTTGCCATGGTTTCGTAGGAGTCTCTCCAGACCTTCATAGGTGACAAGATCTAGTTGTTGGTACTTCCGTGGTGGTCGATCAGGAATGATATGAACTTCATCGTTCCTTTGAGTCTTTGACGCTCCAGCGTCAGTTGTTGTTGTGAGGCTGGTCCTGGTTCACTCCGTCAGGCAATAATATTGTTCCGGAGAGATTCACTCCGTCAGGGTTTTGAGATAAACGAGTACCTACTTCTGAGTAGTGGCCATGTCCACTTGAGTTCTTACGAAGACTTCTTGTCTCTTCATCAGATGGGCTATATTGAATGGAGTACAAGTATTCTCGGTTTCCTTAGCGATTTCGTCACCGAGAGGAGGTGTTGTAGTAGAATTAGTACAGTGAGGTTTGATAAGTGCACAATTCACTTATTTTTAGTGTCAAATCCATGCTTGTTTTAGCTAGAATTCTTGCATATACTTGTTAGTACGTTTGTTTTCTATCTTATGTTTTATTAGGTGAATCATCCCAATAAGAGTGAAAGTGGCTACAAAAGAGCTACAAAGTGAAGTACTCCAAGTATTCAAGCATTCCAAGGCCAAAAAGAAGAACAGAGTTCATTACAACATAAAATGACTAAGGAAATTGAGTTCTAAAAGTGAAAAAGGTCCAAAGATAAATTCTACACATTCAAATTCAGGAGTTTTTAATACCATTTTGAAGAGAACGCAAATACAAAGTGAACACAAAAAGAATGAGGTCATTCATAGTTCGGACGAAGAAATTATAGAAAAAATAGTCGAGACGAAGTAAAGGTCACCTACAACTCAAAAGTCGGCATTGCTCGTAAGAAACACACCTATGCCGATTGCGACGCGAAAAAGGTCAGAGAATTACACCAACAGTCGGCATTGCTCACAAGCAACACATCTATGCCGACTGTATGAACTTTTGTGGCAGAGAATTGGCTCAACAGTCGGCAGTGCTCATAAGCAACTCATCTTTGCCGACTGTAGAAAGTTTAGAGGAAAAAAGTTGGACCAACAATCGGCATTGCTTGTGGGGAAATATTATGCCGACTGTGGAAAGTCCAACGGGTCCGTTTGACGCGTTTTTGACTTCTAAAAAGAGGAAACCTTGTTCCGGAAGGATTCTAAGCCCTAGATATCATGAAGTACTATAAAAGAAAACTCCCAAGATATTAAGAAACATCTTTTTACACTTTTATATAAATTTTCAAGCTTTGGAGGAGATCAACAACACCAAAAGAGGAGAAAGCTATGGTTTCGTAGCAGTTCTATTATCATAACGATTTTTTAACTATTTTCTTACATATAAAATGGATGCTTCTACATCCATGAGTACCTAATAATCTAATTGATTGAGGATGAATTCTAAGTTCTAGACGTGATTTGAGTTATTATATATGAATCTATTTTTAATTTCTTCACATGATGATCGTTTGTTTTTATTAATAAGAATGTTTATGCTTGATTGATAGATTTTTTAGGTGGACGACTAAATTTATTTGGTAATTAATCTAAAGCTACTAAGAGTTGGGTATCCGTAATTGTATCATAAAATCTTACTTAAGTAGAGAACGTGAGACCTTATAGAGGGATTCTGTGGAGCAATCATGTGTAGAAACAACACTAAAAAGTGGACCGAGCGTAGTGAGTTTAACTTCTAGGATCAAATCTAAATTCAGAAAACTTAAAGCATTTGATTGAATTACATCTTGTAAGCGAACTTCAAGGTGGCTCAGTTGGATAGAATTCGATGACTAAGCGTACCTGTAATCCGGTGATATAAGGAGTTTTGGGGATAGCTAAGCGTACCTGCTATTCTGCGGTTGGTGATAATCCATGAAGAATGAATATTAGATGAGTATATTAACTCAATGATTGTTTAGTAACGGAGAAGGATTCCTCGATCATATCTCTCTCTATTGCTTACAGCTTTATTACTTTTAATCGTTTTCTTATTTACTTTACTAAAATCCTAAAACAAATCCCACCATTGTGACACTTTAAACAACTTAAACATCTCGCTCCTCATGGGAACAAACTTTATTTCCATTATATTATTCTTTAATTGAGTGCAAATAATATCATTAATTTGATTGCACCAACGATACACATCAAATTTTGGCGCCGCTACCGGGGAGCAGTTGGTTTTAGTTGTTATTTATTTTAGTTTATTTTTAATTGTTAACTTTGTTTTCTAGATATTTTTTGTTTCAGGAACAATCTCTTTGGTGAATTCTTAAAGAGGGCAAACCAAGTCTCATTAGTATACGTCTTCGGTCAGGCACTTTACTAAAAGAATTCGTTCGAGCAGTGAACACTCCGCTTCCTCCTAGTTCTTCACAAAGTGAATTTTCAAATTCGGACAAATAGGATGATCACATAGAAGAGATGGGTGGTCCTCAACCTCCGGAGAAGAAGCTAAGAGAGTTGACGTCTCCATGCTTAGATAGAAACCATTGTGTATTACTCCAACTGACACAGGGTAGATGAAGTCGAATCTTATTCACCATTTTCCAAATTTCAAGGGACTTCCAGGCGAAGATCCGAACCGTCATCTTCAATTATTTCAGTACAAGATGACAAGTCTTAGGAAAGGTACCGAAGACAATGATAAGGTTATGATGCAATCTTTTCTATTTTATTTAATAGATCTATCCGAATAGTAGTTGTATTACCTTCCTCCAGGGAGTTTCACAACATGGACTGAGATGAAAAAGCTATTTTTAGAAAAGTATTTTCCTGCTTATAAGGCGTCCGCTGTTCGTAAAGAGATTAGTAGCATTCTGCATATTACTGGGGAGTCTCTTTATGAATATTGTAAAAGGTACAAGAGATTATTGGAAACATTCCCACACCATAACATATCCTCAACTCTCATCATTCAATAATTCTATAAAGGATTACTTCTGGAACATAGGAATTTGATTGATGCAGTCGCAGGTGGTTCACTTACTGAAAAGGCGATCTCTCAGGAAACTATTTTGATTGAGAGTATGGCATCGAATGTTCAGCAATTTTATAAAAGAAACTACTCAAATATCATAAGAGTCAACGAGATGGGTAGTGTGGAAAAGATGGTACAACGTATAGCTTCTGCAGTTGTTCCTTCATATGAAGAGGAGGATGAGGTAAATGTTGTTTTCCCTAATCATAGGACAAGGTATGATCCCTAATCGAACATTTACAATCCTGGTTGGAGAGATCATCCAAATTTTAGTTATGCAAACAAGCAAGCAGCAGCTCGTATGCCATATTATGGGCGACAAAGCGGATTTCAACCACAACAACAATTTTAGCAACCACAACAACCTAAGTATCAAGGATCATACATTGATGACAAGTTCAACGCTATAATGCAGGGCATGCAAGGTCTTACTTTTATGTTTCAACAAAGTCAACAGAAGAACGAATCTGCTATCAAAGACTTGCAGACTCAAGTGGGGCAATTGGAAACTGACATGAAGCTACTCAAAGCACAAGCATCAACAAATCTTCCATCACAACCTTTTGTGAATCCGAGAGAACACGTTAATGCAGTGACCTTAAGAAGTGGAAGACAAGTTGAAGAACCACAAAAACAAGAGAAGGTTAGAGGTGACTTAGGAAAGGAAGTAGAGGAAAAAATCGTGCCAAAGGAAAAGCCAATCTCAATCGGCCAACCTAAGGACACAATTCCTACCTTTACCATACCACCTCATTTTCCTAGTTCTTTTTCCAAGCCTGAGAAGGAATCTCAATACAAAGATATTTGGGACATCTTTAAGCAAGTCCAAGTGAATATTCCACTCATTGAAGCAATCAGGAAAGTTCCCCGCTATGCAAAGTTTTTGAAAGAGTTGTGCATGAACAAGAAAAAGTTTAAAGGTAATGAAGTTATGAGTGTGGGGGAGAATGCTTCGGCATTTCTTCAAAAGAAACTCCCACCTAAATTGAAAGATCCCGGTAGTTTTACGATACTGTGCACAATTGGTAAAACCAGGTTTACACGAGATTTGTTAGATTTAAGAGCATTTGTTAATATTATGCTTACTTTTATTTATGATTCTCTAAATATTGGTCCTCTTAAAGAGACCGATGTAGTTCTTTAACTTGCTAACCGATCCAATGTCTACACAAAAGAGGTTGTTGAGAATGTTTTGGTGCAAGTTAATCAACTAATATTTTCGGTGGATTTCTACGTTCTAGACATGAGTGATAAGAATTCACATAAGTCAAAACCTTTGTTGTTGGGTAGACCATTCATGTGTACCGCTGGAACAAAGATTTATGTCCAAAATGGCACCTTGACTATGGAGTTTGATGGAGAAATCATTCGGTTTAATATCTTTGAGGCGATAAGGTATCCGAGTGATATACACTCATGTTCGGATGTTGAGGAGAGTGATTCAGGTTAGTAATAAGGGCGAGTAGAGAGTCGGGATGACGACTTTAAACCAAGCGCTGAATGGGAGGCAACCCATTGGTTTTGTATTTCTATCTTTATATTTTGATTTTTATTAGTTTTGCATATCATATTAGGAATTTCCCATCTTGATTTTACATTGGAAGAGTCAATTTACATTGAGGACAATGTAAAGTTTAAGTTGGGGGAGTGGTTAAGCATTTAGATTTTTAGTATTCACTTTTGTAGGTAGAATTTTTAAACTTTTTGTACATATTTGCATAAAAAACTCCAACTTTTAGATGTTTTAGAGTCACTTTGTATACTTCTAACTAAATTTATATACAAAGTTTTTACCGAAATAACTAAACTTAGAAGTATTAGAGAACTACATTCGGGTTGCTTAGTTGTTGAGAGGCTAGAGATGACAAAAAGGGACTTAAACCGCCGGTAGAGAATACAGTATTAAAGAGTTGATCATTCAATACCCATATATGAGTGAGGCACCAAACCTTCAATTCCTTGTACCTGTATAAATTGTCCGTTTAGAGTGTTCATCTGCGCAAACTCCGGGTAGAGAGCTACCCAACATTGCACCAATTTCAGCACTACTTTTTGATCTCTTGAGTGTTAATTCTATCATTCATGAGGGTGTCTGATAGATACATTTTTGTGACCGATTTAATCTCAATTTTATATATTGTTGGTATTTTATTTTTGTACTTATTATGGTTTTTATTGCTTTTTAGGTATTTTTGGAGAATTGTTAAAGGCACCTTCACATTGGATTAAGGCACCCCAATTGATTTATAAAGGCACCCAAGGATTAATGCACCCAAAATTCAAATTAAAAATTTGGGCGGGAAGAAGAATTCTATTCTTCATGCAGCGTGAAATAGAAATTCTGTTGAAATTTGGAAACTTGCATCTTCTTTGGAAATTTCCTAACCTAAGAAGTTAGAATTGTTGGTACAGAACTATAAAGAGAAAGAGATCAAAGTGATTCCCCATTTAACAATCAAGAATCAAAATCAGGAAAGAAAATCAAGTTTTTTTGGAAAATTCTAATCGGTGATCAAAGAAGAATTTGAGGAAGTTTTTAAAGTGATTTGAGGATTGGGATAGTATAAATAGAGGTTATGATCAATTGGGTTGAGGGAGAAAAGAATTGGGAAGCTTAGAATTGCTCACAATCAGGAGAATCACGTAAACAGGAAGCTCAAAAATTTCTGATGCTGCCAAGGAAGAACACGAAGCAGGCTACACCAGAAAACTGTCGTTCATTAAAACAGAAACCGTACTTTATTTCAAAACGCAACAAAAAACTGTTTCTTGTTGCGTATTCTTTTGAACTGTTTTCTGTTACGGGCTGAAGTGTTTCCAGCAACACTTATAGCCGTATCAAATCGACTGTGTGCAATCATATTCTCCTTGTAAGCAATTTTTTGAGCAATGAAAAGATCTTTTGAGCAAGTTTTCTCCACTATGAGCTAAGTTTCTTTACTGGGATGATGGAGGAGGTTTTTCTCTCAATTTTATGTGGTAAGTCTATTTTATTTGATTTATTTATAATTCTTTATCTATTCAATTGCATAGTTTCGAAATAGAAAAAAAGGTTTTCATTCAGTAGTGGTGTTTTTGTTTGATGGATCATGCTGGGTTGACGACCATTGATGTTTCATGCTTATGATTTACCTCTGTTTGTTTGCATAAAAACCTATTTTGGCAATATCTGAGCTTAATTTATTTAAAAAGAATTACATGATTAATCACATAGTTGTTGGAAATAACTGAATCCTGATTCCTGGTTTTCTCCATATTTTCTAAAAACATCTCTAGTTTATTTTGCTTTGTTTTATTTAATTAGATTAAGTTTATTATTTTCTAAAATCATTACCTTCACAAGTTCGAGAATCGAACACTTTTTACCACTATTCTAAAACACATCAATTTTTGGCGCCGCCGACGCGGACTTGTTTTTAGGTTTAGGGTTTTAGATTTATTTTTAGGTTTTTATTTTTAGTTTTATTATTTTACTTTGTTCTATTTTACGTTTCTTTTGGTATTTCTCTTTTTGCTACAGGTTGAATTTTGGATCGAAAGGGAGTAAGCCAAAGTTTTGGAATTAAAGCTAAAGACTTGGAGTTAAAGGGAAAAGCTTAAAGAACGAAAAAGAAGATCGAAGATTTTATTTTTCTTAATTAGATTTTTAGTTTATTTTAATTAGTTTTAATTCGTTTAGAAAATTGTATTAGGATTTTATTATTTCTGTAATTTTTCTTTTATTTTCGGACACTTTTTGGACTTTCTTTTGGACATTTTTGGACATTTTATTGTTTTTAAACCCTACGGAAGGGTAGTTTTAAATATCAAACTGTGTGCAGGGAAGGACGACAATTACGATATTGTCTCGGCCCCTCGGGTTCGCACACTATTGAAAAGGATATTAGTGGCCCGAGTCGACTTCAACGGTTCATCGCCCGTCTGGTACGGGAGGTAAACTTCGACCAACCCACGAATCTCCTGTCAGTGGGTTTTCTGGACGCCTTTGTATGCATATATGCTGGGGACTGAATACGGACTTTAATTTTTGCATAGTAAAGGGCAAGGCCTGGTCATACAAGATAAGGTTTCGGATTTCATCACCGTCTCCTTCTTGCCCGCTTTAGGAAAACGAAACCTACGCGAACCTAAGCCTAAAATATTGACTAGAAAGAGACCTATATGGTATCGAGCTTATTGGAAAATCGTTCAAAAGGACTGTACTGGTTACTTTATTAGCCTAACTCGAAGTTCAGGAAGATTTTTTTAAGTTGATTAGAGCCTCCTTGTAACCCAGGGAAAAGTGCCAAAGAGACAGGGTTATCAAAAGCTCCTTAGAGCTTATCCTGTTTCTCTTCGACTTAATCTAATTCGGATCGTTCTAAGAGGTTTGCTAAAATTGTAACCAGTTACCTTTTGAAAGAATAGAAGCTGGTCTAGAAACAATCTAAGTGGAACCATCATGCTTGTTGTTTGCTAGATTTAGGTTTGATTTGGTTGAGTTAGGGCACGATTGTGTTTGATTAATTGCTTGTTAGGATTTAATTTTTGCATGCCAAGAACGCCCTTAAGGCGAACTTGGGATAGAGACCCTCAAGGTAGGTTAATTAGTGGAAGACTGGTAGTTCACGTTAACCTTGAGAAGCCAACTAAGAGTGAACTAGTCACTCCCGAGACCGTGTCAGCAATGACATCTCTGAAAGATTTGTTGAATCCGACCTGGACCTCACGTCTATCTTGCATCAAGTTAGCTTCTACTGAAGCAAGCTACGAACTGAAACCTGGAATCATACAGATGCTTCCTTTATTCTTAGGAAAACAAAACGAAAATCCCTATTTTCATGTTAGGGAATTCGAGGAAATATGTAGCACAATCAGGATTAGAGACTTGAATGACGAGTCTATTAAACTTAGATTATTTCCCTTTTCACTAAGAGATAAAGCCAAGTCGTGGCTGTATAGCTTGGCTCCTAAGTCGATTGAAGCCTATGCCCAACTTACTTCAGCTTTTATTCAGAAATTCTTCCCTAGGAACAAAATCTCCTCAGTTAGACAGAAAATTTGCACATTTTCTCAACAAGAGGGAGAGTCTCTATATGTTTATGTAGAAAGGTTCAATGACTTATTGTCCCAATGCCCAGACGACGGTATAAAAGAGTTAAGGCTAGTTCAGATCCTCTATGAGGGTTTGGATTATGCATCTGTAACCTTGGTTGAGTCTTTGTCGACTGGAGGGTTCGACAGTAAGACTCCTGTTGAGGCGATGAAATTTCTGAGTGACATCGCCGAGAAAACCCAGCAGTGGGAGAGCATTAAGGAGCCAAAAAGAACAATTCTTCTAGGAAGAGGAAATGTTAATAGGGTAAAAGGATCTTTGATCCAAAGGCCCAAATAGAAGCCTTATCTAGAAGGCTAGAACTGGTCGAAATGAATCAAGCTAGTAGTTCAAAGCCCAACCAATTCGAAGAGCAGGCTTTTTCTCTTTATGATAACACTAGATTTGATAACCATAGAAAGTTCGACCCGTATTCGGAATCTTATAACCCTGGCTGGAGAAACCACCCGAATCTTTCCTGGTCGAAAGGCCAGGCTCAAGGTTAGTTTAGTAATGCTAAAGGTCCTCCAGGCTTCAGTTATAAGAATTCGGCTGGTCCAACTCAGCCCAGCAATGACGATAAGTATGAGCAGAGATTCCAGAGCATAGAAAGAGTTATTTCTAGTTTACAAACCTCAGTTAGTGACATTGCTGCGGCTCTGAGAGAGCGAGAACCTGGTAGGTTCCCTAGTCAACCCGAACCCAATCCTAGAGGAGTCAATAAAATGTCAACTGGGGAGAAATCATCCAGTCACGTGAATGCAATTACGACCCTCAGGAATGGTAAGGTAGTGGATAACAAGGTAACTAGGCCCGTTAGTGAACAAACTGTAGTTCATCCTGACCCAATAGTTGAAGAGACTGATAAAGTCTCTGACGAGCCTGAGGCAACCCCTCAGAGAAACGATTTCATGCCTAGAGCCCCATACCCAAGGTTGTTAGCACCTACTAGGAAGGAATCCAATTTTAATGAAATAATGGAAGTTTTTAAGAAAGTCATGATCAACCTTCCATTATTATATACAATTAGGCAGATTCCTGCTTATTTCAAGTTTTTTAAGGACATGCGTACGCGAAAGCGAAAACTTAGTGTACATAAGAAAGCTTTTCTAGCTAGTCATGTAAGTTCAATTATACATAGTAGTACGGCCCTTAAGTACAAAAACCCAGGTTCCCCAACCATAGCTTGCACAATAGGAAACTACCGGGTAGAAAGAGCCTTACTCGATTTAGGAGCCAGTGTGAACTTACTGCCGTACCATGTGTACCTCCAGCTAGGACTAGGCGATTTGAAACCGACTCAGATGACTTTGCAGTTAGCTGATAGGTATGTGAAAATTCCTCGTGGTGTCATAGAGGATGTTTTGATTGAAGTGGATAAATTTATTTATCCAATGGACTTTGTTGTGCTTGATACCAGACTTGTGCCTGATCCAGAGAATCATGTACCGGTTATACTAGGTCGCCCGTTCTTAGCAACATCTAATGCGATCATTAATTGTCGTAACGGTGTTATGAACTTATCTTTTGGTAACATGACTATTGAGCTGAATATCTTCACATTAGTAATCAACCACCTGAGCTAGATAACCACACCTTAGAAACCGTCAACATGATAGAGACCCCAGTTCAGGAGTCATTACCAAACACTTTGATAGAAGACCCGTTAGAAAAATGTCTAGCCCACTTTGGATTAGAGTTTGATGAGTTAGGCCCATCAGAGACCTTACCTGTGAGTGTAGCTTCAGATTTGGATAGTGACCAAGAGAATAGGCTAGTAACCGTGCTTCAGTACAATAAGAAAGCTTTAGGATGGACCATAGCAGATATTAAGGGAATTAGCCAACAGTTTGTATGCACCAGATCCATTCAGAGGAGGAATCCAAACCGTCTAGGGAGATGCAGCGTAGGCTCGACCCATTAGAAGATCCATTAGAGAAATGCCTAGCCAACTATAGAATTGATGGCGATAATGATAGTGTTATTAATGAAGTGAGCACTTTGTTAGGTTCTGCACCACCAGATTATAATTTAGAAGAAGCAATTGACTATTTTCGAGAATCTGACGATCCGGAAATGAGGGAAATTGTTATTAGTCTATCTAGAGACACTGAAAACTCTAAGTTTGGGGGTGACTATCATTCTCCATGTTCTATACCATTAACTCTTAGGAAGGTCCCTAGCTTGGGACCTGACATATGCACGTATGCCATTGTACAAGATCATCGTCGAGCTAGATCCACTGATCCTCCTACTCAGAAAGAAGTTCAGTTGCCGAAAACCAATCCTCTGGTCGATGTGGTTTACCTAAATAGGGATCAAAGTGTGTTCATATTGTTTATCTTCGTAGCTTGCTGTTGTTTCCTTCTATTGTGGATAACACTATTTGATTCAGATGATCCACAGTTGTTCCGATTATTGCTATATGATTTAAGGAGCTAACTTATGCTCATGCGACACGGTAATATCTTTCCCTAATTCCTTTTCGTGCGGTGTTTAGAAACATTGAGGACACTGTTTATTTTAAGTTTGGGGGTATTGGGAGACTTTTTAGGATTAATAAGATTTGGAATTTAGAAGCATGTGAACAATTCAGGGTGACACTAACCACTCTAGGTAGATGGAAACTTAGCCATTTTGCTATAAGGATTGGTGTACACAGCTAGATGGTCTATTCATAAAGGAGACAGAGTTCAGGCGTTAGAAATAACATGATAGTTGTCACCACCACATCACGTTCTGTTTTATTATTTGCAATTTCGTGTTTCTCTGAGAGTATTGGTGGGTCCTAGCATCGACATGTTAATTAGCGCTGGAATGACATTTAGTGTGTTGAGATCATGCCCCACAAGAATAATACGTTAGTGTTTTAGAGTTATGTGTGAGGTCCCCCTGTCTCCGTCGCCTAAGCAAGCGTGGAATGCAGGATCCATGGGAACACACATGTATTAGGTGTCAGGAAAAAAAAAAAAGAAAAAAAAAATCGAAAAAAGTTAGAAAAAAAATTGAGAAAAAATAGTATTTGGTATTTTAAAGTTCTCCCTGTCTCCGTAGCCTAAGCAAGCATGGAACGCAGGATCCATGGGAACTTGTAAATATTTTAGTTAGTAGTAACCGTTGAAAATAAATGGGGAGTATCTCGACACACTAGGTTTCATCTCGGTACTGACCTTCAGGCAGATATGGGACACATCGCTCGCCTTGGTCAACATCATTTGCGACTTTCTACAGTCTACATTCATCTTCTAAGTCTTTTCATGTGATGGGTGGTTAGATAACTGTCTGAGTGGAATTCTGTTGTCTTAGATATGAATTCTAGTATGCTTGAGTTAGCACTCGTGTACAGTAATCGGATTCATATAGGGTAATGATTCCTATAGCCGAAGAATTGAGTAAGCCAACTAAATAGTTTGTTTAGTGTCTATCCTAAATTTTTCACGAGTCGCTAAAATCTGGAGTAAAGGTTTTGTGGGTATACCTCTTGTAAACCCTCACGAGACTATAACTCGTCCACGAGGGACACCTAGGGGTTTAAAAGCTTATTACATATGCTAAATGTAGTCGCGATTCCTGCGAAAGTGAGTTAGGATTTTTATTTTCTAGATTAGATTTGCTCGAGGACTAACAAATAATAAGTTTGAGGGTATTTGATAGACACATTTTTGTGTCCGATTTAATCTCAATTTTATATATTGTTGGTATTTTATTTTTGTACTTATTATGGTTTTTATTGCTTTTTAGGTATTTTTGGAGAATTGTTAAAGGCACCTTCACATTGGATTAAGGCACCCCAATTGATTTATAAAGGCACCCAAGGATTAAAGCACCCAAAATTCAAATTGAAAATTTGGGCGGGAAGAAGAATTCTATTCTTCATGCAGCGTGAAATAGAAATTCTGTTGAAATTTGGAAACTTGCATCTTCTTTGGAAATTTCCTAAACTAAGAAGTTAGAATTGTTGGTAAAGAACTATAAAGAGAAAGATATCAAAGTGATTCCCCATTTAACAATCAAGAATCAAAATCAGGAAAGAAAATCAAGTTTTTTTGGAAAATTCTAATCGGTGATCAAAGAAGATTTTGAGGAAGTTTTTAAAGTGATTTGAGGATTGGGATAGTATAAATAGAGGTTATGATCAATTGGGTTGAGGGAGAAAAGAATTGGGAAGCTTAGAATTGCTCACAATCAGGAGAATCACGTAAACAGGAAGCTCAAAAATTTCTGATGCTGCCAAGGAAGAACACGAAGCAGGCTACACCAGAAAACTGTCGTTGATTAAAACAGAAACCGTACTTTATTTCAAAACGCAACAGAAAACTGTTTCTTGTTGCGTATTCTTTTGAACTGTTTTCTGTTACGGGCTGAAGTGTTTCCAGCAACACTAATAGCCGTATCTAATCGACTGTGTGCAATCATATTCTCCTTGTAAGCAATTTTTTGAGCAATGAAAAGATCTTTTGAGCAAGTTTTCTCCACCATGAGCTAAGTTTCTTTACTGGGATGATGGAGGAGGTTTTTCTCTCAATTTTATGTGGTAAGTCTATTTTATTTGATTTATTTATAATTCTTTATCTATTAAATTGCATAGTTTCGAAATAGAAAAAAAGGTTTTCATTCAGTAGTGGTGTTTTTGTTTGATGAATCATGCTGGGTTGACGACCATTGATGTTCCATGCTTATGATTTACCTCTGCTTGTTTGCATAAAAACCTATTTTGGCAATATCTGAGCTTAATTTCTTTAAAAAGAATTACATGATTAATCACATAGTTGTGGGAAATAACTGAATCCTGATTCCTGGTTTTCTCCATATTTTCTAAAAACATCTCTAGTTTATTTTGCTTTGTTTTATTTAATTAGATTAAGTTTATTATTTTCTAAAATCATTACCTTCACAAGTTCGAGAATCGAACACTTTTTACCACTATTCTAAAACACATCAGTGTCATCAGAATTACTAACTCTATCTTGTAGTCTTGTTTGCAGTTGGCACCATTCTCTCGACAACAACAAGTCCATAGAAACACCATTATCATCAACAAGCAGAGCATCAAAAATTTAATGGAAAGTTGAAAATTTCAAGGTTTACAAACAACAGTACAAGAAAGAACAAATTTCATATTCAAAGTGAAGCAACAATACAATGAACAAAATTCTATATCATGTTGAAGACATGTACAATAGCGAAAGAAATCGAAAAATGAGAATTAATGAAGTTTATGATATCAAGACAATACAAGTTATGAAGAATCAAGTGGTAAAATCCTTCTCCCATGGCCACATTAGTTTCATTTGTTAGTTTGTATTTCAATGTTAGCATATAAAGGAAAAAGAAAAAAATCAAAAAAAAAAATCGAAAAAAAAATGTATAGAAAAAAGAAAAATAAATAAATAAAAATAATAACGTTTATCAGTGTTTTAGTTTTTTTTTTTTTTTTGTATTCACTCAACGTGGGGAAGAAGAAATCCACAAAGAAGTTTCAAACAACAAGAATTTGAGAAAAAAGCTACAATTGTCAAGGTTCTACGAAGTTCAAGAGTTCATGATCAACTGTTGAAGACCGAAGACTGGAGGCGTTTCTATTGGATGTTGTGAGAGTGGTGCTGATTGTCGATCGGGTGAGAAGGTAAGTAAACATTCCCATCCTTACAAAGTAGTTGATTTCCTTTCATAGAGATCAGCAGAAAAAGATAAAAAAAAAGGTTTTTCTTCGTCCCACATTTCTATGGGATAACATCTTCATATAATTCGGAAGGTCCCTTTTCCTTACTACTATTCAACGTGTGCAGGATTTCTATCTTCATTCCTGCCTGCATACATGAGAACCATAAAGTGCGTCTTTTGAGTGTCAATTTCATAAAATCCTAATGGTGAGTTAGAAGTCAATCGATCGATCTTGAGACTGGATTCTTTTATATGGTGGTTTTCTCCTAACTCAAGATCTAAGCATTAGAATAATGTTCTTTGGAATTTCTAACTTCTTATTGTTAGTGTGCAGAAATTTTATGTCTTCGTAGCTCTTTGGATGCATGTGTTCTGGAACGTTTGGAAGTTGGAATTCAGGTTTTATGGATATACCTCTTGTAAACCCTCACGAGACTATAACTCGTCCACTAGGGACACCTAGGGGTTTAAAGGATTGTTGAACATGCTAAGTACAACCGTATCCTCGACAAAATGGATTTGTTGCATTCTAGTTTAGTTTAGTTAGACATTAGTTTTCTCGAGGACTAGCAAAGGCTAAGTGTGGGGGAATTTGATAAGTGCACAATTCACATGTTTTTAGTGTTAAATCCATGCTTGTTTTAGCTATAATTCTTGCATAATACTTGTTATTACGTTTGTTTTCTATATTATGTTTTATATTAGGTGAATTATCCCAACAAGAGTGAAAGTGGCTACAAAAGATCTAAGAAGTGAAGTGATGTGTGCCGTACCACTCCAAAATTATTATTACTTTCTCACTATTTATGATTTATTATAAAGCAAGGGTAAGAAAGGATCGTTCCCACAGAGAGGTCTGGTTTGTTATTTGGTTTCCAAAATCTTATGTAAAAGTTGGGAATTTTTAGATTTAATAAAAGTAAATTAAACTAATTAAGAAAAAGAAGAAATTGTAGAAAATAATCAATAGGTGAAAAATATTGGTCAATGTTTCGTTTTTGTTCACAAACATGTTCTTGTATTAATAATTAGAATTGATATTTAAATCTCGTTTTATCAAAAGCCCTAGAATACATTGATCTCAAGAATATCCCGCAAATTTCCTTAAGTTATCAACAAACACATTAAAAGATACGAATATGAATTCTATTATAGAGAACAACCTAACGTGGAAAGCGCACTAATCAATTTTAATTCCCCAAACGCATTAAGATTCATGAAATTAGGTTAATCAATATAATTGAACGTGGAAAACGCACTAATTCAATTTAACAAAGGTCATGATTCACATATGATTACAAGGATATATCACTACAAACTATAACCATATTTATGCTACTTGTATTCAAGGAGTGTCACTTTTGCGTATAATAAACCTTAAATTATCTTTAGATATGAATGTGATTTCAATCAATCTGCAACTTAACTAACCAAACAATCAATTACGAGATATCTGTAGTGAAACATAATCGATAATATTGAGACAAAACTAATTTACTATTCATAGAATCATGTATTGTAAAATCCAACTATTCCCTAACTAATAAAAGAAAATTAACTACTCATATTAATTGGAATTCAGAAAATTGAATAGAAGAAATAAATTGCAAACCCAAGATCTGAAAAATCTTCCCACGTGAACCTACATAGAAGAGGTGAGAAGAGAACTAGGTAAAAACCTAGATATCTCTCCCTCTTGTTGAAGTTTCTTTTATATATCTTTCTCCCATGTAGAAACCCTCTTCAAATAGAACTCTAACCCTAGGTTTCCATAATTAGATTAAGTCCATAACCCTTAGAAAGCTTGCCACAACTTAATAAAAATAGGCCCAACTCACGGCTACAACTTAGGCCTTAATCAAATCCCATAATCTTGCTAAGCTTTTCAACTCTTCATGGTAATTTATTGGGACAATTCATCTACCACATAGGTGGCAGTTCCGGCATGAACTGTTGATGAATTAAAGCACCAGTTCTCCCTCCCTGCATGCATTCGACATTCACAACCCATTCCCAATTAAATTCAACACAAATCCAGTTATTAATTTCAAGCCAAACACATTCATTTCACCTCCATTTCTCACTTCTCTGGTAATTATCTTCTCTGGCAACTAAGAATAAAACTCATGGCCAACAACCAACTCTCCATCTATCTTCTGGCTGTAAAATTCAAGTTCACTCGCGGCTTGACAAGACCCATCTTTGTTTTGAACAGAGCTCATAATACTCACGAAAAAAACCATTCCTAAACCAATTTCAAATCTCAGTTCCTACAACAACAATCAATTCTTTTCTTATCTTTTCTTGCAACAACAAGCCATCAAACCCATCTCCTAATCTTTTATAAATGAGCCACAAAAATATGGCAGCAACATTTTACTTCTTCTCAACGAAGACAATTCTTCCCCTTGCCTTTACTTGACGTCAGTTACATCAAGAACCTTTCGCGTTCATCCTGTTCTTGCTTCATTCTTGTCTCATACCTATTTGTCCTGTTTTCTATAGCAGTAATACCATCAAACCCTTATTTCTTCTCTGTTCTGTAATCTACTCCTAGAACCATTTTCTTACGACAACAAGCATCACCAACAAAACCTAGGTTAGCCGGAGTTAACCCACCTGAATTCGTGCACAACCCAGGAACAAATTACAGTCGGCGTAGGTACTTATCTTGGTAGTTGTTGAAGAAAACTAATGAAGCACTAAATTTGACCTAGCTTGTTAGGTTATAAGACATGGATTTAGGCGCCCCAGTAGTTAGATAAGGGGCACTCCTTAGTAATTCAATTCCATTTATAAACATGGCTTCCCTCTAGAAATTTCTGAATTTCAACACAATTGGGACTTGCGTTCTTGCTAGCTTTGCACCCATCAACGCCCAATGACTCGTAATAATATCATAGGATCCTATTTCTCTTATTTTGCTTCATGTGACTCCAAAAAACCTGTCGTAAATTATGATATTTTTTTATATCCTTTCCTTCTAGAAAAAATGCTAATCGTAGTGAAAATAAAATTTCTTATAAAACTCAAAACAAACATAAAATATACAAAATACAAGAGAATTAACAAATAAAGGCATAATAAATTGATATACAAATAATGTAACTTATGCACATATCATTAAGTACTCCAATTATTCAAGCATTCCAAGGCCAAAGAAGAAGAACATTGTTCATTGCGATATGAAATGACTAAGGAAATTGAGTTCTACAAGTGAAAAAGGAAAAAATATAAATTCTACATATTCAAATACAGTAATTCTTAATACAATTTTTAAGATAACAAGAATACGAAGTGAACACAAAAAGAATGAGATCATTCCGAGTTCGGACGAAGAAACTACGGACAAAACAGTCGAGACAAAGAAAATGTCACCTACAGCTCATTAGTCGCACTGCATATAAGAAACACACCTATGACGACTACGATATGAAAAAGCGCATAGAATTACACCAACAGCGGCATTGCTCATAAGCAACACATATATGCCGAATATAGGAATTTTTATGGCAGAGAATTGGCTCAACAGTCGGCGGTGCTCATAAGCAATTCATCTATGCCGAATGTAGAAAGTTAGAGGCGAAAAGTTGGACCAACAGTCGGTATTGCTTGTGGGGAAATATCTATGCCGACTGTGGAAAGTCTAAGGGGTACATTTGACGCGTTTTTGACTTCTAGATATCATGAAGTACTATAAAAGAAGACTCCCAAGACATTAAGAAACATCGTTTTACACTTTTATATAACTTTGCAATATTTGGAGGGAGATCAACAACACCAAAAGAGGAGAAAGCTAGGGTTTCTGAGCGGTTCCATTATCATAACGATTTATTAACTATTTTCTTATGAATAACATGGATGCTTTTACATCCATGAGTAGCTAAAAACCTAATTGATTGAGGATGAATTCTAAGTTCTAGACATGATTGAATTTATTATGTATGAATCTATTTTGAAGTTCTTCACATGATGATCATTTTTTTACTAATACGAATGTTTATGCTTGATTGATAGATTGTTTAAGGGGCCAACTAAATTGATTTGTTAATTAATATAAAGCTAGTAAGAGTTGGGTGTCCATAATTGTATCATAACATCTTACCTAAGTAGAGAACGTGAGACCTTACAGAGGGATTCTGTGGCAATCGTGCGTAGAAACAACACTAGACAGTGGACCGAGCGTACTGAATTTAACTTCTAGGATTAAACCTAAATTCACAAACCTTAAAGCATTTGATTGAGTTACATCTTGTAAGTGAACCTCAATGTGGCTCAGTTGGATAAAATCTGGTGACTAAGCGTACTTGTTATCCAGTGATATAAAGACTTTTAGGAATAGCTAAACGTACCTGCTATCCTACGGTTGGTGAAAATCTCTGATGAATGAATAATAGATGAGTACACTAACTCAATGATTATTTAGTTACAAAGAAGGATTCCTAGATCATATCTCTCTTCATTGTTTACAACTTAATTACTTTTAATCATTTTCTTATTTACTTTGTTAAAATCCTAAAACAAAACCCCCTATTGTGACACTTTAAACAACTTAAGCATCTCGCTCCTCGTGGGAACTCCATTATATTATTCTTTAATTGAATGGAAATAAGATCATTAATTTGATTGCACCTATGACAGCATCAAGGTTCAGTAGCGATAGGAGTGTTTTCAGAATCACCATCACCAGTACTACATGAACCAACAATAGGAGTTGTAACTGATCCAGACCTAAGATCCACCATTTTTGAAATAACTGAAAATTGGCTTTTATAATCTAGAGGTTGATCTCCCGCTGTAGTTGCCAATTGTTTTAGGGTAAAAACAAATATACTGTAAAATGGTACTTTCAAGTAGGTTCGAGAGATCAAGCTCGAACAGGACGATCCTAAACCAAGAAATGGTCGTTCACGTCCTGCTTCGATTACAAAGATGGAAAAGGATTTGGGTAGGTCTTAGGGAAGGGAAACAAATAAAGTTAAGAAATATCAGTAGAGTGAAGAAAAATGGATTCTCCATGGAGGAATCTCTAATTATGTAAGTTTTTGGTTTCTTCAGACTGATTGTATTGTTGTTTCGTTTCTGTCTGGTTTCGAATAGATGAGAATCATCTATTATAGTTTGAAGAGGACACACTGATATTCTCGTAACTCGTGGAAGTTAGGAAGAGGTAGAGAAGTAATGATTATGGATATTGCGGTGGGACGGTTCCCAAAAGGTAGGGAAGTGATGATTGTGGAGTTATAAACCACTATGATGTTGATTAAGTCAAGTCAAGTCAAATGACCTGCTAAGTCAGTGAGGTAAGTTATGCGACTCACTTGGTTGACAGCCATACTGATTAGCATTGAGTCTGGGAATTTTAGTGGTCATGTACTTGTTTAAAAATAACATGGCATATTTAATGGCTAAGTATTAGTTTAGAAGCGACTTATCGTAAATCTGGGAGGCTTTTGAGGCCAAATGTTATAGAGGGATCCTCGAGCAAAGAGACCTGCTGGAATTCATATAAGACTCAATATAGTACCTATATTGAGAAGAAAGGCATATTTTTGAGGAAAGTAGCTAACAAGGCCAACACTAGCTACTTAGTGCAAATAAGAAGGTGCTAACTCTCTTAATGTAAAAGGATAGTGTGCTAACATCTCAGGAGTAAGATCAATATGCATAACTTTTAGTAAATATTAATTCTACTAGAGCTAGAAAGCCGGTATCAAGGAGGTTTGAAGTTAGCACTTCAATTGTATATTTATCATTGAGGTTTTAACACAAATATACTTATGGCTAAGTCACTAAGTATGGATAAGGACACGCTAGCCTTAGAGGCGCATTGAGTTTTGCTAGAAACGCATTGGAGCTTGGGAAAGGGCGTCATGGTCCAAAGCAAGGGCATCAGCGCCAAGAGCAAGGGCGTCAGCCAAGAGCAAGGGCGTCAGCCAAGAGCAAGGGCGTCACGGCCAAGAGCAAGGGAATCATCCAAGGCATAAGCGTCAGCCCCAAGGGTCATGGATCAAAGACGTCACAACCATTGGTGTTACGAGCCAAGGGCATCAGCGCCAAGAGCTAGTGCTTTTGTTGCTAGAATTTAGGTTAGCACTTTGGTTCTAGGGTTCAGGTGCCAAGCTGACAATACGTTGGCTATGGCCTTATTAGGCTAAAATGTGCTAGCTAAAACCATTTTTGGTTAGTTAGCACTTCTCAAACGCTAGGGCTTAGCGCAAGGAAAGTTAGCGCTTTTAGCGCTAATGTGGCTAATTGGTGCCAAAATGGTGCTAAGTCAAATTGCTAGTGCTAACTTGGCACTGATAAGAGAAAAGGCTAGGGTTAGCCTAGATGAGAGGTTCAATGCGTCTTTTATGGCATTGCTTCTTGATTGTGGCGTATCCGAGAGGAGTGGTGCATTATTTGTGGCTTATATTTAAGCAAAGTTCTACGATAGCACATTTAAGCTCAGAGGAGAAATTTGAGACGAGTTTTGTAACACCTGTAATTTTCACATGACACTTACTTAGGGATGTGTCATGGCATGGGATGAAGCTTCATCCTAAGCTTATAAAGCTTACTTAGGAATGCATCAGAGTGTGGATGCATAGGCATTGATGTTAATCAATTAGCGCATTAGCCTAGCAGCTGGCTAACCAATTAGCGGATATGCTAATCAGTTGGTGCATATTCCTATCAGCGTCAACCAGAAAGCGAATTTGGCTAACCAGTTAGCGGAACTGCCTTAGCTATGCTAACCAGTTGGTGCATTTGCCTATCAGCGTCAACCAGAAAGCAGATTCGGCTAACCAGTTAGCGGATTCGCCTATCAGCGTCAACCAGAAAGTGGATTTGGCTAACCAGTTAGTGCTTTTGGCTAAAATACGAGTAAAACATATATTGGGAGGAGGTATTGGTTGGAAAACGATGTTGCTAGCCAGATGGAGGATTAGCCTAGCTATGCTAACCAGATGGTGGATTAGCCTAGCTATGCTAACTAGTTAGTGGATGTGCTAACCAGATAGCAAATTAGCCTAGCAGCTGGCTAACCAATTAGCGATATGCTAACCAAATGGTGGATTTTCCTAGCTATACTAACTAGTTGGCGGATTTACCTAACCATTCTAACCAGTTGGCGGATTTTCCTAAAGTGCATTAGATGAATATCTCTTACCCTTCTATTCCAACATATGGAAATGTGAGTAAAACATATATAGGGAGGGAGCTTGGGTCGAATGTGCATGAGCGGTAATGCATACATATGCGATGTGTCCAATACGTTGATGCATACTTGATGCATAAGCGTCAATATGCTTGTAGCTTAGCCGATAAATCTTGAATTATACGAAAGCATCATTCAATCGTATTACGTACTCGAGAATGCATATTTGTATACTAAGTAGCGATAGTTATGCATAAGCCAATGCATACTTTGCGAAAGTCCCTCGGCCTATGCGGACTAGGATTTTTTAGTCTTTTAGTCTTGCTACATCATATTGGAAATAGTTGGACGCGAATTGTATATGCCAAAGCATATCCCTTCGAAAACTATTGGCGCTTTTTGATGTTGGATTTTCCTTAATATGGTTAAGATGTTTGTCCCTTTATGGATGAACTACGGTTATGCTTGATCCTTTCAAGGGTTGAACTATGACAATCCAATGCATTGAGGTACAACATTTTGTCGCTCATATCATCTAATTTGGAGATGATTGCGATGCTTTTCCAACTCATATCATCTGGCTCGGTAACGCTATGCAAGAGATGACTGTTGTCGTACTTGATAAGGTAGTTGTATTCTGTTTGATGGATGTTCATACTTCTTATCAATCCATACGGTATGAACGGAATATACCTGGTTGCTGCACTCTTGGCAAGAGCAAGATCAGTGCATGCACCTAGCGCTTAATCGAAGCAGAGTTGATGAAGCGAAAAAATTAGGCCTGAAATGGCTTAGGTGCTATTCCAAGGTATGAGTTAGGCCTGGACAATGCTCGTAAGCAAATTATGCATGCCAAAGGCATCACCGTTGGCTTTTAAGGCTTTACCTCTTGTTCTGAAAGTTGGAAGAAGAGTGAGTTGGAATGGTATGGAAACTACGTTTCGAGTATCATGCTTGGAAAGGAAAATCAACCTACATTTGCCAGCGAGAAGTTAAGCTTTAAGGTCCGGTTACTATCTTTTAAGCTGCGCATCGGTGAGTTCTGGCCTTCGCGACGCATAGCGTCGGAGGTGGAATTTTCTGGTCCGTGACAAGTTTGTTGTGAACGAAGCGTTAAGCTAAAGTATTGTTTTGTGGTTTAAGCATTAGTTATTCCCGAATTTGGTAGATATTACCAGAAAATCAATGCGCACTCGAGACAAGTTCACGGAATTCAGCCATGGAATTTTATACGACTTGAGACTAGTTCTATATGGAATAAATATTGTGAATATTGAGGAGGCTACGAGGCCAGTTTAGAACGTTTGTAGTTATTCAGAGAATACTCAAGTTTGCTCTACACTAGTGGGCAATCCATCTAGGAGCTTGAGACTTATTATGTAGAGATTATAGACTACATTGTTAGCATGGAATGCCTGTAGCCTTTTGTAGAGACTGCATCCTCAATTCGCCTACGGAATATAAGGAGGAATACAGTATTTTGTGTTTTGAGGTGAAGTCAGAATATGCGCACAAGTATATGCGGATATTTCTATGTTCCTGTAACTAGGCAGAAGGATGATTTTATAGTTTTAACCTTTGTTAAAAACTTACCATCTACACCTAGTTACAGGAACATAGAAGTATCCGCACATATATGCGCGCATGCTTCTGACTTCATATCAGAATACGAAATACTACATTTCTACTTATACTCCGCAATAGAATTAAGAATACTTATATTCCGCAAGAGAATTAAAAACAAGTCTCTACAAATAGCTACAGGCATTCTAAATTGATACTGTAGCCTTTCAAATATTCATAATATTTATGCCACATCGAGTCAGTTTGAAGTCGTATAAATTCCATAGAACTCGACTCGAATGCACATCGACGTTCCAATAACATTTATTAAATTTTGGAATAGTTAATGTGTAATCCTCAAAATATATTTTAGCTTAACGCCTTGTTCGCAAAGAACACATCACAAATTGTTGTCATGGGCTTAAAGTATGCCACTTTAGCACTTTGCTGAAAGACAAGCCACGAAATTATGCGTCATTCCTCTTGGACGTGCCACAAACAAGGAACTAGCCTCTTGGCCTAACAGCGCATTGGCGCTAACGTTTTAGCCTTAGCACAGGAGGCGCTAGCTTCCTGTCCACAAACATTCTTGGAAAGCGTCCTTGGCTACAGTCTTCCTTGGCCACATTCTTCCTTGCCAAATTCTTCCTTGGCCACAGTTCTTCCTTGCCAAAGTCTTCCTTGGCGTAAGCTTCCTTGGCAATAAGCTTCTTCGGCGCGATCTTCCTTGGAGCGAGCTTCTATGGCGATAAGCTTCCTTGGTGCAAATTTCCTTGGCGCGAGCTTCCTTGGCAATAAGCTTCTTGGCGTAAGCTTCCTTGGCAATAAGCTTCTTCGGCGCGAGCTTCCTGGGAGCGAGCTTCTTTGGCGATAAGCTTCCTTGGTGCAAACTTCCTTGGCGCGAGCTTCCTTGGAAATAAGCTTCCTTGGCGAGAGCTTCCTTGGCAATAAGCTTCCTTGGCGCGAGCTTCCTTGGCGATAAGCTTCCTTGGTGCAAGCTTCCTTGGTGATAATCTTCCTTGACCTTGGTGTTGACCTCTTTTATTCTAGTAACTTCCTAGCCTTTGCACAAAATACGCTAGCCTCCTTAGTATCGTTATAGCCTTTGTGGCTAAAAAGATAGCTTCCTTGCTAGAAGCTAGTGTTAGAATTGCTAGTTGCTTCTCTTATAAATGCGTCATTCTTTTTGATATTGGCCTAATGCCAACATTAATCTTATATGGTTATCTAATAATCTTTCTTTCTTAAGAAGCTCTTTACAATTTCAAAGTTATTATATGACTACTAAACTTGCCAGACTCGACTCTGATCAGTCTGGTTAACAATTCAGTGAGTTACGCAACTTTCCTCACTGACCTAGCAAGTCATTTGACTTGGCTTGATCTTATCAAAACAGTACTGGTTCACGATTCCACTACCAATCTACGAGATATCAAATACAACACATGGGGGGATTCCCATTAGGTATTGGTCTGGCGATCTACGACAATCGTGTTTTGTGCCATATATCCACAAATAAGAAGTAATAAGTTGTGGGACGATTACAGAGAAGTTGAGAGGACGAGGAGTAGTGGTAATACAAGTCTTCCCTACTTTCTGGAAATGAATCCACTACAATCTCCACAATCGTCACGTCTCCATCTTTCCCTAACTTCCACCACTTACGAGAAATCAGTGTGTCTTCTCTGAAAATATAAATAGATGGTCTCATTTATTCAAAAACAGAACAACAAGGAGAAACAGATAAGAAATACAGAATTAGCGATTCATCCCAGAGATAATCCATCCTTCTTTACACACCACAGTTACTCATCACACTGAGAATTTCTCAACCTTCTTTGTTTCCCTCCTCTAAGACCTACCCAATCTTTTCCACCTTTGAACGACCATTTCTTGGTTTAGGCTTGTCCTGTTCGATTTTGATCTCTCGAACCTATTGAAAGTACTATTTTCTAGTATATTTTTTTTCACCCCAAAACAACTACCGGTGATGTTGCAATAGTATCAAATATTCTTTTATTTTCACAAAATAAATCTTAAGCTCCTAGATGGATTTTCCACTAGTATATAGAATTTGAGTCTTTTCTAGTGTTATATTCCATAATTTAATTGCTATAAATTTCCTTATATCAATATTTGTACTCTTCTGAGTGATATTTATTACCTATAATACTTGTATAAGCTTATATGAAAGCACGTCACAAGTTGCGCATGAATGCCCTAGATTAAAGCACCACACCTGTATATGTATACCAGGTCAAAGTTGCGCCAGATACAAAGTTAAAGCTCTAATTGATCAATACCTAGTGTTGGCAGAGCTTGGAATACGCACCTCCCAAGTCAGTCGTGTCCAAATATCGATGATGGGAAAGGTACACAAAAAAAAAAAAAAAAATCCTTGAACAACTGACTTTGTTTGATGTATGTTGTCCTCCTCATATGTACGACCAAACTCACTCTTGTATGATCAAGCTTGTACATTAAACTAGGTTGGAAACTTTTTTTTTTTTTTAGCTATCCAAGTTGGCCAGACAAAACTGTCCAACTGTCGTTAATGGCGTGTTTTCTTGGTTGGCCAAGTTGGCCATCCCAAAACCGTGAAAAGCGTCGTTAATTTACATGGTCGTTGGCCAACTGCCGTTACAAAAATATGTTCGTAGCATGTTTATATGGAGTCTTATTTTACATAAAGTAATTTATAATGTACGACGGACCCGAAATCATTTTAATGAATTTGGCTTGCCATATACAACTGTTTTTGTGTAACATATTATTTAAGGCTTACCACCAACATATTAAGATAAGACTTATGTGGTAAGTTTAATTTTCTTTTGAATACGGATTACTATATGCAATATGCCACTAGCACATTAACATGTTCACTTTTCCTACGCAGCTGGCCATGCTTGGCTTACCATATAAAAGTTGACTGTCAACGTCTGGCACAGGTTTGATCAACGTTTGTGTCTGGAAAACTGTGTTCATCTAAAAAAAAATTGTCTGGCCAAGCGCGCGCACTCGTGATTATCCGTGCTTCGTGTCACCCTTACTTGTTATATTGGATGCATTCGAACACGTGTGACCTACCACATATGATGTATCACTTCAACACTTATATAATTTCCCTTCTACTTTTCCATGACTATTCAGAACCTCACGCTGGTGTCATGAGGCGCAATACCTACCTCACCCAATGCCAACGATTGGCATCACTCATTCACTAAGACGTGTCAGTACTGTCTGACACATCTGGACTATCACTATTCATCTAGGTTTCTCAGACACTTGACATAAGGTCCAAATAAACACATGTTTATTTTAGTTTACCTACGCTATGCAAGTTTCACTAATTTTATCAGACTCATTAGGTCTCGCTAGTCTTGTCAAACTCGTCAAGACTCAACAATCATGTGTAGTCAAGCATGACAAAGCTACAAGTCAACTAATTGACTAAGCAAGTCACATCTGACATCACAAAAATAGTATTTAATTCTACTAAAATTATATGAGACATCAAGAATGTCACAAATGGGGGGATACACTTAGGGTTTTGGTCAGGCGATCTACGGCATGCGGTATAGCAATACACACATTATGAGAAAGTGACAAGACGTGCGAACGGTTGACAGAGTAGATGAGTAATGGTGTGTAATCGTCCAGTTTTCCCTGACAAGATGGGTACGATTGTATCACATTATTAACTATCTCAAATCCTCCATGACTTCAAATTCCTAACGAGGTCAGTATGTGCAACTATTACTATAAATAGGTCATTCAACCTACTCACAGATCATAAGAGATAGACAGAAAGAAATTTACGTACAAGTCTAATACCTGATTTTATAGACGCTTTCTCAGTCATACACAGAGAACTCTTCATACACAGTAATACACATTAATCACACCATAAAAGAGTCTTACAATCTGATCTTAACCTTTTTTATGCTTTCCTTTTTAAGATCAACTCATTTTCCTCCTTTACGACTGAAGCAAGATAGGAATGACCATTTCTTTTAGACCAGTCTTGTACGACTTGATCTCTCGAATGTAAATACTTTTATACTATATTTGTTTTCATCCTGAAATAGGGGTTTTTGTGAATTATTTGTTTTGTTAGATTTTTTTATAATAGAAAGTAGACAATTTAGGTGTTAGCGAGTAATTAAATTATTAGTTAAATACCAAGTTCAAATTGTCGTTTTAGTTCGAGATTTTGTTTAGTGTCCATTGTCGTTTATGGTTTGACTTAGCAGTATGTAATTAGAAAAGGTTTGCAAATTGGGTTTGGAGTACTATCCAAACTTCATAGTTTCAACCCAGAAATAATAAAATCAAAACTTGTTTTTAAGCATTTTTTGTGTTTTCGGCGAAAAAATGTTGTACTTTTTAACAACTTTTTGTTGTTTGTTTGTTAGTATTGAAGTTACAGAGATTTTGAACTACATTAAAAAATTATACCATTGTTGGATGAGTAAGGTGCACATGGTACATGCTAGGTTAAATTAGAACAAAAAATAAAATTAACGATTTTCGAAGCTTCTGAAACCATAACCAATCATGTTCAAAGCGATTCAACACATCGGCTTTTCAATACCGGCAGTAGTTGTAACTATATGATTTTCATAGTGAACACGTCATGTAATATTTGATCAAATCTCCGGATCAAATTTACAGAACAACAAGAGAGCTATGGCAACTCAATTTAAACTGTCAAGTAGCAATATAAAACAAAAGAAATTAACAATTACACCAAGAGAAATTCTAAGGCTGGGAGGGGGACTAAAAATGAGAGAATCTAAAAGCTTAGATTATTCTGTTTGAACCATTGGTTTTCGGTTCAGTTTTATGTCCACCAAAATCCAACGGTCTACACAACACTAAAACTAAACCATGCACCCCAAGTCATTGGATAAATGATACAGGTTTCATCTGAAAAAAGGTTTCATCTGAAAAAAGGTTTCATTGATTTTTTTTGTTGTTATTTCGGCTTTTGTGCAACCTTAAAAAACCTTATTTTTTAAGGTGATCCAAAAAAAATTTGGAACGACTAATAAATAAAATAAGGTCACTAAGAAGTCATATAAACACACCTTTATCCATATATTTTCTTTAATGGCTAATTTGTCCTTGTTTAATTAGTGTTAATATTGATTAATTAGTTAGTTAATTTTGGTTATAGTTAGTGTTGGAATATTATTTGAGTTATAGTTTTAGAAAAGAAATACAGAGTGTGTTAGAGAAGAAGAAGAAGAAGAAGAATTTTGGAAAAACTAGGTTTTACCTAAAATCAATAACAAATATAAATGAATATGAGGAAGAAAGTGAGAAACATCATGAAGAACATAACATTGAAGCTTCAATAACGTTTAGAGATGATGAATTGGGATATTTGTTGGATGATCCAAATTTTTGTGTGGAAGAAACCTAGACAACAATTTAGCGAGAGAAGACGATGAATCACATCAAAATGAAGCTAATAATGCATCAAACAATCAGGTATTGTGTTAAGAAACTGAAAAACTCACTCTGTATGTGTTTTTATGTGATCGTTAACAAAAAAAAAATCATTTTTACATGCATTTAATGCCATGGACGTATCATAATCGGTAGATAATGGAGTACTATATCTACATATTACACAATCATGTGCCAAAATTGTGGTATAATCGGTAGTCTCGTGAAGAATGATTATTATCAATTAAATAAAATCCCCAAATTGAATTTTGTTCGAATTTTTTTTTCATAATCAGTAGTTTAGGAATACTTATTATCGATCGATTATTGTTATTGCCCAAAAAATGAATTTCTCCAAACTTATAAAGTTTCTAACTCTTCATCTTTCACAATCGGCAGTTTAGGAATATATTTATCTACTGATTATAGATGTAGCCCCAGAATGGAATTTCGCCCAAACTTATAAATTTTAGACTTTTCTAACTTTATAATTGGTAGTTTATAAAATCATATATCTACCGATTAATATTGTAGCCCCAGAAATGAATTAAACTTATAAATTTTGGATTATGCCAACTATATAATCGGTAGTATATGGTATATCATTATCTAACGATTCGTTGATAATCGGTTGTTGTTTAACATGGATAAAGTATGTATTAATGGTATGAATTATCTACCGATTACCCTTTTTTTGGTAACAAAAGAATTTCTGACAGCATAATTGGAAAATTTTCCTAGACATTCGGCAACTTCGTTCCGTGGATGCACTTCAATGGATCTAGGTGCGACTCGCTCAGTTAGTTGGGAGGGAGATAAGACAGCCTGGCCGATTGAGACTCAGGCACTTTATGTTGTATACGTGTCGGTAGATATACTACAATATTTACTTCCGATTATAACCAATATCTGAAAACATAATTAGAAAATTTTCCCACAATTTGAAAATAAACTACATCACTTATTTCCGATTATAACCAAATTCTGACAAAATATTTAGAAAATTATCCTAGTATCGGTAGATACATGACAAATTTAACTTCATATTATAACTTTGAACTTAATGAATTCATAATTTTCATCAAATCCAAATTTTCCTCCTTTTTTCTCCATGTAGTGAATTTTTGCGAGTCCCTCCTACACAAACAAACAAAAAGAAAATAATAAAAGAAACTATACAAATACTTAAAAATTGTTGGACCGACAAGATTAAGTGGGTATTGTTAAAGATCCGTTTTTGTATCACTATATAATCATTTATCCTTTTTTGGATAAGTTGGTACCTATTATGAACTTGTTGGAGGGATCTTTGCTGGGGATTTCCATAATCTCGCACAGATTGGCTATATACCCTTCCCCAAAAGGTTTCGGGTGTAATCCTTCCGGCTATACATCTTGATGTCGCGTTTCGTTATACCACGTTTTGACTATGGCCAAATCTTCAACTGAATCAAATGATGTCATATTTGTATGTAGAGATATGAATTGAATTAGAAAGAGTAGATGATGAAATATCTTCTTGTAGAGCACACGAGACTAGATATGTGTAGTTTGGTACAATTTCTTTGATATTGGAGGTGCATAAATAAGAAGAGGTCACCCTCCTTATATAGATTAGAGTCCCAACGTTTTTTTTTTTGTTGAAAAGATAGTCGTTGAGGCGTAGTGTAACAAGAGTGTACATCAAAAGCAACAAACAGTAGATATATGACAACATTAACTTCTGATTATAATAAAAAATCAAACACAACAACTCATTTTCCCATACATAGAGACAAACTTAACGACTACTATTTTCAAAAACTTACTACAAACACTATAATCAGTAGATAATTGCATAATATAACTACCGGTTGTAAATCCATGGTAATTATTCCCTTATTCATATTATGTCTTGTAGAATGCCCTATACCTTAAACGGCGTGGACGAACCTTAAACGGGTTGAATTTGTCCATCACCTTAAGGATGTTGAAATGAGTTTCGTAACGGTAATTAGATCCTTTCCATCTTCGCCATTCCTCGAGAGATCTCGCTGTAACCTCATCATTTGTTTCACCTCTCAACCGATATCGATTGAAAAGATAAGTTAAATTCACAAATGGATCAACTTCTTTTCATATGTAAACATAGCGACCGAAAAGATCATCTCAATTACGGTTATTGGCGTTACCGGTGTCAATGCAGAATTGTTCGTGAATTGTCTCTAAATAACTCATACTCATTACACCATTTTAAAATTATTCTTGATATCCTTGTCTCGGATAGAATTGCACATAGCGCCTACATACCGATAAATCTTCTTATACCGTGTACTCTGCAGTAGTAACAATGTGCTGATCAACCATTATTTTGAAGATTATTGTTTTGATATTGGAGAAGTATAATGTAATATACTGTGTGTATGAAAATTAAGATACCCTACTTATATAGATTAGATTCCTAACGACTCTTTTTTCAAAAAAAAAAAAAATCGTTGAGGCGTAGTGTAACAAGATTGTACAGAAAATATGTACAATAAGTTTATATGGATATATAGAATCGGAGGTATCGGGATCATTATCCCGATTAATATAATCGATAGGAAAATGTAAATTAGGCCTACCGATTATAGTGTAAAATAGCAACAGAAATTTCCGAAATTTTTCATCCTCCATAATCGGTAGTCTATAAAAATGTATTTACTACCGATTAAGGATGTTACCCTAAATTTTGAAATTGAAAAATTTATAAGATTTCTAATTTTTTCATCTTCCTTAAATGGTAGTCTATGAAAATATAGACACTACCGATTATAGTATAAAATGTGTATAGAAACTAATCAGTTTTATTAGCTCAATTGGTAGATAATTATCACCCGATTAAGGATCAACATGTTCAATCGGTAGTCTATGAAAATGTATTGAATACCGATTATAGTGTGAAATGTGTATAGGAAACCAATTCAGTTCCATCAACTAAATCGGTAGATAATTATCACCCGATTATACATCAACAGGTTCAATCGGTAGTCTATTAAAATGTTTGACTACCGATTATAGTGTAAAAGGTGTACAGAAAACCAAGTCAGGTTTATCACCTGAATTGGTAGATAATTATCATCTGATTAAGGATCAACAGCTTCAATCGTAGCTGATGCATACCACTTATCTACCGAATGTACTGAAAAATTTCAATAAAGTTACTTATGAAGTTTGAGTCGCTTGAAATCAATCGATAATTCACAAAGAGAACTTAAAATCCATTCACGACGAATTACAAAATAATTAGAATAGCCGTTAAGACCTCCAAGAATAAGAAGACAATAGATTAAGAATGGCTTTATAATTATTACCTCAGTTGAATAAATTTCTTTAGCCCAAGAGTGTTTATATCCAAATAATAGTGTTCCTTCATCTCTCGGTAACCCAGAGATTTGGCCTTCTTCAATAACCTTCATCTTCAAAGAGGTAGGGACTTGGTGTCCTCCTTTCTTCTTAATTAACTTCTTTGTACCTTCCTTTTCTCCTTATGGAGCACTTTATTCTCCTTCTTCTTGGTTCTAACTTGTGGAGAACTTGGTTGTCCTTATTCTACATAACTTGGTGGTAAACTTGGTTGAATCAATACTTGTTGAGTTCTTTCGGTGATAGAGATTCCGCTAACGCTCTTTTCTCTTCGTGCATTAGCTGTTACTTTCTTACCCCATTTACGACAAGGCCCTAAAACAATTATATGTTGGGATTGCTTAGCTCGTCATTCCCTAAAAAACAAAATAAAGAACAATTAGTTCGTAAGACACGGTTTACTCAATACATAATCGGTAGAGAAAATTCATAAAAAACAAACGATTATACATAATCGGTAGAAAACATTCATAAAAAGTAAACGATTATACATAATCGGTAGCAAAAGAATCCTACATCAATTTTGGATCATAAAAACTCTAAGCTATGGACACACATATAGTTGGTAGTCAAATAAACAAACTAACAAACGATTAAAAAAAATCGGTAGTCAAATACAAAACCATTCTACCGATTATGCATCATTTAAGGTACAGAGAAATCAAAGGCTTTAAGAAAAATATAATCGAGAGACACTAATCAACATAACTGCCGATTACAATTTAGCCCTAACATTTATTCAATTTCAAAAAAATTTAATCGGAAGTTAACAAATACTACATATATACCGATTACTTCAAAAATATATTCCTCTACATGCGAAACCATCTAATATAATCGGTAGTTAGATAAAAAAAAAAAACTATCGATTAAGCCTAAATTTGAGTACAAGAAGAAAATAACCAGACATAATCGGTAGTTAATGATTAACTCTATCTCCCGATTAGGTTCGATGTTCTTGAAGAATGATGAAGAAGGTCATAAGTGTGAGTTTAAACCTATATCTAAACTACCAATTCTGGGTAAAAACCGAAAACCCTAAAAAAAATCTGAATCGATTCACCAAATTGAAGCAATATAAACCCATAAATTGGTAGAATCTTACCTTATTGGGGCTATTTGAAGGTTTCGGAGGGCCTAATTATCGAAATCAGTAGATGATTCTACTTCACCACCAACGTCTTCGGTGTGTTCTTTGTGCTCTTCAATTTCTCATTATGGAGTGTTTATATCCAAATAAGAGTGTTCCTCCATCTCTTGGTAACCCAGAGATTCGGCCTTCTTCAATACCTTTCATCTTCGAAGAGGTGGGGACTTGGTGTCCTCCTTTCTTCTTAATTAACTTCTTTGTACCTTCTTTTTCTCCTTATAGAGCATTTGGTTCTCCTTCTTTTTGGTTTCTAACTTGTGGAGCACTTGGTTGTCCTTATTCTACATAACTTGGTGGTAAACTTGGTTGAATCAGTACTTCTTGAGTTCTTTCGGTGATAGAGATTCCGCTAACGCTCTTTTCTCTTCGTGCATTAGCTGTTACTTTCTTACCCCCTTTACGACGAGGCCCTGAAACAATTGTATGTTGGGCTTGCTTAGCTCGTCATTCCCTAAAAAATAAAATAAAGAATAATTAGTTCGTAAGACACGGTTTACTCACTACATAATCGGTAGAAAAAATTCATAAAAAACAAATTATAGATAATCGGTAGCAAAAGGGTCCTACATTATCTTCCGATTATGCATCAATTTTGGATCATAAAAACTCTAAGCTATGGACACACATATAATCGGTATTCAAATAAACAAACTAACAGACGATTAAAAAAAATCGGTAGTCAAATACCAAACCATTCTACCGATTATGCATCATTTTAGGTACAGAGAAATCAAAGGTTTTAAGGAAAATATAATCGAGAGACAATAATCAACATAATTACCGATTACAACGTAGCCCTAACATTTATTCAATTTCAAAACATTTTATCGGGAGTTAACAAATACTATATATCTACCGATTAGTTCAACACTATATTCCTATACATGCGAAACCATCTAATATAATCGGTAGTTAGATATAAAAAATTAACTACCAATTAAGCCTAAATTTGAGTACAAGAAGAAATTAACCAGACATAATCGGTAGTTAATGATTAACTCTATCTCCCGATTAGGTTCGATGTTCTTAAAGAATGATGAAGACGGTCATAAGCGGGAGTTTAAACCTATATCTAAACTACCGATTCTGGGTAAAAACCGAAAATCCTAAAAAAAAAATTGTATTGATTCACCAAATGAAGCAATATAAACCCATAAATTGGTAGAATCTTACCTTATTGGGCTATTTGAAGGTCGCGGAGGGCCTAATTATCGGAATCAGTGGATGATTCTACTTCACCACCAACGTCTTCTTCGTATTCTTGGTGCTCTTCAATTTCTCCTTATGTTGTGTTTATATCCAAATAACAGTGTTCCTCCATCTCTTGGTAACTCAGAGATTTGGCCTTCTTCAATACCCTTCATCTTCAAAGAGGTGGGTGATGTAGTTTTTAATATAGTTGTAAAATAGGTTCGATTCTCGGACTTGTGAAGATTTAATTTCTAGACCTAATTTATAATAAAGAAAAATTAAGATAATTAAAACAATTTGATTTTAAAATGGATGAAGAAAAACTAAGGCTTAAGATTCCACCATTAACCAATACTTCAGTGATAACATCTAACAATTCTTATATTCAATTTAATCTAAATATGCCAAAGATAGGTTTTGAAAGAATAATTGTTAATCAAGAGCATGGGACATCAAGAGTTTAAAAACAAAGTATGACCCATCAGAAGAAAACACAATTATTTGAGAAAAACCATTTTTTCAATTTTAATTCAAGCAATTAATAATAAAATAATTGTAGAATAATTATAATTAAAATAGAAGTTACCACAATTATTGGATGAACGGCTTCATGCGTCGCCCCAGTGATGGTGATTAGATCATTGTAAACGAAACACACTCAAAATAGACTTTCATTGCTCAAAAGGTGCTTACAATGGTGAAAAATGAGTAACACAAAAGAACAGAGACGCTTATAAGCGTTACAGAGAAGTGTTCTCTGCGTTACAGAAGAAGAAAAAGGGAACATGAAAGAAAGACGGACTATAGGCGTTGTTGATATAAGACTGCTTCAGCAGCTGCGTCAGCGACAGAACTAGCGACAGTTCTTCAGTGTTCTTCCTCTTCTTCGCAGCAGCAACAGCAGGAACTATTTTTCTTCCTGACTTTTTTCGGTGGCTATTCCTTCCTTCTGTTTATTGTTTCTATTTGCTTTCTATAGGGTTAGTAAACCCTAATAACTCCTGTGAACCGATAAGGACTCCAAAAAAAATCCAAATCAAACTTTAAATCCCGTGAAAATCCCAAACAGAGAAGGTTTCTTTTTCCGGCTCCAAATTTGATTTTTCACTCATTTTTCCGGTGTGAATCTCTTGTAAATGATGTGTGTAGACCTAGGTTGATTAATTCTTCACATATCCAACTCAAACAACCCCTTAAATCCCATGAAAATAGGACCCGAAACAAATCAGAATTTCTTTACGTGTGAAACATGTATTCCCGCCAAATTCGGATTTGAAATCAAAAGGGAGGGTGCCTTTAACAACTGTCTGGGTGCCTTTATTAATTTTTCTAGGGTGCCTTTATCACTTTTTTAACCGATTTTACCATTAATATTTATTTCTCAAAAATACCTACAAAAACATAAAAAGCCATAATAAGTACAAAATCGAACACTATCAAAATAGATAATCGAGCACAATTTAGACACAAAAATGTGTCTATCAAATACCCCCAAACTTACTATTTGCTAGTTCTCGAGCAAATCTAATCTAGAAAATAAAATTCTAACTCACTTTCGCAGGAATCGCGACTACATTTAGCATATATAATAAACCGTTAAACCCCTAGGTGTCCCTAGTGGACGAGTTTTGTCTCGTGAGGGTTTACAAGAGGTATACCCACAAAACCTTTACTCCAAATTTTAAGTACTCGTGAACGATTGAGGATAGACACTAAACAAGATATTTAGTTGGCATACTAAATTTCTTCGGCTATGGGAATCATTACCCTATATGAGTCCAATTGATGTACACGAGTGTTTTGCTCAAACATACTAAAATTCATATAAGAAAACAAAGCTCTACTCAGATTCGTTCAACCACAATACTCAGAATCTATCAAAGTTCAATCACATGAAAAGATTTAGAAGATGAAAATAAACAAAATGAAGTTTGCTCGTGTTGAGTAAGGTGAACGGTATTTTCCATATCTGTCTGAAGGTCAGTGCTAGGGTGAATCCTAATGAATTGAGATACATAGTCTTAATCGTAATAATAATATCGATTCAACTGGTATATACAAGGGTCCCAGGGATCGATTTATTGAAAATAAAATAATTATAAATGTATTAACAACATGATTGGATCAAATTGAATCCAAGCGCATGGTCTTTATCAGCATCTTACATGATAGTTCCTATGGATCCTGCGTTCCACGCTTTCTTAGGCGACGGAGACAGGGAGAACACACACATATTGTTATCAAAGTGTCAATACTCGATTTTTTTTCTTTTTTTTTTTTTCCTTTTATTTTTTGAAATAAAGTCTAAATAATCTCAAACACTCTACTCCATCCTGGCGGTGATAACAATTCAATACTGGTGCCCCACCAAATCACTTAGAGAAACACAAAATTATAAAAATAAAAATAGAAGATGATATGGTTGAGATAGACTTCGAGATACGGTGACAACTATCATGTTTTTTCTAACACATGAACTCTTTCCTTTTATGAATAGACCATTTAGCTGGGCACACCAATTCCTATAGAAAAAGAGCTCAGTTTCCATCTACCTAGAATGGTTAGTGTCATCCTGAATTGTTCACAAGTTTCTAGACTTTGGAGTTTCATATTTCATTAAAAGTTTCTCCCTTACCCCCAAACTTAAATCAAACAGTGTCCTCAATGTTTCTAAAGATGAATGATTAAAAGAATGAACAAGGACAAACTGTTACCAATCGAAGGAAAAGAGTTAAGGAAATATATTACCATGTCGCATGAGCATGGGTTACCTCCCAAAAAGTGCTAAGTTTAAAGTCTTCAGCCAGACTAAGAAAGAATTAGTCACCTCATAAAATCATATAGCGATAATCGGAACAACTGTGGGTCATCTGAATCAAATAGTGTTATACAAAATAAAAGGAAACTGCAACATGCCAAGAAAAGGGTCAGGTTTAGGCTCTATAAAAGGGTCTAATAAAATATTTTCATGGGCTAGATTTCCTCGTAGGAAGGATCAGAAGAATCAGGTTGTAGAGTCCGTAGTAACTCAACTAAGAACTTAGAATAACATACTAATAACCTGAATAATTGTGGATCCTCAAAGTCAATCATATTTGACTCACACAATTTACTACTATGAAGGTGGTCATTCTTAAACAAATGTGTCAATTCTAATTCCCTAAAGTAATTAGGTTTTGTCTCAAAACTTAATAACTGACACATTTGAAATTCATACGTTCCCACATATGGAAGAAAATATTTCGGTGGGAAAACAAAGTCAATCTTGGTATTATCGCCTAGGTAAACCATATCGACCAGAGGATGGGTTTCTAACAACTGAACTTCTTTCTGGACATGATTAGGTTCTGGAAACAGTTTTTGAAGATAGTCTCTTAATATGGTAGAGGCACAAACATCAAGTCCCAAGTGAGGGACTTTTAAAAGAGTGAAAGGTAAAGCACATGGAGAATGATAATCACCCCCAAACTTAGAATTTTGGGTGTCTCTAGATATACTAGTCACAATTTCCTTAAGTACTAGCTTATCAGATTCCTGAAAATGGTCAATTGCTTCTTCTAGGTTATAATCAGGTGGTGCATCCTCACTCATATTTAAAATCTCTACGAGTCTATCTTTGTTACGTAAGACTATTGTTTCTAAATCACTGGACTCTAAAACAATATTCTATCGGCTTCAAAATAAGAAAGTTCTACATCGTCTAAAACAGTGGTATCTCTAGTCAAATCCTCTTCCTTTTGAATAGGTGAATAATCATTAAAATTATTTGGATTTAAACCAGAAATAACATTATCGTCATGAAGCACAATTGGAGTGATAATTTCCCGATCACTCTTCCTGTATATTTCAAGTTCTTCACCAATACTATCCTCATCAGCATAATAACATGAAGATGTTTGAACCTCGTCTACATAAGTAGTGTTACCAATTCTATCCTCCTCCTCTTGGCTAGGTGAATAATTATCAAGGCTAGCACTATATTGGCAATTAAGATCATTTTGAGCAATATTATTCTTTACAGAAATTTCATTCACACTTAATCCAAACCTTTTTGTACTCTCAGTCAACTCCCTGAGGTATTCTTTTAGAAAATCAAATGGATCATAAGGGGTACTGGTTTGCAACTGCTCATGTGATTATTTTAGAGGCATAATAGGTTCATGGGGAGTACTAGATTGCATCTGCTTTAGGGAATCCCTCCAAGATAAAGAACTCGAATCATCATGGGGAGTACTAGATTGCATTTGCTTTAGGGTATCCCTCCAAGACAAAGAACTAGAATTTTGCTCACTCTCATGTTCGTAAGACGGGTGTATGTACGAATAGTAATTGGGATCACCCTGGTATGAGTAATAACCTCCAAAAGGTTGGTGGTGATCCCGACTACTATCTTCACAATGTTGATAGTATGGATAATGTCTATTTTGAAATTCAGTCGGGTATTCATTGTATTGGTCCTCATAATACCAGTTTGACATTTTCTAAAAACTTCCTAATATATTAAAAAAATCTAATAAATCCTAACATGAAGGGGGTTCTAAACATTCACAAACAAGGACGACTCAACCAAATCAAACCTATTGAATCTAGCAAACAAAAAGCATGGTGGCTCCACTTAGATTGTTTCTAGACCAGCTTCTATTCTTTCGAAAGGCAACTAGTTACAGTTTTAGCAAACCTCTTAGAACGATCCGAATTAGATTAAGTCGAAGAGAAACAGGTAAGCTCTAAGGAGCTTTGATAACCCTGTCTCTTTGGCACTTTTCCCTTGGTTACAAGGCGGCTCTAATAAACTTAAAATAATCTTCTTGAACTTTGAGTTCGCTAACAAAGTAACCAATACAATCCTTTTAACGAGTTTCCTATAAGCTCGTTACCCTATCGGTCTCTTTCTAGTCAAAATTTTAAGGTTTAGGTTCGCGTTTGGTAACGTGTTCCTAAAGAAGGCAAAAAGGAAACGGTGATGAAATCTGAGTCCTTATCTTGTATGGCCAGTTCTTGCCCTTTACTAGAAAAGTAAAACCGTATTCAATTCCTCAACATATATGCATACGAAGGAATACAGTAAACCCACTTGCAGGGGATTCGTGGGTTGACCGAATCTTACCCCCGTACCAGACGGGGGATGAATCAGTTGTAGTCGACTCGGGCCACCGACTCCTGTGTCAGTGTGCGAACCCGAGGGGCCGAGACAATATCGTCATTTTCGTCCTTCCCTGTAGCAGTTTATATTTAAATTACCCTTTGTAGGGTTTAAAAATAATAAAATTTCCAACGTCCAAAATAAAGTCCAAAAAGTGTCCAAAAATAAAAGAAAAATTAAAAAAATAATAAAAATTCCTAATACAATTTTCTAAACAAATAAAATCTAAAGAAAATAAATCTAATTAATAAAAATAAAAGTCTTTGTCTTCTTCTTCGTTCTTTAAGCTTTAACTCCAAGTCCTTAACTTTAACTTCAAGTCTTTAATCACCAAAGTCTTTGGCTTTATTTCCTTTCAATCCAAGATCCAAACTTGTAGCAAAAAGAGAAATACCCAAAGAAACGTAAAATAGAACAAAATAAAAAATAATACTAAAAAAAAACCCTAAAAATAAATCTAAAACTCTAAACCTAAAAACAAGTCCGCCTCGGCGGCGCCAAAAATTGATGTAGTTTTTAATACAGTGGTAAATTAGGTTCGATTCTCGGACTTGTGAAGATTTAACTTCTAGACCTAATTTTTAATAATAGAAACTAAAGAGAATTAAAAAAATTTGATTTTCAAACGGATGAAGAAAAACTAGGGCTTAAGATTCCACCATTAACCAATACTTCAGTGATAACATCTAACAATTCTTAATTCAATTTAACCTAAATATGCCAAAGATAGGTTTTTGAATGAATAATTGTTAATCAAGAGCATGAGACATCAAGAGTTTAAAAACCAAGTATGACCCATCAGAAGAAAACACAATTATTTGAGAAAAACCATTTCTTCAATTTTAATTCAAGCAATTAATAATAAAAGAATTATAGAATAAATATAATTAAAATAGAAGTTACCACAATTATTGGATGAACGTCTTCCTGCGTCGCCCCAGTGATGGTGATTAAATCATTGTAATGGAAACACACTCAAAATAGACTTTCATTGCTCAAAAGGTGCTTACAATGGTGAAAAATGAGTAACACAGAAGAACAGAGACGCTTATAAGCGTTACAGAGAAGTGTTCTCTGCGTTACAGAAGAAGGAAAAGGGAACAGGAAAGAAAGACGGACTACATGCGTTGTTGATATAAGACTGCTTCAGCAGCTGCGTCAGCGACAGAATTAGCGACGGTTCTTCAGCGCCTTATGTTCTTCCTCTTCTTCTTCGCAGCAGCAGGAACTATTTTTCTTCCTGATTTTTTTCGGTGGCTCTTCCTTCCATTTGTTTATCGTTTCTCTTGGCTTTATATAGGGTTAGTAAACCCTAATAACTCTTGTGAACCGATAAAGACTCCAAAAACAAATCCAAATCGAACTTTAAATCCCTTGAAAATCCCAAACAGAGAAGGTTTCTTTTCCGGCTCCAAATTTGATTTTTCACCCATTTTTCCGGCGTGAATCTCTTGTAAATGATGTGTGTAGACCTAGGTTGATTAATTCTTCACATATCCAACTCAAACAACCCTTTAAATCCCATGAAAATAGGACCCGAAACAAATCAGAATTTCTTTACGTGTGAAACATGTATTCTCGCCAAATTTGGATTTGAAATCAAAAGGGAGGGTGCCTTTAATAATTTTTCTAGGGTGCTGATGTGATTTTATATAGTGGTAAAAAGAGAGGTTCGATTCTCGAACTTGTGAAGGTAACGATTTTAGAAAATATTATACTTAACCTAAACTAATAAAAATCAGAAAAATAAACTAAAGATGATTTTTAGAAAATATGGGGAAAACCAGGAATCAAGATTCAGTTATTTCTAACAATTCATGTGATTAATCATGTAATTCTTTTTAACAATTTAATTCAAGTTTGCCAAAAATATGTTTCCTAAAAGAATAATTGTAAATCCTAAGCATGAGACATCAAGAGTAATTAACTAAGCATGACCCATCAAAAGAGAACACAACTATTTAATAAAAACCATTTTTTCCTAATTTAAATCCATGCAAATAATAATAAAAGAATTATAAATAATTAATTAAAAATAGACTTACCACATAAAATTGAGAGAAAAACCTCCTCCATCATCCCAGTAAATAGACTTAGCTCATGGTGAAGAAAACTTGCTCAAAAGTTGATTTCATTGCTCAAAATATTGATTACAAGGTTAAAGAATAGTGCAACAGCTGAACAGATACGTATATAAGTGTCACAGAACAGGGTTCAGCTGTTACAGAGAGCTTTAAGCAACAAAAATGTTCAAAATCTAAGGCAACAGGAGCAGAGTTGTAACAGTGGAACAACAACAGTTACAGACGTTGCTTAGTCGTCTTCTTCAGCGATGGTGGGTGAAGAACAGTGCCGGCGATGCACCAGCAGGTGACCGGCGGTGCCGGAACTCCACCGGAATTGCTCTGAATTGATCTTGGAGCTGCGTGCCTCGTTTCTGAAGCTTGTAAACTCTTTATATAGTACTTAGGAACTCTCTAGAACATCCCAATCCCAGTATAATTCGGTTAATCACCGTGTAAATCCTGTTTCTATCCAAACAGGAACAACAACTCTTTTCCGGCCAGATACATGATTCTATGGCCCAAATTACTCGGCTCTGATGCTTCTAATAGGTTATACGGACCTTTAATTAACTTGGGTAGCTATCAATTTGGCTGAAATCCCATAAATTTTGCGATTTGATTTGAGTCAGAGAAGTTCCTGTTTGCCGATGAAGCTTTGACCCGGTCAACTGGGTTTGACTCGGTCAACTGGCTTTGACCGAGTTGACTGGGCTGAGTTGGCCCGATCCAGTTCATCCCGATCCAAGGGTGCCCCAATCCAAAGTGTGGGTGTCTTGATCCATTTTTAAGCCAATTTTTCCACAAATCTTTATTCTTCTAATGTACCTACAAAAGCATAAAAACACGTAATAGACACAAAATTGAATACTAACTCACTAGAAATTAAGGTGTAATTTAGACACTAAAATGTGTCTATCAGGTGCCTTTATCACTTTTTGAGCCGATTTTTCCAAAATTATTTATTTCTCAAAAATACCTACAAAGACATAAAAAGCCATAATAAGTACAAATCGAACACTATCAAAATAGATAATCGAGCGCAATTTAGACACAAAAATGTGTTTATCAATGGGGACTTGGTGTCCTCCTTTCTTCTTAATTAACTTCTTTGTACCTTCTTTTTCTCCTTATGGAGCACTTGGTTCGCCTTCTTCTTGGTTTCTAACTTGTGGTGCACTTGATTGTCCTTATTCTACATAATTTGGAGGTAAACTTGGTTGAATCAATACTTCTTGAGTTCTTTCGGTGATAGAGATTCCGATAACGCTCTTTTATCTTCGTGCATTAGTTGTTACTTTCTTACCCCCTTTACGACGAGGCCCTGAAACAATTGTATGTTGGGCTTGCTTAGCTCGTCATTCCCTAAAAAACAAAATAGAGAACAATTAGTTCGTAAGACACGGTTTACTCACAACATAATCGGCAGAAAAAATTAAAAAACAAACGACTATACATAATCGGTAGAAAAAGGGTCCTACATTATCTCCCGATTTTGCATCAATTGTGGATCATAAAAACTCTAATCTATGAACATACATATAATCGTTAGTCAAATAAACAAACTAACAAACGATTAAAAAAATCGGTAGTCAAATACAAAACCATTCTACCAATTGTGCATCATTCTAGGTACAGAGGAATCAAAGGTTTTAAGGCAAATATAATCGAGAGACAATAACCAACATAACTACCGATTACAATGTAGCCCTAATATTTATTCAATTTCAAAACATTTTAATCGGGAGTTAACAAATACTACATATCTACCGATTGCTTCAAAACTATATTCCTCTACATGCGAAACCATCTAATATAATCGGAAGTTAGATAAAAAAATTAACTACCGATTAAGCCTAAATTTAAGTACAAGAAGAAAATAACCAGACATAATCGGTAGTTAATGATTAACGATATCACCCGATTAGGTTCGATGTTCTTGAAGAATGATGAAGACGGTCATAAGAGGAAGTTTAAACCTATATCTAAACTACCGATTCTGGGTAAAAACCAAAAACCCTAAAAAAAATATAAATCAATTCACCAAATTGAAGCAATATAAACCCATAAATTGGTAGAATCTTACCTTATTGGGGCTATTTGAAAGTTGTGGAGGGCCTAATTATCGGAATCAGTGGATGATTCTATTTCACCACCAACCTTTTCTTCGTGTTCTTGGTGCTCTTCAATTTCTCCTTATGGAGTGTTTATATCCAACTAACAGTGTTCCTCCATCTCTTGGTAAACCAGAGATTTTTCCTTCTTCAATACCTTTCATCTTCAAAGATGTGGGGACTTGGTGTCCTCCTTTCTTCTTAATTAACTTCTTTGTACCTTCTTTTTCTCCTTCTGGAGAATTTGGTTCTCCTTCTTCTTGGTTTCTAACTTGTGGAGCACTTGGTTGTCCTTATTCTATATAACTTGGTGTTAGCTTGGTTGAATCAGTACTTCTTGAGTTATTTCGGTGATAGAGATTCCGCTAACTCTCTTTTCTCTTCGTGCATTAGTTGTTACTTTCTTACCCCCTTTACGACGAGGCCCTGAAAAAATTGATGTTGGGCTTGCTTAGCTCGTCATTCCCTAAAAAATAAAATAAAGAACAATTAGTTCGTAAGACATGGTTTACTCACTACATAATCGGTAGAAAAAATTCATAAAAAACGAATTATAGATAATCGGTAGCAAAAGGGTCCTACCTGATCTCCCGATTATGCATCAATTTTGGATCATAAAAACTCTAACCTATGGACACACATATAATCGGTAGTCAAATAAACAAACTAACAAACGATTAAAAAAAAATCGTTAGTCAAATACAAAACCATTCTACCAATTATGCATCATTTTAGGTACGGAGAAATCAAAGGTTTTAAGGAAAATATAATTGAGAGACAATATTCAACATAATTACCGATTACAACGTAGCCTAACATTTATTCATTTTCAAAACATTTTAATCGGGAGTTAACAAATACTATATATCTACCGATAAGTTCAACACTATATTCCTCTACATGCGAAACCATCTAATATAATCGGTAGTTAGATATAAAAAATTAACTACCAATTAAGCCCAAATTTTAGTACAAGAAGAAAATAACCAGACAAAATCGTTAGTTAATGATTAACTCTATCTCCCAATTAGGTTCGATGTTCTTGAAGAATGATGAATACGGTCATAAGAGGGAGTTTAAACCTATATCTAAACTATCGATTCTGGGTAAAAACCAAAAACCCTAAAAAAATTGAATCGATTCACCAAATTGAAGCAATATAAACCCATAAATTGGTAGAATCTTACCTTATTGGGTCTATTTGAAGGTTGCGGAGGGCCTAATTATCGGAATCAGTCGATGATTCTACTTCACCACCAACATCTTTTTCGTGTTCTTGGTGCTCTTCAATTTCTCCATCATTTTCTTCAACAATCTCTTTTGATCTTGATGTTATCCCAACTTTTGGATCAGTAGATTGACGGCATACTTGTTTAACTCGAGCTCCTGAGGTTCATTTGTTCTAGTCATCGTCATACAGAAGAATCGACAATGATTTTGTTTGGCGATTAACTACAACGATGAATTTAATTTGAATTGAACGAGGGAGTTTTTTTTCCTCTTCCTTCAATCGGTAGTCAAGAAGAAGAGAAGAAGAAGAGTTATAAATGAAAAGAAATGAGTTTAGGTTTACGTTTAGGTTTACGTTTAGGTTTACGTTTAGATTTTATAGTTTTATTAGTGAAAGGGTATATAAGTATTTATTTATACCAATCTCTTTTACCCTCCTTTAGGTTGATGTTGGTATTGGTTATTTTTTAATGCAACATCAACAGGGAACTTGAGTTTGGTAGTTCTAGTGCTTCTATGGTTAGTATTAAGGTAAGGTATCTTTCTCATGGGTTTTATTAAATCAGGTTCACTTTAGTCTCTTATTGATCTATATTGACTTAGGCATAGTAATAATGATGAGCTAGTATTCTTATTATTCTGTTGATTCTAAAAACTATAGTGTTGATCTCATATTCGAAAAATAGGGTTTCGTTTGTGAGGGAAGTTTTCTTTGTCTTAATTCTACTACTTTCTTATTTTTAATTTTGAAAAAATTATTTTCGATTGGGATATTTTGAGGTTTCTGACATAGAATAAAGAAAAGTTTCAAAGTTTAATTGGTACTTTGATCTTCTAAAAATTTTCAGGGGTTGTTCTTTTGGTCTTCTAGAGAATTAAAAAGGGTTGTTCTAGCTATAAATGGATCATCGTATCATAAACTTTCAAAAGTGTTTAACAAAATTCTCTTAAGGTCTCAATACTGATGTTGATCGTATTGGAATATCTTATTTTCTTCTTTAAATTTGTCTTAGTAGTTTTGACTTAAATATTTTTATTAAATCTCTTTTTTTTTCTCTTTTAAGGCATCGTTGCTGATGCAGTTTGTTTTTGAAATATCAAAAAGGTTTGAATGAACCTTTAAAATGGTTAAATTAAGGCTTCAATATCGATTCTGGTCGTATTGACAAATAGGTGGCATCTTTTAAGAACTTTAAATTTTTTGAAAGTCCCTTATAATATTTACTTTTTATCCCCTTTCCTCTTTTTTTTTTATCCTTCTAGTCTGGCCTTGGTAGAAATTAAGCAAAGTTAGTTTGGTTGTGGTTTGTATCGTTTGTTGCAGAATATTAAGATATAGTTTCTATTGTTTTTTTTTCTTATGATATGTTCTTATGTTATCTATGCTATCCTACGGACTTTATTCCTGGAATAGGTCTTAAAACCCTTTAGATTGATAGGTCTGAAATCCTTGATTTTAGCTATTTTGACTCAACCATGATAGTCATGTCACTTATCTACTCATTTTTGTTAGATAGGAACATTAAATTATAAGGTAGATTTGCTGACAATCCTTTTTTAGAATTTCTTCGTCAAATCTTGGACTAAAGAAACCCATATCTAGACCTTACTCCACTGTCTCTAAAAGCCTCAAGATTTGTCGTTAGTAAACTTTTTTTTCAATCCTAACTCTCCCCTTTTTGTTTTAATTTTGTGTTTTAGATTTATAAATCTTTTGTTTTATTTTTCTAATAAGTCAAAGGTTTTTTTTGTGGCCGTTGTGAGTTATTCTGCAAGCAAAGAAGAGCCCAGACCTTGATAGTTCAAAGGAATGGACAAAGCTAAAGTTTTAGTTTGACTACATTTCTTATCAACCAAAAGAGGCCAATTTTTTCCATTTTTTCCTTGATTATTTTATTAAGTGATTGATTTCTTCTTTATCTTTTTGATGCATGTAATACAGGTCCATTAGTCCCTTCTAGCCTGAGACTCCCTTTTTATGTTGGTAGTTACATTAGTCATTTTAAAATAGGATCAATATTGTCTTAGGCTTTAAGGCTTGTTGTATGAAAACCTTAAAATATGTAGAGCGTTATCTTTTAAAATTTACTCTTATATTGGAAAATTGTTTCTATCTTTATGGTTATGAGATAATTTTTTTTTTCTTTTGTTGTTAAGTTACTATAGTTAGTTGCTATCAATCTTTTGATAAGTTATTTATTTTGACAGAGTTTTGAGATCTCTCTTAAACTTGAATCTCTAGCTAGTTAATTATTATCCTACTAACGAGTTTTTCTCAAGTTTGTTTTCTTCAAAGTTTGTTTTCTTCAGTTCCCTCTCTGATCTTGGTTAGGTAATTAGCGGTGTCACTTGATTTCTAGGATAAAGTTGGTACTAGTTTTGCCTTCTCTTAAGTTTCTATTGTAGTCAGTTGCGACTAGCTCTTGCTTTCTGGGATTCCGTTTTCTTTGACTGTATCCAGGAAATTAACTTCAAGTAGCTTAGTTAATTAACATCATCTTTGTACAATGGGTTTTTAGTTTTATTTGTTCCTCTTTCTTGTTTTCTCATTTCTATATTTAGTCTTATTGCTTTCTTAGTCAGTTAATACCTTATCATTTCAGTATTTAACTTAATATACATGGCTAACTTTTCTTTTCTAGGAATTATGAATACTCCTTTGAAACAATATTATGTTGAAATCATAGTTGGTTATGTATTTTCTTGGTCCGGTTTTACAAATCACGACTCATTTACTTGTATTTTTCCAGAGATACATTTCTCATTTTATAAGTTCTTGATTGAAGAAAAGGCTAAAATGTCATTCTCAATCTCCAAGAAGACGAATTTCCTATCTTGTACAAGCCATCGTGACACTTCTATTAGTCTTAATATTGATAGAATGGCTCGGGACCATATATTAATAGTTTTATCACGAGTGAAGGAGCTCAATTTTCACAACTTGCTTTTGACGACATACATATTGTCAGCTATAAAATACATCTCATTGGGTACCGTTGGAGAACAAAGAATTCCAATGATCCAGAAGAATTATAAATGTAATTTTTTTCTTTTTAGATAGTTTTAATTTTATTACTTTTTTTGGACAGTTATACTCTTTCCTTTATCAGGGTTTTACCACTTTAGATTTTCCTTGTCAAGGTTTTAATGAGACAATATATGTAAATTTAATTTTTTTTTAAATCTTTATATTTATATTTTTTATATTTTTTTTTTGAAATTGGTGATTTAAGAATTTATTGGAGATATATCCTTATCTAGGGCAAACTCTACTGAGCTGTAAATCATCTAGCTCGTTTTTTGATAAACTACGACTACAGAACTTACTTCTAGGTTGTTCATAGACTTTCCAATGTTTCTCTTTCCATATCAATAGGGGGCCCTTAATGTGTAACCCAACAAGTTCAGATATTTTGTTTCTTGGTGTACAGAGTACAGAGTACCACATCAACCATTGACAATGAATAAGAAACAGAGAACTACAGAAGAATCCAAGAAGACCAAGATTATTTTCTTATAACAAATACACATTAATACTTATATTTATAAGCAAATTAAACTACACTAATAATACGGAGAAATTGGTTCAATTTCCACTAAGTTCATGAACTATAACAGATACTCCAAAAAAAACAAAGTAAATTGCTTTTTTTTTTTGTTAATCACTTATTATTTCTCTTGTTCTACATTTTTATTTTTCCAGACCCAAATTACCATTGTTTCATAGAAATATTATTCTTAGTCTTTCTTCCCAACTCTACAAATTTCACTCGAAGAAAAGTAGAAACCAGAGTTTAGACTGGAAAAGGACGGAATCAGAGCAGGGTACATCATCAGTAGTTCAGTACTGACCCAAACACTCCATCATCAGTAGGTGGAATTAGGTCTTTTGACTAGGGCTCCTAATCTCTTATCCGTATCAATACTCTCTTCTTCTCCTTTCCAAAAACCTGACAAAAAGAAACATAAAACCAAATTGAGAAAACATTGTTTTAGCATAATGAAAACAAAATTGGTTTTTCAGAGTTCTTGCATTATTTTCATTTAAATTCTTTTGTGTAAAGAAGAATATGTATGCAAAATACAAGAAACTCTTAAAAGTTGAAAAAAGTAATTGGTTAAAAATAAAAAATGGTAGGTTTTTAAAAATAGAAAATAACCATTAAAAGGTGAATAGTTAAAACTAGAACGTAAATAAATAAGAAAACAAAAACTAGAACATTAACTTACTCTGCTTCTTTCCAGGGTTAGCAACTGTGTTTGGAGGAGTGCCTGGAATAAAAACACCAGTACCCCTGCACCCACGATTAAACCCTCTATTCCATGACCAATTATTTACTCGCAATGGCAAAAAGTGGTTTTCAACATAGTGGTTTTGAACATAGTGTTGTTGCAGATTCTGTTGTCTCTGCGAAATCATGGTTCTTGCTTGTAAAATATCCCCAACCTGCAAAAAAGCAAGCAACCCTAATATAAATAAACCACCTGAACCTAACAAAAATTACGTCTAAAAGATAAAAATAGAGTAATCAAGTGGTTTTGAACTCTTACTATTGGTAGAGGCAGTTTTCTGCCATGGAACTGGTAAGGACTTGTACCACCATTGTCTAAAGCATTAAGATAGTGAGCAAAATGAGTTTCTCCATAAAGCCCTAAACCCATCTCAGGTTGAGTTTTACCCATACCACAGAACTGATTTTGTGGTTTAATTTGCTACAAAACCCATAAAACACACACAAAAACAAAATACAAGTTTCAAAAATCAGAAAAAACCCACGAATTGTAATGAAAAGGAATAGAGTCAAAAGAAAAGAGTAGTAGAAGTACCTTGGAGTTGCGGTCTAAATTCATTGAAGGCACTTTAGGGTTGATATGGTTTTGCTCAAACAAAGAGTAGGTTGAGAGGTGTGGAAGAGAAGTGGGTTCTTCTTCCATTATTTCATTAAGCTCAGTAGAGAAATTTGAGTCAAATTTATTAGAAAAAACTTCGTCAGGTAAAATATCAGAAGGAAGCCATAGTTCTCCATCATCTAAGTTTGGAGTAATTTCCCCCATTACTACTAAACTACAAATTAAGAAATAAAATTAACAAATAAAGAAGGTGTTCTTCTTGAAATAAACTCTGCCAAATAAGAGTTACAAAGTGGCCAAGAACAAAACAGAGAATTATTGGGAGAGAAAGAAAATTAAAAGCTCTGTGAAAGAGGTGAAGATTTTCAAAGCGACGTTACGAGTTTGCTCCTTTGGCACCACTACTACTACCCTACAGTTTTGTCTTTATGTAAACAAAACTATAATGACTTAAATAGCCTATATGGTCCCACAACACAGTTGCTCATCAAGAAGGGTATAGTTGTCAATTTAACTCGAATTTCCTTTTATGTGATTTCTTGTTCCTCCCATATTCTACACTTCAGAAAGAGAACATTACTGGCTAGTCCAAAATACCCGGACCGAGTTAACCATTAGTCCATTCGGAAAAAGCCATTTAACCATAAGTCCAAAAACTTTTTGAAATTACCAATTATAAATATACCCATCACGTATAGTCACCCCACGTCCTCCACCTCCTACACTACTCGCATTCTTAACGGAAATTTGGTTTCATCTACTCCACCCACATTACTCGCCTCCATTACTTCACTAAAACCTTAAAATCTATGGCAAAATCAAAATAAAAAAACACCTGAAACAAAATCCAAAAACAGAGACCAAAAAACCAAAATCAAAATCTGTAATAGCAGGCTTTGATTTCTTTGAACATTATACAACTCAAACCTAAGCTAGTGTCAGCATTATACTACTGCATATTTTCCATCTAAAATGGGTACCAAGAGAAAAATCAACAGAAGTATAAAAGAAACAGTGATTTAAGAACACGATACTCCTCAATCTCCACCACCGAAGAAGAAAAAGAAAGCTTCTACAATAAATTATATATCAACAAAATCAAGAAAGAAGAAGAACAATGAAGTTGTTGATTCTCCAACAACATCAAAAAAAATGAAACAAACTGTTGTTGATTCTCCAGCAAAATCAAAACAGAAGAAGAACAAAGAAGTTATTGATTCTCAAACAAGATAAAAAAAATGAAACAAACTGTTGTTGATTCTCCAGAAAAATCAAAAAAGAAGATGAACAATGAAGTTGTTGATTCTCCAACAACATCGGAAAAAATGAAACACCTGTTGTTGATTCTCCATCATCTACAAAGAAGAAAAAGAAAGCTCTTGTGTTGTTGTTTCTGGCAAAAAATGTACTGATTTTAATCATCGGTGCATATCAATATATAACATACTTTGTTCATGTTATAGGAGTTAGATGTAGCATACAACATGGGTACATATCAATATATATATATATATTTCACGTTATAGCACATAAATCTAGCATGCAACATAGGGTAAATATTGATATGTACTTGGTTTTTAGTATATACTGATTAGTACATATCAGTATATACTTATTTTCATGTTATAGCATCTAGATATTGATTGCAGGATAAGTATATATTAATATGTGCTTTATTCTAGATATTGAATTGGATCAGTACACATCAATATATACTTTGTTCATGCTATAGATATAAAGCATATATATAGATGTATATTGTCTTATATTATAGCATCTAGATCTTGCATACAGGATAAGTATATATTGATATGTACTTTGTTCTAATCTTGAATTGGATCAGTACATATCAATGTATACTTTGTTCGTGATATAACAGATACATATCAACATATCAAAAATATATACTTTGTTCTATATTATAGTACATATTGATATATTGTAGGGATCATTATGCAGGTGGTGCGAAGAAAAACACAAAGAAGACAAAAGCACATGCACCTGCTAGGAAGATATACATAAGTGGTTTCATGGGGATTTTCTCACTTGTTAAAGAAATCAAGGAAGAAAAGCTTGAGTTGAGTGAAACTCAGTTGCGGATAATTAGTGAGCAATCATATGGGAACCTTTTTCTGATGTTCTAGTACACATATCTGGGTGCAGATCATTGGATGAAGAATGAAACTGTTGTGACCAATCTTATAAAGTGTTATAAGAGAAGTAAAGTTACGGATGAGCTCACATTTGAGTTCAAAAGGCATGGAGTTTCACATATTCTGACATCCACTCATGAAGAAGTAGGTGTTATCTTTGGAATGCCAAGAGCAGGAAAAAGACAACATGAAGATATAATGCTGACATCAAGGGGTGGATATATAAACAATGCTTTCTTCCAAAGGTTCTTTGCTGATGTCTTGAAACTTCTTCTAAAAAGGTAAATAGAGTGAGGATACAGGAAGAAGTCTTGAAACTTCTAATAAAAAAGCTAGCAACTAAGAAGAAAGTTGAAGAATCTGAAGAAAATCAAAGTGATGAAGAAACTGAAAAAATTGGGAGTGATGAAGAAAATGAAAAAGAAGAAAGTGAAGAAGATATTGAAGAAGGGATTAAGGAAAAAAGTCAAGAAGTGAGAGATGCTGAAGACCTTGTAAGGATTATATGCATGTTCATGTGTATCACTTTGTTTTTCACAACAAAAGATGAACATAACTTGACTGAAAAGTACATTGGTCTTGTAGAGGACCTCGAGGCTGCAAAGAATGTGTCATGGCCATATTTGATACATTATTACCTAGAAAAGTCACTAAATGACAATGTGAACGCAGTCGAGAATACTACAGGGTGCCTGAACTATTTGTTGGTAAGAATATGTACTAAAAATATTTTTCGTAGTTTACTCAATGAAAATCATGATTTACTTTTAACTTTGTTTTGGTGATTTTTTTTTTCCAAAACAGATTTGGTATACAAAGCATACAAATTTGCTGGAACCGGAGGAAATAAAGATGATTCCAGAAAAATGTTTGTTCCGAGAGCTATCAAATGAAATCTGTCAAAGTTATATGTTGAACTCCAAAAAGACATTGATACAACTGAATATGAGGTAAGAAAAATATATACTTATTTACTACATTTACGATGTTGTGTTATCCTACAGTATATAATGATATGTATTGAATGTATGATGTTTGTTATCCTACAGTATATATTGATATGTACCTCATGAAAAAACTTGCTTTTATAGTACATATTTTGAGTACATATTTTGTTGTTTTGTTATAGTTCAATGAAAATTTCAAGGTTCAATACACCAATCAAGAAAAGCAAATTCTGAATAGAATCACAAGAAGAGTTGCAGAAGAGAAGAGCGAATACGAAAAGGAAGAAGATAAAGAAGAAGATAAAGAAGAAACAACAAGGAATGAAGTGGAGGAAGATAACTGGAAAGGAAGATATGAAGATTTAAGAAGAATCTTTAAAAAATGGGGTAAAGCGAACACCATGCAGCATGAGGATGGACTGCTTGATGCGTCAAAGCTTCTGCAAATGTTGAATGACATATACATAAAAGCTTCTCCCATGCAGCCTGAAAATGAAGAAGAGTTTCAAGACTCAATTGATGGGAGTCCCACTCATTTAGGTACTAACCCAACAGGAGAATTCCCATCTCCTACTACTCCAACAGATCCTCTTTGTGAAAACATAACATAAGTTGAAGTAGTTTTGGGAGAAGAAGTGCCAATTGTTCAGATTCCAACAGAAGATGAACAAAATGATGTGAGTGACACCACCGTCAAAAGGGTACCATTTAATATTGCATTGTCAACACCACCTTCATTGCATAAGTTTTGTGGTGTTGATGTGAATGTTATTAAAACATGGGCTAAATTAGCCCTAGAGAAAGAGGTCAAAGAGATGCAGGAGAAAAGTAACGCACAGGTAAGTAATGTTGGCTAGTTTCACTCTTTATTAAAAATGTGTTTATCAATATAACTGTAAATATCAATATGTACAAATGTGTTTTATTATTGTCATATAACTGTAAATATCAATATGTACTTGATTATAAATGTGTTTTATTATTGTAATATAACTGTACAAATCAGTATGTATTTAACTATCATGAATAAAACTCTATGGTTGCAGGATGATTTAGCTAGACTTCAACAAGAAGCAATGAAGAAGGTGGTTATAGACCAGAGTCTTGAAACGATTAAAGGGATGTTGCAGAACCCAGATGAACAAGATGTTGAAACCCTGGTCGACAGCTTCGTTGACATGAAAATCCCTTTGTTTACTGAGATGGCTAAGATGGAAGACATCGAAAAGTTCACATTTGAAGAATTTTTGGACTTAGCCATTTCCAGCAGGGAAGTTTATGATGAAGAATATGCATCTCCCAGCCAAGACAATGGTAGTGTTTCAAGCCATACTCTGTTTGGGATTGACATTGGAAAATATTTTGATAATTTATTTGGAAATAATTTGCGACGTGTAGAAGTTCGACAAGCTACAGCTGAGCCAAACCAAATTACACCAGAGAAGAATGCGATTCAAGTAACACATGAGCAGGAAAGTGACCAAGAGGTATCTTCTACTTGTGGTAATTTACCTTTCTTGTCATTGTTCGAAAAAATATGATTCATATATAGTACTGAAAATTTGGATTCAAAAATGCAGGAACATGAAGTTACAACAACCCAAACGTCAAGCGACGTGCCACTAGCAACCAAACTTGCCAAGATGACTGCTTCCAAAGCGAAAGGAAAACCAAAGGTTCTTGCAAAGAAGTCAGTAAAAACTGGAGAAGAAGTTAGCAGGAGGGTAACTCGTGCAAATCCTGGAAAGAAGACAGATTCATTATTTGATAGTGGAAGTATGTTTTCTAAAAAGAAAAAGCCAAAAACTGAGAAACGAAAAAAGACGATAAAGACAGGAAAAGACAACAAAGCTAGGAAAGCTCAGAAACCAAGAATGAAGTTCATGGATCTTCACAAGTCACCACTTTATGAGAATATGACAGATGAACAAATAGAGATTCTACTTCCATACTTTGAGAAAGGAAAGAGAATCTAAGTACTTTTTACCCTTCATTTTACTTTTAAATCAAGTAAGTTTTGCATTACATATCAAAAAAACTTATTTCAATATGTGTTTTTGTTATAAATGTGCAGCTCGGTTACTTGGAGAGTAGAGAATGGAGGTGGTATCTGCGTTAGCAGGGCTACAATGGAAGATTTGATCTTCAATAGAGCATTAGAGCAAGATCTTCTCAACTATGCTCAATATAAGCTTCAACTGGCGTCTGAAGACGACCAAGCAAATGCTGAGGAAGAAAGAAAATACTGTAAGGTGTTGCACCTGGATCCAGCTGGTTGGGTATGTGTTGTTTTCTTTTTTTATACTTTTAAACATTGGTTATGAAAAAAAGTATATATTGATATATACTTTTGTGAAATAACCTATTAAACGTTTCCAATTTTCAGTATCATGTCGACAAGCCAGGCACTTTAAAGGGAGCAGAAGTGATTGATGTCATTATGCCAATCTTGAAAATGAGCAATGACATAGCGAAGATCCTTGTACCAATGTGCCATGGCAACAAGCATTGGACCCTGCTAGAGTTTGAGTTTGAAACAGAGAAATTTATCCATTACAACTCATCTGTGGCATTCAGGGATCATTGCTATGAGAATGCCAAGAAAATGTCTGAGTACCTGTTCAACCCAATCAATCAGTTCTTGGATGGTCATAAAAGAAAGATGGTGAGCACCGTAAGGTTGACCGACTATGGCTGTCCACAACAAGGAATCTGGCCAGACTTCCTTCTGTATGTGATTCATTTTATAAAGAGGAGATCAAAGATTGATCGTGATGGAAAAAGTTTGGGTGATGACGAACAATTGATGAAGAAGATTCAGATGAAAAGAATCAAGTTAGCATGCAGGTTGTTGACAGCCACTCATCCTGAAATCATTTGGGAACCCTCGCAATGAAAATACATGTTTAACTGCATTGTTAGGTTTCTATTTAATTTTAGAGTTATATAGAAAGGCAGAACATATTGATATGTGCTAGGAAGTACATATTGATATGTACTTTGTTCTGAAACTCTGAACCAATATATTCATAATCTAAATTAAGTACATATTGACATGTACTATTAAGTACATATTGATATGAATTTAAAAAATTACTTTGTTTATGTACATTTTTTCGTGTTTTTATAACAACTACAAGATTACTAAAATAAAAGAAAAATGTATGGGGAATAAAAATCACTAATAAATCTAAAAATCACTAATAACTCGACCCCCGTATAGAGTGAATGACATTCAACCAATTGTTCATACATGATGGAGCAAAATATAAGATTTATATCATCAAATTCACATTCTGTCATTAAGAACATAATTCAGTTGATACACAAACAAGTTCTGAAAAAAGAAACCTAAAAAATGCGACAAGTATCTTTAAAAGAATTTAAATACAAAATGTACTAAAAAAAACTGTAACGAAATTAATTCTCATTCGTATATTGCTACTGACGGATAACATTGCATGTAGCCTTATTTTGATGAGCTTTAAATATACAATTTGAACATGTAACAGGATTTTTGCTCCTCTCTCATGCACTCTTGATGCGGTTCTTTTTTCTTCTTCCTGGAGGAGCCCTAACTACTATTGGTGGCAGAATAGTATCTTCTGCGGTATACTCATCAGGCATGTGGTATATTGAAAAAAATAAATAAGAAAAAACTACTATACTTGTGCAGTTTTTGTTGATATGTGTTACACTAAATATCAATATATACTATGCTAGTTCTAGTTTATGGTTTATATGTACTGCTTAAAACCATTCTCATGTATGATACTACCATACAAAAAAATCAATATGTACTGCTTAAAAAATTACCTGTCGTGATTAGGAACAGGTCTGATATCGATTGAATATAGCTGGCGATAACAGCTAACTTTGAAGTATTCGTCGATATAATCAAGGAACTTTCCCCCAGATGCAGCAATAGCTGCAGTAGCATGCAAGCATGGAAAACCATACACGCGCCATATTTGGCAAGTACAACTCTTTTTCTGTAGATCTACCATATGAGACCTGCAAATAAGAAACCAAGCATATTATTTACGCAGTATATATTGATATATGCACTACACAAACAAAAAAGAATATAATATGCACAATACACATTTGATATTTTCCCTATAAAATAGTTTAGTGGATATCTCGGTTCAAAAGAGCATGTTACCTAAAAAAACTAACCTTGGGGAATGAACTTCAAAGATGTAAGCATATGACTGACTAACTTTGCAAGGACGACCAATTTGAATGTGTAGTTCAAGCAAGGCTTGATACACAGGGGTTAAGAGTTCCGGATCCATCAAAAGACTTTCTTCACGACGTTCAGACATCAACTCCATTACCCGTAGCCTACAAGACAAACAAAATTAATAAAAAAACAAACATATTATACATATTGTACATATATACTTGTAGTGTTACAAGAAACTTATAAAAACCTGATTGTGTCAGAGAGAGCACAAGGAGGTAATTTCTTCTCGCGGCGAATCCAGTTATTAAAAGACTCGGCAATGCTTGAAGAAGTCTGACAATACCTATAGCCAGGGAAGTATGCACTAGACCACTTTTCCATATGAATGTTACGGCAGTATTGAGCAACCCAAGGCCTTCCTAGATAAACCATTTCTTGAAGACCTTCTTCATATCTAGCTGGAGAAACCGCATACGTTGCTTTTTGGAAACAGTCCATCACTTCTTTATATTTTTCATCAGCCTTACTGATGGGTAAGTTCTTTTTCAAGTGGAAAAAACAATAGCTATGATAAGATTCAGGGAAAACTTCAGGAATTGCGTTCAACAAACCTTCACCTCGGTCAGTCAAAGAGGTAATAGGACGATGGTCCACAACTTTTTTAAGATTGTCCATAAACCAATGCCAATTATCATTATCTTCGCCAGGAACTAATGCATATGCAAAAGGATAAAAACCTGGAAAACAAATATAAAAGACCATATCATTATGTATTTCATGTCTGCACCTTCAAATTATGTTATACATACAGTTTATATCAATATGTACTTTAGGTATGATGTGTATGATCCTAAAGTACATAAAAAACAGTTACATATCAAAATACATACCATATAAAAAAGTTACCTTGATTACCGTTAAGACATGTCGCAGCCATTAGACCTCCTTTAAACCTCCCCGTAAGAAATATCGCATCACAAAAGATCATTGGACGATAAAGTTTATAACCCTCTCTACAAGCTCCAAAGAAAATAAAAAGTCTGTGGAATCTCTTTGTTGCGTCGTTGAAATCAAAATCAATATAAGACCCTAGGTTGGTTTCTCGAACAGCAGTGACCCACCAAGCAAGATCAGTGTATGACTTTACATCGTCACCAAAAATTATTTCATGCGATAACTCTAATGCATGACATGGGTGGTGATACTTGATGTTGATCCCTCCACCAACTTTAATATAATCCATAATCTCTTGCGGCTTTATGAGAGGGTTGTGTTTGACACGCTCATGAACTAAATGATTTACAAGCTTCCTCGAAACAGTTGGACTCCTCAACCTATAACTAGCACCACAAGTGTGCCTACCCACGTAATACTTTATCTTAAATACATCCAAAGACCCATTCATGGCAACCGCGTGAAGCATCCAAGAGAAACAATCATTGCTGCATCTCACTATGAATCTCTCAAGGTCATTCTTCAATTTTTTAACCTTATATCCAGTCCTCAAACAATATTTCTCACATGCTAACCGAACAGCTTCAACACCACCATGGAAGAGGTGGTTTTTATCTTCAAAAAGATTTTCCCAACCATCAGAAAAAAGAACACTTGCAACCTCTTTAGAATCTTTCAAATAATTGTTCCTAGCACTCAAAACCAACTCAGCACTGTTGTCAAGATCAGTACTTCTCAAAGAACTAGATGCACCAGATAACACAACATCAACATGCAACTCAAAGAAATATGAATTCTTCGTAAAATGTAATGCAGCAAGCCTTTGAAGAGATACATCAGCAAGGACAGGGACTTTCACTCCATTTTCAACATAATTAACAACAATAGTTGATGGAGTCAACCAGCTCCACGCATTACAAATAGTAAGCTTCAAATCTTCCAAAATCGAAGATAACGTAACCAAATATGCAATGTGGTGTTGGTTGTGGTATAATGAGAGTAACAAAATCTATTTGGATTAGAACCAACACCTGACATGTTGAACCTGAAGAATGTGATCCAAATAAAATAACACAAACAAAAAAATCAAAACATATATTTTAAGATGATAGGAATACTAAATCTACAGTACAACATAATATGTATTATTTTAGAAGTATCACACATATTATAGATTCACACATAACAGAAAAACAGTGTAAACAAATATGTACTAATTAAAAAATGGTATACTATAAAAACAGTATATATCAAAAAGTTTAGAAAAATAGTACGTATTAATATGTACTGATGAATCATTCAAAACATCCAGAAGAAAGAACAAAAATCATGAGTTCCTGAAAAAATAAAAGAAAACCAAATAAAACCTATTATCAAATAACATGTAAAAAAAACTGAATACGACGATCTAATGAACAAAATAGAACGATTACAAAAATCAGTTTCAAAGATCAAAAGAAAAGCTAAAACACGAACAAAAAAGAGATCGATCATGGAATTCAACAAAATGTACATCATAGAAATCGTAATCATCGGGATTTCAGTGTAAGAAAACAAACAAAAATATGAAATCAAGTTGATTATCATGATTTCAGTTGAAAAATACAAAAATAGAACAAAGCATAAACAACAATTATAAAAGTAGAGGAGAAGATTAAAGAAAAATACCTGGAGATTTGAAATTGAAACCCTAAAACTGAAAAACACCAACTGAAGCATAGAGAGAGGAAATATGATCTGTGAGCTTCCGAATTTTTTTTGGAAGATTTGCTTTCCGCTAGATTTATACATTCGAACAGCAAAGGGGTATATATGGAATATTGAAAATGTAATTCTCATTACATTCACGTGAGTTGGACGAGCAATTCACAAAGGGTTTGATGGATGGATTAGAAGGTAAACGGGTCTTGTATCTAGGATTATGTAGCAATTCCTAAGGCTATCAAATGCCAACGTTTGTTGCTTTGTTAAGCCTAGTCTCTTTCAATAGCTGACTAAAGCGCAGTTGGTCAAGGACTCAATACTTTCAGATGCTCTACTGTGGACTGATGAAGAGTGGGATACTAGATTTCCGAGTTTCTTGTGGTTCTTTAGCAATGTTGGTCTCTGTGAATTCTTAGTACAATGGACACTAAGCTGATACTACCATGATTCACAATACCCACCAAAACAATGTCATGTTGTACGTAACTGACAAATTAAGTAGTAGATGCTATGATCACCAAATTGTCTCTTCAATGTTTTGAACTAATAAACAAAGAAAATCCTAGCCTGAACTCTAGTTTCTAGCCGAAAAAATGAACATATTATGGAAGCACAAAAAATCTCTACCCATCAAAATATCTCAAAAACTCATCACATTTGTGTTTGTCTGAGCTTAATTCTAACTATCATTTATCAGTTCTACGGAAAAATCATTACAGTTCTTATTAAATACCTTCACTACTTCATTAAAAAAAAAAGATATTCATCATCAGTACATTTGTAAAACTTTCCAGAACTATCAGCTCATATCTACTAATTACATTACCCAAAATACCAACAATACTAGATCTCCTCATCAACATTCAAGAGATCTTCAGTTCAAAGCCATAAAAAATTCACCCCCAAGAAGTTTTCAACCACCCTCACAAACTTACCAACTAGAAACAGAAAGTATCCACAACCAACTTTACACAAAAAATTTAAAGAAAAGATTTACCTGTCTGAGAAAATCCTAAGACCTTCACTACCACTTATCAGCAAAATTTAGCTAGCAAAAAGGACAGAAGATATCAAAGAGATTGTTATGAAAAATCCTATAAATTCATTTTCAAGCCTTGTCAAAAGCTCAACAACACTGATCTCTTTGTTATGCTAGGCATGAATAAACTTAGTCACTACCATCATAGTTTCCGTACCTATTTTCTTTATTGTTTTGGCTATATTCACTTCATATTGAAGCAGCTGGTCCATAACCGTCTAAATCCCCATCTCCAGATGAATCTTCATCCTCATCAATCCCTGCAGATCCTATCTTTTCAACTTCCATAGGTTCTCCATTTGCATTTATCCCTTCAATTGTCTCTCCATCAGAATTAACATTTAGACGATCTCTCATTGTTCTTGCGAAGATTGGAGGACTGGCTTTTTCTTCTAAGTAACTTTCGTATAAAGCTTCTTCTTCCTTATCCTTTCTTTATATTTTTTTCTTCCGCTTTCTCTGATACATTTTTAGAAGCCTCACTCTCATTTTTTATATCCAAATCCTTCTCCCTATGATTCCTCAGAATCACTTTCAGTTGCACTGTGTGTCTTCATCCAAACAAACTCTTCATCTTCTCTCCTTTCTCTTTTGTTCAGTGCATCTCGTTCTACATTTTTCTGTTTCCAAAGGAAAAATTCTTCAGTGTTTTCAACACGAATCCTTTCATACTCTATCAATCGAGTATGCCTATTTATCTCTCTCGGAATCATCTCTTTCAAGAATTCTAATTCTCTGGTTTCGAGTGACATTTTAATTTGTTTCCCATGTTGGAAAACACCAAAAAGTCGGTTTGCATTTGGATTATTTCCATTTGGAGATGCCATTTCTTAATCTGATTGATTTGAGATTTTTTCTTTCTTTATGGGTTCTTTCTCTGATAATTCTAAGAATTTTATCTTAATCTCCTTTTATAGCAGTTTAATAGGTGTCATTAATAGTCATTTAAGGCAGTGGGTGAAACATCACATCTCCTGGCTATTCACGCCTATCCAAACCTTATTCTTTGTATCCAGCAGCATCATTACTCTTTGCAAACTGCAACCACCTTCCCAAGCCATTTGCTTATTTCAAGAGCCATCATTATTCTTTGAACCTATCTTTGCATAATCTTATTCGAAATGTTCCATCTTGTTTAAATCTGTTCAGAATTGCCATTAAGAGGATGCTAGTTAGATCACCTAATCTCTTGGTGAATTTATGGGTACTCATGAAAATTTTTAATTTATTGCAGGTCTGGATTAGACAACACTTGTTGAGAGGAAACATTGTTAGTAGGTGTGTGTTGTCTAGGCTACATTGTTACCACTTGACCAATTCCTTTTACCCCAACAAAGTTACCAAATATCGAATTCCCTTCATATTTTTTTTTGACTTTTAGTCAATGCATCAAGTGTCATTTTAATACCCTTAAAATTTACCCCAATTCAAATAAAAAATCTCCCCAAAAAAATTTGGGTCAATTTGATTCTCACCAAAGAGCTGGTACCTTAATGAGTTTTGGCAGTTTATATAATTCTAGATTTTTCTCCTGACTTGAAGACAAATGCATTCATTATGTATTTCCTTTGCCATCTGGAGAATGAGTTGTTGGAAATATGCGGAGTATATGGTAACATTGCAGCTAGGCTAGAACATCTTAGAAGTTACATCTGCTCCCAATGCCCTTTGGTTCAAACTCCAGATGTAACAACCTTCGGTAGGAAGCGAAATAAAGTTTTCATCATATTTCTTACTAAAAGCGATTTTAACAAAGTTGAAGCTCAACGACCTTGGTTTGTCTGTGGCTATTTGATAGTCTTGAGAGATGTCCCTCCAACTAGTTATCCTACAAATTCTCAAACCACATTATCTGATGAAATCATGTGGCTCATATTGTGTAATGTCCCAAATGAATATACAAATTTTGAAGACCTCAAGAAGCTTACTTTTAAGCTCGGAGAACTTGTTGAAGCTAAGGATCCATATGGAATTCATCCATTGAAGAAGAATGTGAAAATATGTGTCAGAATTACTTTCCAAAAAAACCTCCCAACGGGTATCCCTCTTGTCTCTAGAGGAAGAATTGAACCTTTTTTCATTGAATGCAGATATTTCATGGTCCCCAGATTTTTCTGTACTTCGTGTCGAATCATTGATCATAAATATGCTAATTGTCCTAATATAAGGGCTAAACAAAGGGTCTCCCAAGGTGAAGGAATTCATTCATATAATGTCAAGTATTCTCTGACAAAAGTCCCTCTATTGATGCCTCCCCAACCACAAGTAATTTCTACTGAATCTGTCTCAGCTCCACCTTCTGAAAATCCCATAAGGATTAACTTTGATGCAGTCATGGATACCCAGAAGAAAAGTTTGATCCAGGATAGTACTAACAAAGGTAAAGTGGTTGCTGCAACTCATAATCCAAAAGATACTTAAGAGGATACTCTCAAAAGGAAAATCAATATGGGCCCTTTCAATTCTAGACCTGGTCCATTGAAAATCTATGATATGGGTCCGGTTCTAGCCTATCATTCTTCCAATACTTATGAAGATCCTTCTGAAGATCTATGCCAGCTAAATTAACAAGTTGATCCTGTTGTTGGTACTGTGATGATTCTTTCTAATCTTCTGGATCGTTTAAATCGGGTCATATTCATACTTCTAACTAGCAAGACGTTTTAAGAAATATGATGTCTTAGCTAGTTCAGCTTAATTACCCACTTTATCAAGAGAAGAAGTTGTATCCATGGCATCTAAACATGATGATCTTTCTAATCTTAAGCGCAAAATTAATCCAAGATCAGCTCAGGAAGCGAAGCAGAACAACTAAACCAACCTTGGCCAGTATTGTGGTTGTTCCACCGAAGAATTATGATTCTTTTTAACCAGACTACAACAACCTATATCCTCTCATAACCAAGTTGGGAACCCCCCCCCCCCCATGAATCAAAAAAATCTTTCCACACAACTCATACCCTGAACAATCCTTTTGGTTTTTTCAATGAGCCTCCTAGTAATTTGTTTGCTAACAATAGTGTCTACAATTCTTCTCCTCAAGAGGATACTAATTAGGACATGAACAGTACCCATAATTCTCTTCTAAGTGATGATTCGGCTAGCACTCAACCTAATAGTAGTTCTGACTCTACCAATCAGGTAAATTCCATAACATCTCCTATCATTTCTTATTATGAGAATACTCTGCTTAATATCAATAATCAATTTCCTGTTAATAATGTGAACATGTTGGTTCGGAATGTGAGGGGATTAGGAAAAAAATATGCTAATAAGGAGTTGAACCTATTACTCAAAAACATAAACCCAGACATAGTCTTTTTGTCTAAAACAAAAATAAAGAAAGATATTGTTACTAGGAAACTAAAAAACATGGGATTTCCGTGTGGTTTTAATGTTCCTTATGTTGGTAGAAGTGGGGGATTAGTTATAGCTTGGAAGAAATAAATTGATTTAAACATTTTATCCTCCAATTCTAGGGGCATCCATGTCATGACTAATGATATTATACATTCAAAACTCTGTCACATTCATTTCATCTATGGTGAAACTAATAATAATCTTAGGCAAGCTTTTTGGAATAACCAGTGTAATTTAACCCCTACACCTCCTAGTGAACCCATATTTTTTGTAGGAGACTTTAATGTTATTTTGGGTCCTAAAGATAAAACGGTGGCTTAGAGGTTAATGAAGATGATGTTATAATCTTAGGAATTTTTGTGATGTGTTTGCTTTGCATGATCCTAGGTTCTTTGGTCCTAGATTCACTTGGTCCAATATTCAATCTAGTCTTAATCTTATTCTTGAAAGGCTGGATAGATGTCTCATCAATCAAGCTGCTGAATCTTTTTTTCCAAAATTTTGTGTAAATAATCTGCCTTGAGACTCCTCTGACCATTGTATCATGCATATTAAATTTAATTTTGAAGACAATAGCATGCCTAAACCATTTCACTTCATGGCTATGTGGATTGAAGACCCAACTTGCAGAGACATTATAGCCAATTCTTGCGCTGTAAATGTTGTTGGGTCTCCAACCTACAAGTTAAGAGCCAAACTTATGAGTACAAAAAAAGGCTTGAGGGATTGGAACAAGTCCTCTTTTAGTAATATTCAAACTAATATATGTACGATTATTTGGTCCAAACCAACCTTCTAATCCCACAGATTCTAGCTCTATCACTCGCCTCAAAGCTAGACTGGCTTATTTTTATAATCTGGAGGAATTATATTGGAAGGATAAATTGAGAGAAGTCTGGATGATGGAAGAAGATTGTAATACTCCCTAATTCCATATAGTCACTCTTTTTAGGAGGAAAAAAAATGCTATTAGCTGGATAAAAGACTTTGCTGGTACTACTCTAACTAATAGAGATAGTATAAGAAACTCCTTTGTTGATTAATTCAAAGGTCTTTATTCTTCCGATCCTCAACAGTCTCAGGATGAAATTCTTCAAGCCCTCCCTGTCAAATTCTCTGACAATGATAATCAGCATCTCAATACCCAGTTGACTGCTGGGGAAATAAAAAATATTATTTTTCAAACGGGGGCGTACCGAGGCTCCAGGCCCTGATGGCTTTACTGGTCTCTTTTACCAGAAACATTGGGATATTGTGGGTGAGGGTGTCATTGACATGACAAAAACATGTTTTAGAACTGGCCACATTTCTAAAGTGTTTAATCACATTAATATAGCTTTTATCCCAAAAGTCCCCTTAGCAGAATTAGTCTCCCAATACATACATATAGGTCTTTGTAATTTTTATTTACAAGATTTTTTCTAAGACCTTGGATAATAGACTGAAACCCTTCATGGATAATCTTATTTCCCAAAACCAGAGTGTTTATGTTCCGAAAAATAGTATATCTTATAACATCCTTCTTGCTTATGAGGTTATTTACTTTGTTTTACATCACAAAGGTAAAAAAGGTATATCATCAATAAAACTTGACATGTCTAAAGCTTGTGATAATCTAAAGTGGTCTTTTCTTGTCAAAGTCCTTTCCAAAATGGGTTTCCATGAACATTGGATCAATCTAATACATCAATGTCTCTCTTCTGTATTTTATTTTGTTTCTTAAGTGGTGTCCCAACTAGCCTAATTAAACCAAAAAGAGGCCTTCGTCAGGGAGACCCCTTATCCCTTTACATTTATATCATTTGTTCTGAAGCTCTATCTACTTACGTTGATTATCTAACTAGGAAAGGTCTTATTGATGGAATCAGGATATGCAAAAATACCTCTGTTGTTACAAATCTTTTATTTGTTGATGACTCCCTTTTGTTTTCCAGAGATACAGTTGAGGACTTTCATAACATTAAAGATTATTTGCATAAATATTTTCTTGCTTCAGGTCAGGAGATAAATTTTGATAATTCTGGTATTTTTTTTAGCCCAAAAGTCCTTGAACCTTTAATGAACCATTTGTCTTCCATAGTTAATATTCATATCAGGGATTTGGGTAAAAAATATCTAGGTACTTCTACAGCTTTTAAAACATCTAAGGTGCAAACTCACATGGGAATTCTACAGTCTGTGGATGCTAGGATCTCTTCCTGGTATCATAAACTTCTCTCTCAAGCTTCTAGAACCTCCCTAGTGAAATATGTTGGTCAGGCCATTCTTTTATATCGGATGAGGGCTTTTTTAATTCCTAAATACCTTTGTAGAAAAACGGACTCTCACCTTTGTTAGTTCTGGCGGGGGGAAACTCTAGAACCTCATGATTGGAAATTACATTTGTTGGGATGAAATACTTTATGTTCCCGTAAAGCTGAAGGTGGTCTGGGTTTTAGGAAAGATGAGTTAAATAATCTGGGTATGCTTGCTAGAAAGGCTTGTAAACTGATTGACAATCATGATGTCCTCTTAGGTACCATCTTGAAAGCTAGATACTTCCATAAGACTGATTTTCTTAATGTCAAGTGTCATAGTAATTGTTCCTGGACCTGGAGGTGTTTGCATACTGTTAAAGAACTTATCAGTACTTTATTTCCTGGATTATTGGGGAGGGTAAATGTATTGACCCCTGGTGTGAGAAATGGATACCAAGAATGGGGTCTGCCAAACCTAATCCTATGGTTCCTCAGGATCCTAGTGTCAAGGTCTCTTATTTAATAAATCATGATTCTATAACCTGGAATGTTGCCAGATTAAATACTCATTTCGACAATGCTTCTGATAAGAAGATTGTTTCTATTCCCTTAAGTCAGTTATGCATTCCTGATAGGAGGGCTTGGTATCTTTCTAAGAATTGAAGATTTATATCTAAATCAGCCTACTTGGCCCTCAAAGGAGTTAGATCCTCTCAAAGTAGCCTTCTTTGGAAGTGCATTTGGAAACTTAGAGTTCCACATCATATGCAAATTTTCATTTGAAAGGATGCCAAGAATGACCTTCCTGCACTGTCTTGTAGACTAGAATGTCTATGGTTGATGTTGCCTTTCCTCGTTGTGCTGCCACCCATGAGACCATTATGCATGCGTTGGTTTTTTGCCCATTTGCTAGTCATGTTTCGTTTTATCTAATCCCCGTGCTAATACTTCTGATTTTCTTGATAGCTCTTTGCATGATTGGTTAATCTTTTGGGTTGTTGATTCTAATTTTAGAATGCCTGATAATCTTCGTAGTCTCTTTGCCACCATACTTTGGTCCATTTGGAATAGTAGAAATAACCTAATTTTTAATGATAATAAAGAACAACATTCTACTATTTTAGGTAAAGCCAAAACCATGCTTTTATCCTCAAAATCAACCTTCAGATACCCTCAACTGTTTGTATCAGTAGTCTTGACAAGTGGGTGCCCCCACCTTTTGGATGGATTAAATGTAACACTGATGGAGCTTTTGATGAATTTTCTATAAACAATGAAGCAAGGCATGTAAAGCTTTTTTTTGTGCATCTATCATTTTTGAAGTTGAATCAGCTAAAGAGTCTGAAAATATATCAATGTGGGTTGTACTCAAGAAAGTTGTAGAGATGAAACTCACGCATGTTATTATTGAAAGTGATACAAAGAACCTGATCGACCAATTTTTGCAGGATGTTTTGATAGTGATCAAAGGACGGATGCTATCTTTATAGACATTCCGTTTTTCTCTTCTCTTTTAGTAATGTGTGTTTTTTCTTTTCAGTCTAGGTCATGTAATGAAGTAACTCATATTTTGGCTCAATGGGCCAAAAACAATTCAGCTACTATATTCTGGTTTGTTCCTCTAATCTGGTTACGACCAAATATTGAGGCAGATCTTTAGCCTTTTTGAAGGTCGTCGTCTATAAAAAAAATTATGTTATGTTGTATGTGTCTTCTTCTAAATTAACGGTTAAGTCCATTCATCATTAAGTCCATTTACCGGCACATCCCGTTTCTTGCGATGTCCCAAGAAAAACCCTACTCTCTTTGATAGATGTTGAGGCCTATTAGATTGTGCTTCATCCACAAATCCTAACATATTGCAGCAGAGTTAGAAAACGTGATTTTTGGACTCTATTTAACAATTTGTTATATTATTCGCGAACTTTACCGTACCATTTGTAACCGAATCAAACGCATGTATCACTCCAACTTCGAATAGGGTACGCGTCTTATATGGCCTATACAAAATAATCCATGAATTATATAAATCCGCGAATAATTCGTCTGATACTTGTTTTGGCACGTCAACATTATTTCGGTTATCTCCTGAATTACAGGGTTCACTTGACTCAAACGACTTTTTAAACCCAATACTAACTCATTTTTGTTCTTTATTTTTTCATAAAGATTTTTCACAAGAATTGAGTCGGACCCTTCACCTCATGCTTCATATAATAGTCACTTACCACTGAACCAATTTCCCTTTGTTGACTAAATTGTATATATTATATATATAATTCATTTCATTTATAAATTCATAGAATGATCCCCAAAATTATATCAAATAGTCTTCTTTATAAATTAATATGTGTCGAATTTTCAATACCGAACACACATTAGTAAATTGAATTATGCACGTATGTATACCATTATGAATTTTCGTCGAATCATGAAACGTTTACCGGATTTGACTTTCACGAAATCGAATAATATTCATACGTTTATCGTTTTATACATTTACAGAATTCTGAATTACTAACTAGGTTTTGGACCTCCTTCCTTGAAATCATAAGTTATTTCAATAATGTGTCCTATCTTTGTCGCATGAATAGACTTAAAACCTCTCACTTAAATCTCCATTTTTTTCATGATTTATAAAAGGGATACCAAATCTTTATGGGGATACCAATCCAGAATCCAATGGTCAGGATTGTTTTTGTTTTATATGGAATGGTATCCCTCGCAAATTTTTGGTATCCCCTTTTATAAATCTTGATTCTTTTTGATGTGTTCTTTGACTCATCATAGTCAGATTTTTGTCTGATTTCAACTTTGAATTTACTAAAATTAATCATTTTGTTCTTGGTCATTCTTCTCAAGATCCTAAAATACATGATTAGTCATTCAACAAAATTGTAATCTTCTACTTACCTAAAAAATTTAGCTTGCTGCTTTACAAATGTTATAATGAAAAAATCTTCCAAAGTAAAATACAAATATATTGTTCAAAACATTATATTCAGCATCAGATAAACTAATCATTTTGTTTTTGGTCATTTTTCTCATGTCTTGCACTGAGATCATGAAGTGCTTCACTGACCATGGGTACCTATCTTACTCAACTTATAGCATCTAGCATAAATTACTAGCAGCAATATCACCATATCTACGGCTAGCACTAATAAGATGCAATGACTAGATAATGCCAAATAGTATGTTTTACTTGATGTACCGAGTCATTGATATACTTAATAACCTAGTTGTAAGTCTTCTTAAATAATTAATACTCTGAGCATACTGCCTAATTAATATTAAGTAATTCACATGACCTAATGATGTGATTTTATATAGTGGTAAAAAGAGGTTCGATTCTCGAACTTGTGAAGGTAATGATTTTAGAAAATAATGATTCTAATTAACTCTAGAAAATTTCAGGAGTAAGAAAAAGACTAAATAACCTAAAGATGATTTTT
>JAJJMC010009062.1:2270339-2344835 GCA_023531435.1 Papaver californicum
CTAACTCACTAGAAATTAAGGTGCAATTTAGACACTAAAATGTGTCTGTCACCTAACAATCAATTCTACGAGACATCAAACATGTCACAGGGGATAGTCATTAGGGTATTGGTTTGATGGTGTAGATGGTGAGTTTTTGACAAGGGTTAAAATTATAAAATAACCCTTCTTCCTAGTTGAAGGAACATAGAAATATCTGCACATACTTGTGCGCATACATCTGACTTCACCTCAAAACACAAAATATTGTATTCCTTCTTATATTCCGCAGGCGAATTGAGGATACAGTCTCTACAAAATGCTACAGGCATTCCATGCTAACAATGTAGTCTATAATGTCTACGTAATAAGTCTCAAGCTCCTAGATGAGTTTCCCACTAGTATAGAGCAAGCTTGGGTATTCTCTGAATAACTACAAATATTTTTAACTGGCCTGGCAGCTTTCTCAATACTCATAATATTTATGTCATATCGAACTAGTCTCAAGTCGCGTAAAATTCCACGGTTGAATTCCTTGAACTTGTCTCGAATACGCATCGATGTTCTAGCAACATCCATTAAACTCAGGAATATCTAATTCTTAAACCCTGAAATACATTATAGCTTAACGCTTCATTCGCAATGAATGCTTCTCAAATTACTCTTTCGAGCTTAAAATATGTTACTTTAGCACTTCGCTTAAATATTAGCCATGAATCTACAACTAAAAAGAAATGCCATAAAAGGGGCATTGAACCTTTCATCTAGGCTAACCCTAGAATTTTCTTATATTAGCACCAAGGTAGCACTGGCTACTTGGCTTGGCACCAATTAGCCACAATAGCGCTAAAAGCGCTAACTTTCCTGGTGCTGAAACCTAGCACCTGAAAAGCGCTAACTAACCAAAAATGGTCTTAGCTAGCATATTTTAGCATATTAAGGCCCTAGCCAATGCTTTTCCACCTTAGCACCTAAACTTTAGCACCAAAGTACTAACCCTAATCTAAGCGCCAAATGCCCTTACCTGAGTGGCCAAGTGCGCCACAAGACCTATATGCCTCCATGGCCGCGTCCTTAGCTCCTTGTCGCCCATGGCTTCTCCGTGACGCCCTTGCTTAGCTCCTTGGCACTCTAGTCAAAGCTCAAGCACGACCCTATCTCAGATGTGTCCCTAGTTTGCTCTGGCGCGTCTCAACTTCTCCGCAACGCCCATAGCCGTCTTAGCGCGTCACCTAGATCTTCAGCGTCCCAGCTTCTCCTATGCATGACAGCCAACCTCAACGATAATGCCAACGCGCCTCCAAAGCCTTAGCGTCCCAACTTTAGCTCCTCTGCATCGTATCCTTGGTGCCATAGCCTCCTTTGATCCTCAGCGTCCATGACCTACACATCCCTAGCCTTGGAGCCCTTGGCTCCTCATTTGTGCCCCTTGCCATGGCCCCTACACGTCTTTATCCAAAGGAAAGCACGACCAATAATGTCTAATACGTCTCTAGCTTCCTTGGATTGCCCCATAGGGGAGAATGCATCCCTAGCGTCCTCCATGACATAGCCAATGAGTCTCAAGCTCTAGTACGCCTCTTGGCCTAACTCACTAATACTTAGCGACTTAGCCACAAGCACATTAATGCTAAAACCACAGTGCTAACTACCCAATTGAAGTGTTAACTTCAAACCTCATTGATACTAATCTCCCGGCCCTAGTATAATTGTTATTTACTAGAAGTTGTGCATTTGGTTTTACTCCTAAGGCATTAGCGCATTAGCCTTTTATATTAGAAGAGCTAAAACATTATTATTTGCACTTAGTAGCTAGTGCTAGTTTTGCTAGCTACTTTCTTCAGAAATATGCATTTCTTCTCAATATAGATCATACATTGAGTCTTATACGAATTCCAGTAGGTCTCCTTGCTCAAGGAGCCCTTTGCAACATTTGGCCTCAAAGGCCTCTTAGACTTATGATAAGTCGCTTCTGAGCTAATATTTATCCATTAAATGTGCCATGTTATTTATAAGCAAGTACATAGCCACTGAGATTCCCAGACTCGACATTAATCAGTTTGACTATTAATCCATTGAGTCCCGCAACTTGCTTCACTGACTTAGCAAGTCATTTTAATTGACTTGACTTAATCAAAGCCATGGTGGCTTATAAATCCACTATTTCCACGAGATATAAAACATAACATGGGGGGATTCTCATTGGGGTATTGTTCGTGTGGTCTACGACATCATGGGTGGTGACACAACCCCCACGAACAAGAAGGTAACAAGAAGTGGACGGTTACAGAGAAGTTGAGAGGATGAGGAATAGTGGTCAGACAGGTCTTCCCTACTTTCCGGTCACCATCCCACTACATTCCCCACAATTATCACTTCTCCATTTCTTCCTAACTTCAAAAACTTACGAGAAAATCAATGTGTCCTCTTCAAATTATAAATAGATGACTCTCATCTACTCGAAACAAGACAGAACAAGACAACTACACAATCAGTATGAAGAAACCAAAACTTACATAATTAGCGATTCCTCTACGGAGAATCCATTCTTCTCCACACGCTATTGACATTTCTCAACCTTATTTACTTCCCTTCCCTAAGACCTACCCTAATCCTTTCCATCTTTGAAATCGAAGCAGGACGTGAACGACTATTTCTTGGTTGCTTGTCCTGTTCGAGCTTGATCTCTCAAACTACCTTAAAGTACCACTTTGCAGTACATTTGGTTCCACCCTACAACAATTGGCGACCACAACGGGAGATCAACCTCTCGATTATAAAAGCCAATTTTTAGTTATATCAAAGATGGTGGATCTTAGGTCTGGAGTGGTTACAACTCCTATTGTTGGTTCAGGTAGTACTGGTGGTGGTGATTCGGAAAACACCCCTATTGTTATTGAATCTTCCAGTACCAATTTTACTACTACACCTCCTCTCGGTGACAAAACCACTGAAGACACCGCTGAAGGTTAAATTTAAGGCTTAATTCTGCATCAAAGACATTGCCTTAAGGAGACCAAGCTATCAATATTTCTTGCTGGATACATACATGAAGAATCGATCCAGCTGATTTGATCATCTATTTGAGATGAAACAGACCTGTTTCAGAAAGAAAGAAAGAGAGATAGCATCGACCAAACCCCCACATTTCCTCACGACAAGATGGCATTCCTGATAATAAAGAGGGCGCATACTATTCTCATTCAAGATTCGTGCTAAGGGAAACATGTCTCAATCTCGACATAGCAACCAAAGTTTCTTCCCTGACCAATGGGGATCCTTATAGGCGTACTCTCCATGAATCTGTTGGTGGATGTTCGACCAACATGACTAGATCAGAAGTTAAACCCAGGTACACTTCCCTTGGCTCACGAACTGAAAATTCCGGGAAAGAACGTGGGAATCTAATAATCACCGTCAATACTCACGCTAAGAGGCACTTATCCCAGTACAAAGAAGCCAGAAGCTAAGTATACCTTTTTATACTCTTAAAATTTAAATTATGCGTATATAATCATTATAAGCATATTGTCACCATTTGGTGATTACCGTGCAACATTATTGTTCCTCACTAAGCAGGGACTTAATGTAGATGGTGAGTTTTTAACAATGGGTTTAAATTGTAAAATCACCCTTCTTCCTAGTTTCAGGAACGTAGAAATATCCCCACATACTTATGCGCATACTTCTGACTTCACCTTGAAACATAAATATTGTATCCCTCCTTATATTTCACAAGCGAATTGAGGATACAGTCTCTACATAAAGCTACAGGCATTCCATGTGAATAACTACAAAGACTCTAAACTGGCCTTGTAGCCTCCTCAATACTCACAATATTTATGCCATATCGAATCAGTCTTAAGTCGCATAAAATTCCATGGTTCAATTCCTTAAACTTGTCTCGAATGCGCATCAATGTTCTAGCAACATCCATTAAACTCGGAAATAGCTAATACTTAAACCCTGAAATACCTTATAACTTAGCGCTTCATTCGCAACGAATGCTTCTCAAATTACTCTTTCGAGCTTAAAATATGTTACTTTAGCACTTCACTTAAATATAAGCCATAAATGACGCGCTACTCCTCTTTGATCCGCCACAACTGAAAAGCAATGCCATAAAAGGGTTATCGAACCTCTCAGCTAAGCTAACCTAGCCTTTTCTTATATTAGTTCCGAGGTAGCACTAGTTATTTGGCTTGGCACCAATTAGCCACCATAGCGCTAAAAACGCTAACTTTCCTGGTGATGAAACCTAGCACCTGAAAAGCGCTAACTAACCAAAAATGGTCTTAGCTATCACATTTGAGCCTATTAAGGCCCCATCCAATGAATTAATACCTTAGCACCAAAGTGCTAACCCTAATCTAAGGGCCAAATGCGCTAACCTGAATGGTCAAGTGCGCCACAAGGCCTATCCACCTCCAAGGTCGCATCCTTATCTCCTTGACGCCCATGGCTTCTTTGTGACGCCTTTGCCTAGATCCACTGCACTTTATTCAAAGCTTGAGCAAGACCCTAGCACATATGTGTCCCTAGTTAGCTCCAGCGCGTCTAAGCTTCTCTGCGATACCCATAGCGCATCACCTAGCTCTTCAGCGTCCCAACTTCTCTTATGCGTCATAGCCAACCTTAAAGCCAAAGCCTTAGCGTCCCAACATTAGCTCCTCTCCGTCCCATCCTTGGCTTCATAGCCTCTTTGGCTCTTCAGCGTCCATGGCTTCCACGTCCCTAGCCTTGGCGCCCTTGGCTCCTCATTGACTCCCCTGGCCCTAGCCCCTACGTGTCTTTAGCCAAAGACTAGCACGACCCATAATTGCTAATACGTCTCTAGCTTCTCTGGATTTCCCCTAGGGTGCAATGCATCCCTAGCATCCTCCATGAATTAGCCAATGAGTCTCAAGCTCTAGTACATCTCTTGTCCTAACATACTCATACTTAGCGACTTAGCCACAAGCATATTAATGCTAAAAACACAGTGTTAACTACACAATTAAAGTGCTAACTTCAAACCTCCTTGATACTAATCTCCCGACCCTAGTACAATTTCTATTTAATAGAATTTTTGCATATTGGTCTTACTCCTGAGGCGTTAGCACATTAGACTTTTATATTAAAAGAGCTAACATTATTATTTGTGTTAAGTAGCTAGTGCTAGTTTTTCTAGCTACTTTCTTCAGAAATATGCGTTTCTTCTCAATATAGATCATACATTGAGTCTTATACGAATTCCAGTAGATCTCCTTGCTCAAGGAGCCCTTTGCAACATTTGGCCTCAAAGGCCTCTCAGACTTATGATAAGTCGCTTCTGAGCTAATATTTATCCATTAAATGTGCCATGTTATTTATAAGCAAGTAGCCACAAAGCTTCCCAGACTCGACATTAATCAGTCTGACTATTAATCCATTGAGTCGTGCAACTTGCTTCACTGACTTAGCAAGTCATTTTACTTGACTTGACTTAATCAAATCCATAGTGGCTTATAAATCCATTATTTCCACGAGATATCAAATATAACATGTGGGCATTCTCATTGAGGTATTGGTCTTGCGGTCTACGACATCGTGGGTGGTGACACAACCCCCACGAACAAGAACGTAACAAGAAGTGGGCGGTTACAAAGCAGTTGAGAGGATGAGGAATAGTGGTCAGACAGGTCTTCCCTACTTTCCGGTAACCATCCCACTACAATCTCCACAATCATCACTTCTCCATCTCTTCCTAACTTCCACGACTTATGAGAAAATTATTGGCTCCTCTTCAAACTATAAATAGATGATTTTCATCTATTCGAAACAAGATAGAACGAGACAACCATACAATCAGTATGAAGAAACAAAAACTTACAGAATTAGTGATTCCTTACGGAGAAACCTTTTTTTCTTCCCTCCCCTAAGACCTACCCTAATCCTCTCCATCCTTTTAACGAAGCTGTACATGAGCGACCATTTCTTGGTTTAGGCTCGTCCTTTTCGAGCTTGATCTCTCGAACCTACTTGAAAGTACCACTTTGCAGTACATTTGTTTTCACCTTAAAACAGGTGGTCTAGGTGTAATTGTATACCCACGATAAGGAAGAGTCAAGTTGTGTGAACGTTACTTGATGGAGAAGGAGTAGGCATATGGTTTCTATAATCTTACCTACGATCATGGGCATGAATTCAACCACGTTCTCCACTACTCCGCTTCTCCCACTTCTTACAAGATCATGATTTTGAGTTCAACACTATAAATAGATGACTTCATGTATTTCCAAAATATTCTAAGTTTATCGAAGTTATAACGGATTATCATAAACAACTCTGCCTTATATACTTGAACTCAATTACATTTATATTCTTCACCTATAATTCACCATACTATGATCTCATATTTATGTGTTTCTCTCCCTAAGATAAACCCTTTTCCTCCTTTGTGACCGGAGAAAGGCTTGAACGACTATTTCTTGGTTTAGGCTAGCCTTGTACGATTTTGTTCTCTTGTATTCATTATGATCGATACTTTAAACTTTTATTTGTTCTTACCGTAAAACAGGTATAACATAATTCACAAAGAACTCAACCATGTCACGAAAAATCGTCAAACGAAATCATATGAGTGAGTTGTGCTAAAAAAGAACATCGAATTCCATTTTACAGCAAAAGGATCTTGCAAATGGTTACAAGAATTTCTTTCCCTTAAACTTTGATGTATATAAAACCTATTTTATTTATATTATAATGTTAAATAGAGGTAAGTTCCTTAAGACGGGATCAAAAAAAAATATGACTAATTCCAATATGGAGTTTATTCCTAAATATAACTGGCTCAAATCGGGACCAAAGATATTTATTCTTATTTAGAGATTATTCATATATGGGGTATTCTTATACAGAGGTTTTACTATATTTAGAATAAGAGATACAATAGTGGTTTTATATAACCGTCTGAAAAACAATGTTGAAACCATATACCCAATAAGGGGAAAGATAAATCAATTTTGGGGAATTGCAGGTTTTTGACTGAATGCCATGGGACCAAAAAACAAAAAAATTATATGAGAGAACGGTTTGGATGATGCATTTAGACTTTTTGGAGATATAATCGATGTAAAGTAACACAAACACGATGCATTTACATTTACCGTAAAAAAAAGAAAAATAAAAAACAAGTTACTCCAAAATAGTCCGAGGACTCTTAGTCTTTACTTGATGGTTATTTTTCACCTTAGAAACATGAGAAGATTTAACAAATGAGTAACAATCTGGTATATCTGGTGTGCCACTACAATATGGTGTATCTGGAAAACCATATTTACTAAATTATTCAGGAACATCAACCTAAATACTTTAGTCATTTGTAATATTGCATAAAAAAATGGAAGTTGAGCACGAAGCACCATAAAAATGATGCTATATCTGGAAGATCAAATCAACTCCACCAGAGGCCACTACAAATTTGGTTTCAGCCTCCAGCTGGAATGATGAAATCAACATTGATGCCACTTGTGACAAAAACTTTAATTATGGGACTACTGCTTTGTTTTTATGGTGTTGTAGTGGATGTTGCAGGGAATTCAGAGTGTTGACCAAGATAGTTCAAACTCGGCGTAACGAAGGCGCATGTAGTTTTAGAGGTGATGGAATGGACAAAGCTTCTCTATCACAATATCTGGTAAATTGAAGGTACTTGCAGCAGAGTTTTCAGAGTTCTGCAGGAACAACCAACTCCCTATGATTGGAAAGCATCATCAAGACTAGTTCTTATTAAGGAAAATATTAAAGACCTTTATAGGTCAAACAAAAACATCTTTTTGTTATCTTGTAGTAAGAATGCAAATCAGGTGGCTTCTGCATTAGGAAACTACGCCAATACAAATGTTTCCTGTTAAACTATTTGGTTTCCCTAGTTGTTTATTTGATACATTAAACATTGATAGATTGAGATCCCAAAACCAACTTAGTTAACAAAACCATAATGTATGTTGAGTTTTTAGATATTTTATTTATATTTGATATCAAATAAATAAATAAATAAATGATTGGGCTACATAGTTATTTGGAGTCGTTTACCTATTAAGAAAGAACGACGGACAACTATAACGTAATACCGTGAGGATTTCCTTTTCTTTTCTTTTTTTTCAGAAAAAAAGAAAGAAATTGAGTATAGCTCACTAGAGTCCTTCACTTGTTCAACCTAGACTCTTTGGATTCTAAAGATATATTTGGATGTTGGAGTAAAGCTTTTGATCGCACAATCTTACAGTTCATTTATGTTTCTACCAATTTTCAACTAAATATTAAACTAGTACAAAATCGGCGCTCAGGAAACATTTTGGCCATGCACTCATGATAGGCTTGATTGTTGAAAAATGGAACCGTTTCTCCGCACATAAATTAGTCTAGATTACGGGACTTTAGTTTTAACACAGAGTTTAAACAAAATTTCTAAACCGTCCATTAGTTTTCATCCAACGGATATATATCTGATGACGAGGAATCTCTTTAATTTAATCTAATACAGGATTTAAATGATTTTACTGTAACTTCCCAAATATATCTAGCCATGTTTATGTGTTGCACTTTACCAGTGAGCTCGGTCCTACTCCTCCTTCTCTTTAAAAATATTATTTGTTCTTTTGATTTGAGATGAAATAATTGTTCTTAATTGGTACAGGTACTAAAGATTAATCAATACCCATCAATTGTCACAAAATCAAAAGCATTCCAATTCTATATTTATTTTAACGTGTGTTCTTCAATTGATTGTCCTAAGTATGTTTTAATCGATGTGCCGGTTCAGCATGGTTTATGCTCTGCCCATGGTGAAACAAATGATCACATTGTAATTCATTGTCCATTAGCTGTAGATGGTGGGTTTTTATCAAGGGTAAAACAAAAAAATTATGTTTCTGACCCGCATCTCACATAAATATTAAACCTCAAAAGGTGTTCATCTTTATCTTCTCTCCACATATATGACTAGTTACATATACGATAAAAATTAATAAATTGAATCAACATTCATTACTGTACAAAATCATCAGAATAACACTGGTGTTTACAACGACATTCCCAGATATTCTATGATTTTTACATAAAATCTCAAGATCCTAGATGGATTGCCCACTAGTATAAAGCAATTTGAGTATCATTTGTTGCTAAATTCCCAAAATTGACTTATATCAATATTCACGCTCAACTGAACAATATTGACTCACAAAAATACCTATATAGCTTTCATAAAGAAGTATGTATCAAGTTACATATGAGTTTACTTGGCTAAAGTACCACAGGTGTGCTTAGATACCAAGTCAAAATTATGCTAAACACAATCTCATAGCTTTTACTAGCTAAATCTAGCCCTGGTCACATTAATCCTTGCTTAAGAAGGTAACTAATGTGAATGGCGTAAAAATATCAATTTAGGGCTTTGGAAACACTAAAAGATAAGTTCGCAACAATTATAAGTGTCTCAAACAATCAATAAAACTTTCCAACCCTAATTGGCAAAGGAGACGACTCAAAACTGGATTTGCAGTTGTTATAGCCATAAACCTTGTCTGTCTTATCCTAGAAGCAAATCTTGTCCGCCTTAGCTTGGATACGGACCTTGTCCATCTTAGCTTGGATACGGACCTTGTCCGTCTTAGTCAGGATATGGACCCTGTCCGTCTTAGTCTAAGCAACAAGGCTTATCCGGCTTAGGTAAAACACAAAGCTTGTCCATCTTAGGGATTAAGCACAATGCTTGTCCGCCTTAGCTTAGGATTAAGATTGTTTGTATTACTTTTTTAGTACAAAGATCGTCCTTCTTAGGGCTTTAGCCTAATGTTCATCTGAATTAGGCTTAGCTCCTAAGTATGTCTATCTTAGGCTTAGCTCTTAAGCTAATCCGTCTTAGGCTTATGATAATTGCATAATTCACATGTTTTTAGTGTCAAATCCATACTAATATTTTCTATAATTCTTGCATATTATTTGTTATTACGTTTGTCTTCTATCTTATGTTTTATATTAGGTAAATCATTAGAAATCAATGGAAATGGTGTTAAAGAGAGCTAAGAAGAGGAAAGGAGTTCATTCCGGCATGAAAAGGAGAGTCCAAATGATGTAAATGCCACTTTGAAACAAGAGTTACAGGAATATTTATGGTTGGGAAAGTATCCCAAAAGCCAACCGTAAAAGAAATCAATTTTGGACAACAAACTCCAAGAAAATTTACAGTTCGCTTTATACTATCAAAGCCAACCGTAAAATCAGTTGAATAGATATGTAAATTTTGTCACTTCCATCTTGTAGATAATTGAAAGATGAAGCCAACCCAAAAAGAATGAGGTCAATCGGAAATTGGAAGAGGGAGTTATGACCAAAACGGTAAAATACAAAAAAAATATCCAGGAATAATTACGGTTGGAAATAAGGGACTCGAATCCAACCGTAAGTCTGGGAGTTTTGGAGAGAATTTTTGTGTCTGAATTTCGGTTGGATTTCTTGGGTTGAAACCAATCGTAAATCTGGAGACTTTGGGTGAGATTTTTGTGTCAGAAAATCGGTTGGCTTTCCTGGGTTGAAACTAACAGTAGATATGGTAGTTTGGCACGTGTGTGGGCTTCTAAACATGGAAAACACGGTCCCGGAAGAATTCTAAACCAAGATTTCGTGGATATTGTATAAAGAGACTCCCAAGGCATTAAGAAGACACCTTTGACATTACTTTGTGAGTCTTGGAGGAGATCAACAACACCACAAGAGGAGAAAGCTAGGGTTTCGAAGCGGTTCCATTATCGTAACGATTTCTTATATATTTTCTTATATATAACATGGATGCTTCTACATCCATGAGTAGATAAAAACCTAATTGATTGAGGATGAATTCTAAGTTCTAAACATGATTTGAGTTATTATATGAATCTATTTTGAGTTCTTCACATGATTATTGCTTGTTTATACTATAAACAATGTTTATGATTGATTGACAGATTGTTTAGGTGGCCAACTGAATTGATTTGTTTATTTAATCTATTGCTAGTATTGAGTTTTGTGATAAGTCATCGTCTATTGACTTATACACAAGTAGAGAAAATGAGACCTTGCAGAGGGATTCTGTGGAGCAATTGTGTTTATGAACAACACCATTAAGTGGACCTTGATCTAAGAGTCTAACTGCTAGGATTAACCTATAAATTCATAAAATATAAGTTATTCGACCAAATTACACCCTGAGTATCTACTACTAGGTGGTTAGGATGAATAGAATCTGGTAGGTGAGAACTTCCGTATCCAGTGATACAAGGAATTTCAGGGATAATATTGATCTAGTTGTTATTCTACGGTTGGTGATAATCTGTGATTAACAATGAGTAGATAAATATATTAACTTGATGAATATTTAGTAACGAAGAAGGATTCCTCGATCATATCTCTCTTCATTGCTTACAACTTTACTTTTAATCGTTTTCTTATTAACTTTGTTTAAAACCTAAAACAAAGACCCCTCCCCCTTGTGACATTCGACAACTTAAACACCTCGCTCCTCGTGGGAACAAACTTAAATTATAATATATTATTCTTTAATTGAGTGGAAATAAGATTACTAATGACACGCATCAAATTTTGGCGCCGCTGCTGGGGAGCATTTGGTTTTAGTTGTTATTTATTTTCGTTTATTTTTTTCTTTAGGTTTTTTTTTCTTAGTTCTTAACTTTGTTTTCTAGATATTTTTGATTTCAAGTACAATCCCTTTTGTGAATGCTAAAATATGGAAGACCTAGTCCCATTGGTATACGTCTTCGATCAGGCACTTAACTAAAATACTTTGTCCGAGCAGTTAACATTTCGCTTCCTCCTAGTTCTTCACCATGTGAATTTTCATACTCGGACAAAGCAGAAGATCGTACATAAGAGATAGATGATCATATACCACCTTTAGAGAGTAAGACGTTGAGAGAAAGAGTGATAACGATTTTTATAAAGATTTCTTACAAGCTTTTCCGTTCTCACTGGCGGACCAAGCAGAATCATGGTTATACTACCTCCCTTACGGGAGTATTACCACATGGACTGGAATGAAAAAGATGTTCTTAGAGAAGTACTTTCCTTCTTCCAAGGCTGCATTTATTCGTAAGGAGATCAGTGGCATTCTGCAGATTACTGGAGAATCTTTATATGAGTACTGTGAGAGGTACAAGAGATTGTTGGCGAGATGCCCACACCATCTGATACCACCAAAACTCATCATCATGTACTTTTATGAGGGGTTGCTACCGCATGAGAAATAATTGATAGATGTTGCTAGTAGTGGTGCGCTAGTGAATAAAACTATCGAGGAAGCTACGAGTTTGATCGAAAGCATGGCTGCAAACACGTAGTATTTTCACACTAAAGATTAATCGGCAGTTCTTAAAGTTAGTGAGATGGGTGACTCTTCGTACATAGAACAACACATAGGTAATATAGAAAAGATGGTCCAATGGATAACATCTGCATTTGTTCCTACATACGAAGATGATGCTGAGGTAAATGTTATATTTCCTAATCAAAGGCCGAGGTATGATCCTTATTCTAATACTTACAATTCCGTATGGAAAGATCACCCAAATTTCAGTTATGCGAACAAGCAAGTTGCTGCTCCTATGCCAATTTATGGGTGACAAGGTGTTTTTCAACAACAACAACAACAACAATTCCAGCAGCCTCAACAACCTCAAAATCAAGGTTCTAACCTTGAAGATTTGCTTAAATATTATATTCAGAGACAAGATATGGAGATAAAGGACATTCAGACGCAAATGGGGCAATTGGAGACTTATATGAATCTACTAAAAGCACAAGCATCAACAAACTTGCCATCACAAACTGTTGTGAACCCAAGAGAGCATGTCAACGTTGTAAGTATAAGAAAGACAAGTTGAGGAACCACAACAACAAGAAAAGGTTAATGGTGACGTAGAAAAGGAAGGAGAGGTAGAAACAGTACCAAAGGAAAATCCAACCTCAACCGGCCAACCTAAGGACGCGGTTCCTACTTTTACCACTCCACCTCATTTTCCTAGCCGTTTTGCCAAATCCAAGAAAGAAGCTCAAGATAAGGAGATCATGGATATGTTCAAGAAGATGCAAATCAACATCCCATTTATTGAATTCATCAAAACTTTGCCTAGATATGCCAAGTTTTTGAAGGTTTTGTGTATAAAGAATGATAGGTTGATTCCTAATGAAGTCACTAAGGTAGGTGAGAGTGCTGCGGCTATATTGTTGAAGAAGATGCCTGCTGATAAGTGTATAATTTAAATATTTTAAGTATCATTTCCTTATACTTATTTTCTAGATTTTATGCGAATTACTGTGTATTATTATTGTTTTGTAGTTTATGTGTTTTATTAGGTTACATCTCTGAAAGAAGTGAAATTGAGCTCTATAAGGAAGAATTGCTAAAGACCCAGTGTATGAAATACGATTATGTAGTTTATGTGTTTTTTAGATAATTGAAAGACGAATCCAACGCAAAAAGAATGAGGTCATTCCGAGTTCGTATGAAGAAGTTATGAGCAAAACCGTGAAACCAACTTGGATTTGGTATCTGTTGGGCCTTATTGGGCCTGCGCGGGAAGAGAAATAAAGGAAGCGTTTTGGGCTCGCTTTTGACGTGAAAATTAGGATTTTTGTGGTTTTTGAGGAGGTTAAGTCTCCTAGTTGGATAAGGAATCAAAAGGAAGTGGAAAAGTTTAATGAGATTAGGTTTCCTGGTTGGATAAGGATCATGAGGAGGTTACCAAAGCCTATATAGAGGGGAGCCTAGATACAATTTTGAAGAGAGCTTCTCACAGATAAAAATTATTATTGTCTTAATCAATTTTTAATGGCTTTTAAGAAAGCTATGTCCAGCGAAACCCAGCCACTAGGACAATGGAGGAAGCCATATTTCATGAATGAATGTTAACTATTTTTTATTCTTAATGACTTTTGCATTGATTTTTAATTGATTTATGATTTTTCTTAATTAGTTGTGGTTTTCTTAATTAATATTTTAGAAATCTACTTTTGTCAAAGAAACAGAGTCAATAAAAGAGCTAATTGTTAAATAATCATTGTAGAAATCATTCAGAAGTGATTTTGGTGGAATCCTGAGTTCCAGTTCTTCCCAATATTATTAATATCTTTTACTTATTTTCTAGTTTAAATCAAAATTAGGTCTAAAATGAATCTTCACAAGTCTCAGCGAACGAACTATTTTTATCACTTTTTTAAAATGATCACCTGCAAAGTGTACGGATCCTGGAGGCCTTACGGTGCCAATTACTATTGGTACTAAGAGGTTTGAGCGTTCTCTACTTGATTTTGGAGCATCCATAAGTGTTATGTCAGCCGATATTTATGATTCTTTGAACCTTGGACCTTTAAAAGAGACATGGATTACTATTCAATTAGAAAACAAGTCCAACATATATCCTAAGGGAATCGTGGAGGATGTATTAGTTCAAGTTAATGAGTTAATCTTTCCAGTTGATTTCTATATTGTGGATATGCAGAATGGAAAAAATAGTTCATCAACTTCGTTATTACTTGGGAGACTGTTTATGAAAACTGCAAAAACGAAGATTGATGTTGATGGTGGTACACTCACTATAAAATTTGATAAGGAGATTATTCGCTTCAACATATTTGAAGCCATGCGTTATCCTAGTGATGTTCACTCTGTTTTCTCTATCGATGTTATTGGTTCGCTAGCACAACAAATGTTTGATTTGAACAGTGAAGATGAACTTGGAGTTATGTTACGTAATAGCATTAAATTAGAGATTCATGGGAAGCCTAAATTGGACGTTGACTTAGAAAAAGAGCTAGTAGATATGTGTGGTGCCTTGACGGCACTATAAGAAACTCGAACGGGTAATATCTCTTATATTTCTTTACAGGTAACTGATGAGGTTCCTTTACCTTCTATTCTGCAGGCACCTAAACTAGAACTGAATCCTCTACTCGATCACTAGTACGCTAACTTGGATGATAAAGAAGCGTTTATGGTTATCATTGCAAAGAACCTCACTACCATACAAGAAGAACGTCTACTTAGGGTTCTGAAAAAACATAAAACGGCCATTGGTTGGACGATTGCTGACATCAAAGGCATTAGTACATCAATATGCATGCATAGAATCCTAATAGAAGATGATGCAAATCCGGTACATGATGCTCAGCGTAGGCTTAACCCACAAATGATAGAGGTCGTGAAGAAATAGATCCTCAAATTGCTAAGTGTGGGGGTGATTTACCTAATTTCTGACAACAAATGGGTTAGTCCAGTACAGGTGGTACCAAAGAAGTCTAGTGTTACCGTGTCAGAAATCAAGATGACGAACTTGTTCCTACATGAGTTCAAATAAGATGAAGAGTATGCATATACTACAGAAAGCTAAATTTCGCTACCCGAAAGGATCCCTTTCTTTGCCTTTCATTGATCATATGTTAGAGAGGTTGTCGGGACATTCACATTATTTCTTTTTGGACGGTTATTCGGGATACAATCAGATTGTTATTGCACCGGAAGAACAAGAGAAGATTACTTTTACTTGTCCTTTTGGTACGTTCGCATATAGACGGATGTCGTTTGGTCTTTGTAATGCGCCCGCCACTTTTTAGAGATGTATGGTTAGTATATTTTCTGATTACGTGGAACGCATCATTGAGGTATTTATGGATGAGTTTAATGTTTATGGCGATTCATTTGATATTTGCTTAGAAAATATTGAACTTGTGCTAAAAGATGCATAAACACTAATCTTGTTCTAAACTGGGAGAAATGTCATTTTATGGTTAACTATGGTATAGTGCTCGGTCATATTGTGTCCTCTCGAGGGCTCGAAGTAGACAAAGCAAAGATAGACCTAATAAGAAACTTAAAATACCCCACTTGGGTGAGGGAGATTCGCTCGTTTCTTGGTCATGCATGTTTTTACAAGCGGTTTATAAAAGATTTCTCCAAAATCCCAATGCCGATGTGCAAATTGTTGCAAAAAGAGGCTACCTTCAACTTCGACCAGGAGTGCAAGGATGTTTTTGAAAGATTGAAAGAATTGTTGACTAGTGCACCAATTCTTAAGTCACCCGATTAGAGTTTACCGTTTGAGTTGATGTGTGATGCAGGTGACTATACAGTTGGAGCCGTTTTAGGTCAAAGGGTGGACAAATTATCCCATGTGATTTACTATGCATCTAGGAACCTGAACGATGCAAAAATCAATTATTCTACCATGGAGAAAGAGTTGTTGGATATATTTTTTGCATTAGAAAAATTCATATCTTGTCCAAGGTTGTTGTTTATTCTGATCAAGCAGCACTTAGGTACCTACTCAAGAACAAAGAAGCTAAGCCAAGGCTTATACTGTGGATACTGTTATTGCAAGAATTTGATATAAAATTAGAGATAAGAAAGGTGTTAAGAATACAGTTGCAGATCATCTTAGTAGACTTGTTGTTTCCGAGGAAGAAATTCCTTACATGATCAATTCCCAGACGAACAACTTTTCTCAATAGAAGATTCAACACCTTTGTATGTTGATATAGTGAACTACATGGTTACAAGACAAGTACCTAGTACAATGTCTAATTTTCAAAAGCTTAATCTTAAGAAGATGTCCAAGCATTATGTGTGGGATGATCCCTACTTTTGGAAATACGGTTCTGATCAAATTATCCGCAGGTGCGTACCTAACTCTGAATTTCAATCAATCCTATCTTTTTGTCATTCTTATGTATGTCGTGGTCACTTTGTTTCTAAATGTACCGCTCTCAAAGTCCTTGAGATTGGCTTTTATTGTCCTACTTTGTTTGAGGACGCATATGCTTTTTGCAAATCTTGTGATAGATGTCAATGAACGGTCAATCTAGGTGCCCGAAATCAAATGCCACTCACACCGATTCTTGTTGTAGAAATATTCGATGTGTGGGGAATTAATTTTATGGAACCTTTTGTTAATTCGTATGAAAAATTTTATATACTTCTTGTTGTGGATTATGTTTCGAAATACGTGGAAGCTAAAGCCACCCCTACTAATGATTCTCAAGTTGTGTGTGAGTTTGTGAAGGAAAATATTTTCATTAGACATGGAACACCCCATGTGGTTATCAGTGATGGAGGTTCACACTTTTGGAAATCCTTCTATGCTCTTCTCAAGAAGTACAATGTCACACACAAGATTGGTATGCCTTACCACCCACAAACTAGTGGGCAAGCTGAAATTTTAAATCGTGAGGTCAAATCCATTCTAGAGAAAACCTTTAATACTACACGGAAAGATTGGAGCTTGAGGCTCAGTGATGCATTATGGGCGTACAGAACGGCATACAAGACACCGATTGGCATGTCTCCATATCGGTTGGTTTATGAAAAAGCTTGTCATCTCCCGGTTGAACTTGAGCATAAGGCGTTATGAGCGGTAAAGATGTGCAACATGGAGTATGATGAACCGGGGAAACAAAGAAAACTACAATTAATGAGCTAGAGGAGATACGTAATGATGCTTATGAGAGTTCTCGCATATACAAGAAAAGACTAAGCTATTCCACGACAAGATGATTTCTCGAAAGAATTTTGTTGTGGGACAAAAAGTTTTTTTCTTTTATTCTCGTCTTAAACTATTTCCTGGAAAGCTAAGGTCCCGCTGGATTAGACCGTATGTTGTTACTAATGTTTTTCCTCATGGTGCAGTTGAGATTACTAGTCTCCAAGATGGGACAATTTCCAAGGTCAATGGCCATAGATTAAATCCATACAATGAAAACATCGCTTATGTAGATGTAGATGTGCTTGAGTTTCAAGATTTTCTCCCTCTAGAGGAGTAAGACGGGCGAGTGAGAGTCGGGCTGACGACTTTAAACCAAGAGCTGCATGTGTGGCAACCCATTGGTTTTGTATTTCTATCCTTATCTTTTGATTTTTCTTAGTTTTTCATATCATGTTAAGATTTCCCATCTTGATTTTACATTGGAAGAGTCAATTTACACTGAGGACAATTAAAGTTTAAGTGTGGGGGAGTGTTAAGCATATAGATTTTTAGTGTTCACTTTTGTAGATTTTTAAACTTTTTGTACATGTTTTTATAAAAACCTCCAACTTTTAGATGTTTTAGAGTCACTTTGTATACTTCTAGCTAAGATTACATACGGAATTCTACCGAAATAACTGAACTTAGAACTATATTCAGAGTGCTTAGCTAAGTATGGGGGAATTTGATAAGTGCATAATTCACATGTTTTTAGTATCAAATCCATACTAATATTTGTTATAATTCTTGCATATTACTTATTATTACGTTTGTTTTCTATCTTATGTTTTATATTAGGTGAATCATCCAAAATCAATGGAAATGGTGTTCAAGAGAGGTAAGAAAAGGAAAGGATTTCATTATGGCATGAAAAGGAGAGTCCAAAGGATACAAATGAAACTTTAAAATTTACGGTTGGGAAAGTATCTAAAAAGCCAACCGTAAAAGAAGTCAATTTTGGACAACAAACTCCAGGAAAATTTACAGTTGGCTTTATACTATCAAAGCCAATCGTAAAATAAGTTGAAGAGATATGAATATTTTGTCATTTCCATATTGTAGAGAATTGAAATACAAATCCAACCCAAAAATAATGAGGTCAATCGGACATCGGAAGAGGGAGTTATAATCAAAACGGTGAAATACAAAAAAGTGTCCAGGAATAATTACGGTTGGAAATAAGGGACTCGAATCAAACCGTAAACCTGAGAATTTTGGAGAGAATTTTTGTGTCATAATTTCGGTTGGCTTTTTGGGTTGAAACCAATTGTAAATCTGGTGACTTTGGGTGAGATTTTTGTGTCAGAAAATCGGTTGGTTTTCCTAGGTTGAAACCAACCGTAGATATGGTATTTTGTACACGTATGTGGGCTTCTAAACATGGAAAACACGGTCCCGGAAGGATCTAAACTTAGATTTCGTGGATACTGTATAAAGAGACTCCCAAGGTATTAAGAAGACACCTTTGACATTACTTTGTGAGTCTCAGAGGAGATCAACAACACCACAAGCGGAGAAAGCTAGGGTTTCGAAGCGGTTCCGTTATCGTAACGAATTTTTATCTATTTTCTTATATATAACATGGATGCTTCTACATCCATGAGTAGCTAAAAACCTAATTGATTGGGGATGAATTCTCAGTTCTAAACATGATTTGAGTTATTATATGAATCTATTTTGAGTTCTTCACATGATTATCGCTTGTTTATACTATAAAGAATGTTTACGATTGATTGCTAGATTGTTTAGGTGGCCAACTGAATTGATTTATTGATTTAATCTATTGCTAATCGTCCATTGACTCGTACACAAGTAGAGAACACGAGACCTTGCAGAGGGATTCTGTGGAGCAATTGTGTGCATGAACAACACTAGTAAGTGGACCTTGATCTAAGAGTCTAACTGCTAGGATTAACCTATATATTAACAAATATAAAGCATTCGAACAAATTACACCCTCAGTGATCTACTACTAGGTGGTTAGGATGAATAGAATCTGTTAGGCGAGAACTTGTGTATCCAGTGATATAAGGAATTTCGGGGATAACACTGATCTAGTTGTTATTCTACAGTTGGTGATAATATGTGATTAACAATGAGTAGATGAACATATTAACTTGATGAATGCTAAGTAACGAAGAAGGATTCCTGGATCATATCTCTCTCCATTGCTTATAACTTTAATTTTAATCGTTTTCTAATTTACTTTGTTTAAAACCTAAAACACCCCCCCCCCCCTTTTTGTAAAATTCGACAACTTAAATACCTCGCTCCTCGTTGGAACGAACTTAACTTCCATTATATTATTCTTTAATTGAGTTGAAATAAGATCAGTAATTTGATTGCACCTACGACACGCATCAGCTTAGCTTCTAATGCTCATCCGCCTTAGTATTAGCTCATAATGCTTGTTTTTCTGATCTTGAGTTACATATACAATTTTCCAAACCTAACTTGCTTATCAAAGGCCATACAAATCCTCACTCATATATATATGCTTATGCTCAGCATGCTACACTTATTTCTACACAGAAAGCATGTCAATGCAAATTGACCTAGTTGAACACACATTGTTCCTCACAAATAAAATAAATAAATACATATTTTATTTTAAGTTTAGTCTTGCTATGCTCATCATGCTAGTCAAGCAAGATAAGTATTTAGTCAAGAGACTAATTTAACAAGCCTCATTCAACTTAACGTCAATAGTGCTTAAATGCTACAAAATTACACGAGACATCAAAGATGTCACAAATGGGGGGATATTCATTAGGGTATTGTTCTGGTCTACGACATATGGTGCAGCAGTGTACCCACTAAAGAGAATCTGAAAAGTTCGATTGGCAGTTGAGTAGAGAGGTGGTAGGTTGAGCAACCATTCGTTCAACCTCAAACAGAGTGGGGAACGGTTACCAACACATCTTCCACCATCTCCATTCCACCACTACTCAACCATCAGCTATTTCTACATGATGAGGTAAGGTTAACGGTTATAATAGCTATGATATAAATATATTTCTCAATCTATTGAACAAGACAAGTCTAACATAGAACAAAAAAATTCGAGCAACTTGATTTCCATACAATCTTCTCATTCACACGGAGAGAATTTTGCATAGTTATTCACATGTATAACAACTTACAGAGTTTGATAGTCAGACCTCAACCTTTCTCTCCCTTCCCTCCCTAAGACCAACCCTTCTCCTTTGTGACTGAAGTAAGACTGGAGCAACCGTTGCTTGGTTTAGGCCAGGATTGTACAGATTGATCTCTCGAATCTTAAAAAAGTACTTCAACAGTACAAATGTTTAAGGATTAGACGAACATTCATCTGCTCACCCCACTTTTTCTAAATTACCCTCTTAATTCGTCTTCTCCCTAAAAATTTTGACGACCACAGCGGGAGATCAATCTCTCAGTTGCAATTCCTTAATTTCTCAAATCTTCAATTTTGTCTCAGTTTCGTAGATAGTTGTCCTTAGGCTAGATTCAACGATTACTCATTCTCACCCCAATAATACATACAGTAATGGCAATACCCAAATATTTCATCTATTAACACCAACATTGTGAATGTGCCTCTTACTATCGGTACTACAGAAGAAACCAGAAATAGTGAAACGTCAGTTACTTTGGCTAGACTAGTAAAGAGATAAGAAGAGTTTGCTAGAGATGTAACAAGAATAGAAGGTGCACATGGAGCAAGGATCAATTTCCTTTATACATTGATAGATGAATTAGGGAATCGCCATGTTTTTGAGGAAAATCCAGAATTCCTCGAACCAGGACCTGATTCCGCAATGGATACTCCTTCTCCTCATCGCATTGAGAGCTTTACTACCTGTGAAAAACCAATAGGCCAAGAATCAACGTTTCTAAATGAAAATATGTGTGAGCTTCTGCATTTTTCTAAAGAGCAACGAGTAGATGCGTTTGCTTCTCTCAATTATGTTGCTTTTGACACACACCTGACTCCATCCTCCCCAGAAGTAGTAGAGATATCCATCGAGTCCGACTCTCCCATAAGAAACATCACCTTCACTAAAGAAGACATGATGGCTAAAGAGGGTCATAATCGAGCTTTATATGTGACTGCATACATCAAGGATTTTGAGTTCAAAAGGGCTCTTATTGACACATGTGCAGCCGCCAATATCATTCCTCTCAAACCTCTCAGAACATCCAGAGTACAACAAAGCAAGATTGTAAATCACCATGTTGTGATAAAAAACTTGTAAGGAAATCGGACCAACACTTATGGGTATGTCTACTTAGATCTAAAAGTAAGGCCTATAAAAAGTCAAATTTAATATGATCGAGAAAGATCCTGAATACCATATGATCATGGGACGACCGTGGCTTCACGATAATAAGTTTGTCCCTTCAACCTACCACCAGTGCATGAAAACTGTACTTAATGAAAAGATCATTCGCATAGCAGTGTCATCATATCTTTATGCTCCAATCTACGATGCTGAATTTTTCGAACCAAGGGATGATAATCATGACTCACCAATAAAATCTACAGTACACCACTACCTACCTAGCCGTCAATCAAAAGGGCCGACATACTATCATCTCCAACACCTAATAAAGAGACCAAACTTCCTAAGACGCGTCTCTCAGCAAGCTTTGCCAAACAATATCTGGCGATTGCCAGAATCCTAACTCATTCTCACACCAAGAGGGGATGCAACTTCGTCACCAGCTATGATACTGAAGGGATATTAATCTACCTTCGTCGTCGATGTTAGCAATTAACAGGGGAGGCTGCTGATAAGCCTTCCCGCCCAGAAGAATGCAATGACATCGAACGGATGCAATAGGAGAAGAAAGTGTAGGACGCGCCACGACAGCTGCAAGATGGCACAGACTCAAAAATAGATGATCTAGAGAAGGTTAACATCGGGACAAAGGAATCACCAAAATCCATCTCAATTAGTTCGTCCTTATCGCCAGATGAATGGACAGGACTTGTAAAACTCATTAAGGAATATCAAGATACATACGCCCGGACTTACGAAGAGGTGCCTGGACTAGATGACAAACTGGTTACTCATCACCTGCACATCATCCCTGGATTCAAACCTGTCAAACAACCACAAAGGAAATTCATGCATAAAATAGAGGAAAAAATCAAAATCGAAATACATAAGCTACTCAATGCTGGATTTATCAAGCCTATCTAATATCCTACTTGGTTGTCCAACGTCGTTCTTGTCAAGAAGAAGAATGGTCAAATTAGGTGTTGTATAGATTTTAGGAATTTGAAAAAGTGTTGTCCCAAGGACGGTTTTCCTCTTCCAAACATTGATATGTTAGTTGACACTACTAGTGGTCATGGAATGTTCTCTTTCATGGATGGTTATAATTGTCACAACCAAATCAAAATGTATGAATATAACGCTAGTAAAACTTTTTTCCGAACTCCAATCGGAAATTTTTACTATACTATAATGCCTTTCGGTCTAAAGAATACAGGTGCTACCTATCAACGTGTCATGACTGTAATCTTCCATGACATGATGCATAAGAAGGTAGAAGATTATGTTGATGATGTGGTGGTCAAACCCAAAACTCGAGCATACCATTTACAGCTGTTACGCCAAGTGTTTGAGAGGTGTCACAAATATAAACTAAAGATGTGTGTTCGGTGTTTCATCTGGCAAGTTCATAGGATTTCAAGTAACATCAGAAAGCATCAAAGTAAATCCATCTAAATCCCAGGCAATCACTACCATGCCTCTACCACGGACCGTGACACAAATCAAGAGCTTCATAGAAAAAGTATTGTATATCAGACGTTTCATTCCAGGATTAGCTCAGTTTGTCGCCTCGTTCACTTCAGTACTGAAGAAGGGGGCAAGCTATGTTTGGTCTTCCACTCAACATGAGGCATTTTGTAAGATCCATCAATTACTGTTTTCACCAGCCGTTATGAAATTTCCCGTAGCATGACGTCCTCTACTTCTATATACAACCTCTAGTTATGTTGTGACATGAGCCCTTCTCGCTCAAGAAGATGACATGGGAGTTGATTAACTGGTTTATTACATCATTCGCTCAGTGAAAGATGTTGAACTTAGATATCCCAAAGAACAAAAAGCATGCCTATTAGTTCATGCTACACAGAAACTTAAGCACTAGTTATTATCTACCAGAGTAGTGTTGGTTGCCAAAGCTGATCCCATCAGGTTCCTACTCTCAAAGCTGGACTTAATAGGAAGAGCTACTAAGTGGTTACTTTAAATGTCAGAATTTGACATAGCATGCGTCTCTCCTAAACTGGTGAAAAGGCAGGCAGTGGCAGACTTATTAGTAGCCTTCCCAGGCGAAGACACTACCATGTTGCATGAAGACGTACTCGGAGAACTCCCATAAATATCCCTCATCAAAGAAGAAACATGGTTTTTATATTTTGATGGCTTTGATACTCCTAGTAATAACACAAGAGGAGCCGTTGTGGTTCTAGTATCTCCAGCCGATGAAGTCTTTTCCCACTCATTCAAACTAGATTTTAAATGCACTAATAATTCAGCAGAATATGAGGCCTTCTTAATAGGTTTATCGCTAGTAAAACTAGCAGGAGCCACACATCTGGAGATAAGAGGTGATTCGAAGCTACAGGTCAACCAGATAAACGGAGTATCCCCTCTCAAAGATGCAATATTGGCTTCTTACAGAGCCGAGGCTCAGAAGCTGCTGACTCACTTTGCTGAAGCAACAATAGTTCATATTGGTCGTACCAATAATAGACATGCCGATTTTCTAGCCACTCTAGCTTCTAAGCTACAATTTGAAGGACAAGAGAAAATCCTGACAATGCAAAGACGGACTTTGACATCAACTTGGTTGGTTGAGTATGAGAAAGATCAATTAAATGACAGGAGGATGGTCAGTTGTCATCCAAGCAAAAATATTTCAAGTTCTTTCATTTCACAAAATATAGTTTAGAGTATAATGATAAGAACAAGTTCGTTCTTCAGAAAGGTATGGGTTGTTATTCGTATTTGAAAACTTAGGTAACAAGGGGGATTTTGTGTTTTAAGACTAAAGTAATTATACTCTCTCCGTCTTTTTTTATTAGTCCGCTTTGACAAAGTCAAAATATTAAGAAGACCGGAGGAATATCGAAATCTACCCCTATTAAATACTATATTATTACTAAAAATAAAAATAAAATGTACTATATAAGAAAATATATATTTGGTAATTTTATTATTTTTGGAAATTTTTAAAAGAAGATAAAAACAAATATTATTTAGATACTTTTATTGTTATCTTTAAAGAATTTAACATTTGTAGTTGTAAATATTTTTTTTAAAGGCATGAAGATAAATAAGAAAGATATTAAATGAATTTGTTTCTTTATTTACGGAGATAGGTTTAATATTTTAGATTAGGTTATACTAAAAATGATTTTATAATTATAAAAAATTATTGGTATAATTGATAGTTTAATGAAAAAATATCACTATAAACAGAACTGGCAACTATTTTAAGACAAACGAAAATAGAATAGAGGACTAATAAAAAAAGACAAAGGGAGTATTAATTATGCTAGCAAAGAATGAGTAAAGTGAATCAATAGGTTGAGAGTACTGGTTAAGGGTTCATCTTCAATCATAAGACATGCACTTTAACTAATAACTAGAGTTGTCATTTAATCATTCTTTATCAAGATCCCTAAAGCATCCCATCGAGAGCATACTCCGGTAAATTTATCATGTCATCACATACCATAACAATGAAAATTTAAATACTACTCAAAGAACCACCTAATGCAATGTGCTATCAAGTTTAGTCCTCTAAGAGCTTTAAGATCTATGGATTAGGCTAATCAATTCAATAGATATACTACAAGTAATCTATTTGACATATGTGAAGCTTGTACATGCAATTACACAAAGGTTTTGAATACAATTGGTTATCACAATATACTACTTATGACAAGGTTTATAAGCAATTCTGTATTTCAAAACCCTAGTCTAGCAATATATAAGCATTCATGGTTATTTAGTAGCGCTCCTAAACAAACATTCTCACAATCATACTTGGCGATAATAATTAGTAAAACAAGAACGATAATTATTTGATTAAGATAATAAAACTAGTATATTAATTTAGTAACATGTTCATGATATCCGACTATATCCTTAACCAATATGAAAGGTTTAGTTCATCATGGATTTCTCCAAATCCATGGAAAATATAGAAGAAAGAAAATAAAGCAAACCCTGGATATCGTTATGATCAATCGCAACTTCAAGCCTTAGCTCTTTGTTCTCCTTCTCCGTTTTGGTATAAAGACGTCATCTTAGAGTTGTAGAAGTCTTGTTATATAGTCCTCATTTAATATAGGTGTTAGAGTTCAAATGGGACCATGATACCTATATTTAGAAGTCAAAAATGTGTCTTAGAAGTGGCTCTTGTCGTGATACAATCGGTAGACTCATTCTCCACCTTTCTACCGATTATTTTTGTCAAGTATACAAATTTTTTATGTTCTCAAAGTTTCCATAATCGGTAGGCACGACCCCCTCATTATCTACCGATTATTTTCGTGAAGTATACAGAATTTTCTGGTCAAAAACAGCCCATAGTCGGTAGACTCGAGCTCCCATTTACCGATTATTTTGCTGAGTGTTTTACTTACTTCTTCTCGACTGTTTTGCTCATAACTTCCTTATACGAAATCGAAATGACCTCATTTTTATTGCGTTGGCTTCATCTTTCAATTATTTTTAAGATGATGATAAGAATTTATGGATTTGAATGAGTTGAACTTGGTATTTGTCCCTTCTTCACTTGTAGAACTTGACTTCCTTGTTCATCTCATGTCGTAATGAACTTCTTTTTTCTTCTTTGGTTGAATATACTTCAAAACTCCTAAAAAACTTAAAAACAAACAAAACCAAAGCATAATGATATGAAAACTAAATAAAACAATGAATTAGAATGCCAAACTAGTACAAATAATGCACCTATCGAATTCCCCCACACTTGCCTTTTGCTAGTCCTCGAGCAAACCACAAATCTAAACTATTCTAAGTGTTATAACTAAAATACAACGTATCCATTTCGTTGAGGATACGGTTATACTTAACACGTGTAATAATCCTTTATACCCCTAGGTGTCCCTAGTGGACGAGTTATAGTCTCGTGAGGGTTTACAAGAGATATACCCACAAAACCTAAATTCCAACTTTCAAAAATTCCAGAGCACATGCATCCAAAGAGCTACAAAGACATAAAGTTTTTGCACACTAACAATAAGAAGTTAGAAGTATCAAAGAACATAATTCTCATGCTTAACTCTTGAGTTAGGAGAAAACCAACCATATGAAAAAATCCATCCTCGAGAGCGATCGAATAAGTGGTACGTATCGTACTTGCAACAAATTAATTAAGATATTTCCCACTAATACTAATAAATAGTGTAGTGGAAGTAAGGATCGTTCCCACGCGGAGCTATGTAATTGTTATTTTTTTTCAACTTCTTATGTCGCCACGGGTGGATTTAATGAATTAAGTTAAAGTAAACTAATAAAAATAAAAACAAAGTAATAAAGATTATAAGAGGAGAGAAAATACTGGTTAGAGGTTTTATCTTCCATCACCAAATAAGCTCGTCAATCGATTTGAGTTAGCGTTCAATCCTTCCCATATCAATAACCCTAGAGCATCCTATTGTTGGTCTACTCCGGAAAAACTCATTGTATCATCAAAGGAGCAAGAGCCACTCTTTGAATCCTTCCCAATGAATAACTTGGCGCAAGATCCACTCAAGTTTAACCCAATGAAATCAATGGTATTCTTAAGTTGAGTTTATTCTAAGCAATCCGGCGCAAGAGCCACTCGGATTTAACCTAGGTTAAGCTTCTACATGCAATTACATGAAGGTTTTGATTACAATCAGTAATAACACCATGCTACTTGTAACCGGGTCCATCGACTATTTCCATATCTCCAAACCCTAGTTTATCTTTAGATATGAACAAATGCATATTCAATTTGCAACTTAAACGAACAAGTCTTCAATCATACGTGGCGATATAATCAGTAGAACATAATCAATAAAAGATTTCATGAACATTAAAACCAACCATCCAGATTGATTCACATGTCTGGGATTTAAGATTACATCCCTAACCAATAAAATAAACTTACCTACTCAAGGTACAAGAAAGAAGAAGAAATAGCTTGGTTTCCTCCTAAAGGGGTAAACCAGAATTAATCTCTCTTCTCCATTCTCTATGTAAAATTTAGGTCTCAAAAGTCTCTCAAAAATTAGTAGAAGTGTCTTTTATATAGGTAGTAAATTGTAAAGTGCCCTTGCTCGAATTACGACCAAAATAGGTCTCCCGAAATACCAAAGCATGCCAAAATATGTCGCATCCAAACCTTAGCCGTGTAAAGGATAACAAAAGTACAAATGGGCTCATGTACAAGAATAGAAAACCTAGCCCAAAATCAGTTTCCAATTCAATTTGGCCTGTCAGTTTCAAGGAACTGACAGGCATAAGCCATTTTCTTTATACGGTCAGGTAACTTGGGCGTTAGTTATTCTGAGATTTTTTTTCTTTTTCCCTTCCACTTCTACGGCTAAGTATTGTTGGTCATATGTTTTCCTGAGTTTTGCTTCTTTTCTTCCTTCCACTTCTACTGCCAGGTTGAACAGACCATAAGCTCTTCTGTATTTCCAACCTCTTTCCTTCTTTATTCTCTCATTGTTAATAACCATCACCGACCACCAAACTCCACTATTTTCTGTTTAATCTAGCTCAACTGCATCTTCATTGCCATGAACCACTTCTACCATCCTCAAATTGTACCAAGTTCAAATTAACTCCAACGATCATCAGCAACCTCCACTAATCAACCACCACTGCCATTAATGGCATTTGAAACTAACAAATCTTCCAAACTCCATTTAAGCAGTACCTACAGTTCTTAATGATTCTATTGATTCACTGAGAGATACTTGAGCTCGAAAATCATATATCAACGATCATCATGCTTATCATGATTGTCATAGAATATCTTCATCTCATAGTCAAACTCTTTTCTCAATTTTCCCACCATCTAATTCATTTTCTCATTGCCCAAACACCACTAGAAAACCCTTAAATTGGCCAAATCCCTAACACCAGTCGCAACAAAAACAATTGGAGAAGAACTTGACCTACTTCCTTTTCTATTCGAATTTTTGATAAAAAAAAAGGTGTCCCCAGCAGAAGTCGCAGTGCCTATAAAAATATTTGAATTAAGATTCCCCTTAGCATATGACTGGGTGCCAATATCAGTCGCCCTTGAAATGACTATTTTTCCCTTAGTTGTCGTTTTACTTATAACTTTCTTATACGAAGTCGGAATGATCTTTGACATGGTATGAAGAAATCCTGGATTTGACAAGGCTCCACTGAGTCTTTGAAATTCTCCCTTTAAAGCACTCCATTTTCACTTCTTTTAGAGATATAACATACAAAGGACATAATATACAAAAGTAATAATAATAAAAACTAATTCACATGAAATCTAGAAAATAAGTGTATGAAAATGACACTCAAATATGTAAATTATGCACTTATTAATAAGCATTCCGCCTCGACTTCTGCCTCACTAGTAGGGTTTTATGAAATTGCACTCAAAAGACGCACTTTATGGTTCTCATGTGTGCAAGAAGGAATGAAGATGGATATCCTGCACACGATAAATGGTGGGAAGGAAAAGTAACCTTCCGAATCGTATTTTGTGATCCCCTAGAAACGTGGGACGAAAAGAACCTTTTTTTTCTGACGATTTCTAGGAAAGGAAATCAACCACTTTGTGAGGATGGAAATGCTTACTTACCTTCTCACCCGATCTATAATCAACACCACTCTCACAATAAATAAAAGCTGCTTCGGCTTCGGCTTCAATAATGATGATACACACTGAACTTTGTAGAATTTTGACAGCTTGTACCCGTTTTTTTTATATTCCTTGTTGCTCGAAACTTCCTTATATATTTATTCTTTCCCATGGCCTTAACTAATGAAATACACATTAACTATGAAATTAAAATGCATATTTTTTATATTTTGATTTATTTTTTTTAGTATGAGATATGCTACAAAAACTAACAACTTCAAGAATAATTAAACTGAAATTAACATGGCCATGGGGAAAGGTCTTAAGCACCTGATTCTGCATAACTTGTATTGCCTTGGTATCGTATAAACTTCAAAAACTTACATCTTTTTCTTTTATTTCTTTTTTACTTTGTTTTGCCTTCACCATTTGGTATAGAATTTTGTTCCTCTTTTTGTTGCTTGTAAACCTTGACTGTATTCAGCTTTCTTCTTGATTTTGATGTCGCTCCACTTGTTGATGATGATGTGTTTTTATTGCAACTTTATCGAGAGAATGGTGCCTACTGCAAACAAGACTATAAGATAGAGTTAGAAAATCTGATGACACCCTCATGATTGATGAAAAATAATTCAAAAGATCAAAAAGTAGTGCTGAAATTGGTACGATGTTGGGTAGCTTATAATTCTAACCGGAATAAGCGTAAGATAACACATACTATAAAGGATAATCTTTAGACAGCTACAAAGAATTGAAGGTCTGGTGCCTCTCTTGATGTAACAATAGGTAGTCTCCAATTAATGATTGATCAGCTTCTCAAATATTATATTCTTCCTGCACCTAATTTTCCACAGGCGATTTAAGTCCATTTTTGTCGGCTATTGCCTCTCAACAACTAAGAAACCCGAACATCATTCTCTATTACTTTTAAGTTCAATTATTTCCGTAGGATCTACGTATGTGGACTTAGATAGAGGTATACTAAGTGACTCTGGAATCTCTAAAAGGTAGAGGTTTTCATGCAAATATGTATAAAAAGTTTCAATTTTTTTAAAATTCTACCTACAAAAGCGAATATTAACACTTTAGATGCTTACCACTCCCCCACACTTAAACTTTACATTTCCCTCAATGTAAATTGATTCTTCCAATGTAAAAGTCAAGGTGGGAAATCCGATAATATGATATGCAAATTTAGAAAGCTCAAACTAAAAAGATAAAGATAGGAATACAAAACCAATGGGTTGCCTTCCATCCAGCGCTTGGTCTAACGTCGTCAGCCCAACTTGCCATTCTCCTTGCTACTCATTATCCCGCGTCTAACACATTAGCATAAACATCAGAATAAACATCACTGGGGTACCGAATTGTTTCAAAAATATTGAAGTGAACATTTTTATTGTCAAATTCCATTGTGAGTGTTCCTTTATCAACATCAATCACGGTTTTTGTTGTTTTCATGAATGGTCTCCCAAGTAACAACGGAATAGATGAGACCTGCAATCCATCTCCAATACGTAAAAATTGACTGGAAATACTGATAGAAACGTTTTCCTGTCTAATTTGTCCTCAATTTATTCATTGCTAGAGCTTGATTTTGTGCTAATAGTGTGATTTTTTTAATTGCAGGTATTTTGGTGGAATAAATAAATATGGAAAAAGTGGGCTTAAAAATGCTGAAAACACCCTTATCAAAAGTGTTAAAGGCACCCTAGATTTTTTTAAAGGCACCCTCCCAAATTGATTAAGGCACCCATGCCCAAATTCAAATAAAATGCAATGGCGGGAAAATTTGGTTATACTGTTGAGATTCTGGGTATAGTTTTCACGTGATTTTTGGGCTAAAAATAATAAAGAATGATTGCCATGATCATTTCATACCAGAAGATACGTGAAAATCAGAAGAGAAATCAATCAAAGCATGATTCCAGGAAAATATTGTTTTCTCTCTCTCGAGGAAGATATTCTCGGAAATTATTTGAATGGGAGAATATCTGCCCATAACTAGTATTTCATCGCTATTAATTCCCATAAGAGATGAAGGAAGGAGAATCAGGAACAAAACAAGAAGAAAATATCAGGAATTAAAGAGAAACAGGATACTATATTTTTTTCCTGTAAATGAAAAAATATTTGAGAATTTCTTGATCTTTGGTGTATAAATAGGTTGGGTTGAAGTCAAAAAAGGGGGAGAGCATAGGGGTAGGTTTAGAACACACAGAAGAGCTCAGAAAATCAATCAGAAAAAATTGATGTTGATGGTGTACGAAGAACAGGAATAGGCCACGGAATCTTCAACCAATAGGCCACGGAATCTTCATCGGTTTGCAACGAATATTGTCGCAACATCAACATTTGTTCTTCAGTCCCTCTGTAACAGTGAATCTGTAACTCATATAATCGTTGCAAATTCACTATTTTCTTTATTTTTCTCATTTTTAGTCATTTGTGAACATTTTGAGTATTGAATAGTAACTCTGAGCAAATGAAAAATATGAGAAGCTAAACTCCAAAACTGAGGCTAGGTTTCCACTATTTTTCCAATTTTTATAATGATTAAATTCAATAATTATAATTATGCAATTATAACTTTTAATTTGATTCTAAAATATTGCAATAAGTAAATTCTTAAAGTAACAATTGTATAACAAAAGCATGGAATATCTAAACCCTAGGAAAATCATATACCATCTAACGAAATCACAACTGCTCTATAAAAATTATTAAATCAATTTTTAATTAAGGCAAATAATCATAAAATAATTGTATAAATAAATTAAATAACATTACCACATAATTTTTGGAAAAAGTAGCTTCCACCGTCGCCTCAGAGATAGAGTTTAGCTTCTCATATTTTTCATTTGCTCAGAGTTACAATTCAATACACAAAATGTTCAAAAATGATTAAAAATGAGAAAAATAAAGAAAACAGTGAATTTGCAACGATTATATGAGTTACAGATTCACTGTTACAGAGGGACTGATGAACAAATGTTGATGTTGCGACAATATTCGTTGCAAACCGATGAAGATTTCGTGGCCTATTGGTTGAAGATTATGTGGCCGATTCCTGTTCTTCGTACACCACCAGCAGCAATTTTTTCTGATTGATTTTTCGTGTGTTCTAAACCTACCCCTATGCTTTCCCCCTTTTTTGACATCAACCCAACCTATTTATACACCAAAGATCAAGAAATTCTCAAATATTTTTTCATTTACAGCAAAAAAATATTGTATCCTATTTCTCTTTAATTCCTGATTTTTTCTTCTTGTTTTCTTCCTGATTCTCCTTCCTTCATCTCTTCTGGGAATTAATAGCAATGAGATACTAGTTATGGGAAGATATTCTCCCATTCAAATAATTTCCGAGAATATCTTCCTCGAGAGAGAGAAAACAATATTTTCCTGGAATCATGCTTTGATTGATTTCTCTTCTGATTTTCACGTATCTTCTGGTATGAAATGATCATGGCAATCATTCTCTATTATTTTTAGCCCAAAAATCACGTGAAAACTATACCCAGAATCTCAACAGAATATAACCAAATTTTCCCGCCATTGCATTTTATTTGAATTTGGGCATGGGTGCCTTAATCAATTTGGGAGGGTGCCTTTAAAAAAATCTCGGGTGCCTTTAACACTTTTGATAAGGGTGTTTTTAGCACTTTTAAGCCCACTTTTCCATATTTATTTATTCCACCAAAATACCTGCAATTAAAAAAATCACACTATTAGCACAAAATCAAGCTCTAGCAATGAACAAATTGAGGACAAATTAGACAGGAAAACGTTTCTATCAAATACCCCCAAACTTATTATTTGCTAGTCATCGAGCAAATCTAATAAAAACAAATTCTAACTCACTTTCGCAGGCGTGTGCAATAAGCCTTTAAACCCCTAGGTGTCCCTAGTGGACGAGTTTTTTCTCGTGAGGGTTTACAAGAGGTGTACCCAGAAAACCTTTACTCCAAACTCTAGTTACATGTGAATGATTAAGGGTAAACACTAAACAAACTATTTAGTTGGCATACTAAATTCTTCGCCTATAAGAATCATTACCCTATATGAGTCCAATTGCTATACACGAGTTTTTACTCAGTGTACTAAAATTCATACAAGAATTCAAAACTCTACTTAAATAGTTGTTCAGCCACGATACTCAGAATTTATCAAAGTTCAATCACATGAATACATTTAGAAGATGGATTTATAGACAAAATGAAATTTGCACGTGTTGACTAAGGTGAACGGTGTTTCCCATATTTGTCTGAAGGTCAGTGCCAGGATGATGGCTTAAGATATACTCCCACTAGTCTTCCTTAAACTAATTATCGACTCAGCTGGTATATACAAGTGTCCCAACGGTCGATTTATTGAAAATATTTAAATGTGTTAACAACATACATGATAGTTCTCATGGATCATGCATTCCACGCTTGCTTAGGCGACGGAGACAGGGAGAACACAAATGTATTGCTATCAAAGTGTCAATCATCATTTATTTATTTTTTGAATAATGGTCTAACTAATACAATAATGGGGTTTGATATCAAACACTGCATCTTGGCAGTGATAACAGTTTGATATTGGTGCCCCAACAAATCACTTAGAGAAACACAAAAATTGCAAAAATAGAAACAGAAGGTGATATGGTCAAGATAGATTCCGAGATATGGTGACAATAATCATGTTATTTCTAACACCTGAGCTAAGAATCCTTTTATGAATAGACCATTTAGATGGGCACACCGATTCCTATAGAAAAGAGCTAAGTTTCCATCTACCTAGAGTGCTTAGTGTCATCCTTAATTGTTCATAAGTTTCTAGACTCTGGAGTTTAAAATTGCAACTAAAAGTTTCTCCATACCCTCAAACTTAAATCTAACATTGTCCTCAATGTTCTAAAATAAATGATTAAAAAAAATTGAACAAGGAGAAACTGTTACCACTTGAATAAATGGAGTTAAGAAAGGATATTACCGCGTTGCATGAGCATTGGTTACCTCCCAAGAAGTGCTAAGTTTAAAGTCTTCAGCCAGACTAATAAAAGATTAGCCACAACTTACGGACCATATAATAATAACTTGAAAAGCTGTGGGTCCCTGACGTCAATCAGATTTGACCAGAACAGTTGACCACAATTGAAAACACGAAAGTGGTGGTCATTCTTGGGAAGATGTGTCGATTCTACTTTCCTATAATAATTAGGTTTAGTTCCAAATTCTAGTAACTGACACATTTGAAATTCATACGTTCCCACATATGGAAGAAAATATTTTGGTGGGAAAACAAATTCAACCTTGGTATTATTTCCTGAGTAGACCACATCAACCAGAGGATGGGTCTCTAACAACTGAACTTCTTTCTGGACATCATTAGGTTCGGGAAACAGTGTATGAAGATAATCTCGCAATATGGTAGAGGCACGAATGTCAAGTCCCAAGTGAGGGACTTTAATCAGGGATACTTGACAATCACAAGAATCATCGATACCCCCAAACTTAGTGTGGAAACTACTCTCAGATGGACTCAAAACTATTGGTTGGATTCTAGGGTCTTTAGGGTCAGAACTACACTCAGCTTCTTCTATAGGGGGAAATAAGGTAGACTTAGAAACTGGTAAAGGTTCACACTTAGCTTTCCAAATATTATAAGTGTCCATCAAAGGGGAAGAATCTAACAAAGTATTCACCTCATTAATAACACTATCATCGTCAACATCAAACCCAGTGGGCTAGGCATTTCTCTAATGGATCTTCTAACGAAGTGTTTGGTAAAGATTTCTGAACTGAAGTACTAGTTATATTCACTTCTTCTAAATCATAGATATCACAAGAAGGTTGTCTACTCATACTAAAAAGATTCAGTTCAATAGCCATTTTACCAAAAGAAATATTAGTTATTCAATCCATAATTGATGACGATATTATTCGTAGCTAAAAAGGGATGACCTAAGATCACTGGTACTTGAGCATCTGGGACTTGAAAAGGTTGGGTGTCTAAGACATCAAAATCCAATGTTATATCAACCTGAACCAAATTATCCTCTATCACGTTAAAAATTCTCTATGAGTCTATCATCTTCGTCAGAGACTATTGTCTTCGAGTCGTTAGACTCCAAATCACTAGTCTCAGGACAAACTCGTTCCTCTAAAACATCATCATACTCATAAGAACAAGGAAATATTACTCCATCCAAAGGAATGTTATCTCTAGTCAAATCCTCTTCCTTTTGAATAGGTGAATAATCATTAATATTATTAGGATGTAAACTAGAGACAACATTATTATCGTTATGCTCAATTGGTGTAACAGTTTCCTCGTCATTATGACTACGGATTTCTATCAACACTATAATTATCATCATAATAATATGAAGATGTTTGTACTTTATCTAAATACGTAGTGTCTTCTATTCTAACCTCGCCCTCTAAGGTGGGTAAATATTCATCATTATTATCAAAGGTAAAAGTGGAAACACTATATTGGCAAGTATGATCATTTTGAGCAATATTATTCTTTGCAGAAATTTCATTCATACTTAATATGAACCTATTTTTCTATCCTCAATCATCTGCTTGTTATTCTCAGTTATTTGCTTGTGATACTCAGCTATCTGCTTGAGGGATTCTTCTAGAAAAAGAGTTGGACTACTAATTGTTCTACCCACACTTAATGCAATACTATTTGTTATCTCAGATAGCTTCTTGAGTGATTCTTCTAGAGGTGTAATAGGTTCATAATGAGTACTAGGTTGCAACTGCTCTAGGTTATCCCTCCAAGACAAAGAACTCGATTTTTGCTCATTTTCATGTTCAAAAGACGGGTGCATGTATGAATAGTAATTGGGATCACCTTGGTATGAACCATAACCTTCAGAAGGTTGGTAGTGGACCCAAGTACTATCCACACTATGTTGATAGTATGGATAATGTCTATTTTGAAATTCAGTCGGACATTCATTGTATTGGTCCTCATAATACCAGTTCGACATTTTCTTAAAAAAATCCCAATAAATTTACAAAAAAAATCTAAGAAAATAAATCCTAACAGGAAGTGGTTCTAAACATACACAAACAAGGCCGACTCAACCAAATCAAACCTACTGAATCTAGCAAACAAAAAGCATGATGGCTCCACTTAGATTGTTTCTAGACCAACTTCTATTCTTCCAAAAGGCAACTAGTTACAGTTTTAGCAAATCTCTTAGAACGATCTGAATTAGATTAAGTCGAATAGAAGCAGGATAAGCTCTAAGGAGCTTTGATAACCTGCCTCTTTGGCAACTTTTCCCTTGGTTACAAGGAGGCTCTAATCAACTTAAAATAATCATCCTGAACTTTAAGTTATGCTAACAAAGTAACCAATATAGTCTTTTTGAATGATTTTCCAATAAGCTCGTTACCCTATAGGTCTCTTTCTAGTCAAATTTAGGCTTAGGTTCGCGTTAGGTAACGTGTTCCTAATGCGGGCAAGAAGGAAACGGTGATGAAATCCGAGTCCTTATCTTATATGGCCAGTCCTTGCCCTTTACTAGAAAATTAATTCCGTATTCAAGTCCTCAACATATATGCATTACGAAGGAATACAGAAAACCCACTGACTGGGGATTCGTGGGTGGTTAGAGTCTTACCTCCCGTACCAGGTGGGGGATGAATCGGTTGTAGTCGACTCAGGCCACCGACTCCTATGTCAATGTACGAACCTGAGGGGCCGAGACAATATCGTAATTGTCGTCCTTCCATGTTACAGTTTATATTTAATTCCCTTCCTTAGAGTTTAAAAACTAATAAATCCAAAAGTCCCAAATAAAGTCCAAAAATAAAAAAATAAAAAAAAAGTATTAAAAATAATTACAAAAATAAAATAACTCCTAATACAGTTTTTCTAAAAAAAAAAGAGTTCTAAAAATAAAGAAAATAAAGAAAACTTTATTTTCTTTTCCGTTCTTTTTGCTTTGTCTCTAGTTACAAGTCTTTTAATCCCAAATATTTCTTTGACTCCAATTTCTTTTCGATCCAAAACCTGTAACACAGAGACAATACCCAAAAACGTAAAATAGAACAAATAAAATAAAAATCTAACTAAACTAATTAACTTAAAAAAAATCTAAAAACAAGTCCGCATCGGCGGCGCCCACTTTGTTGTGAATATTATTTTCATATTTTGTGTATATTTTCAGTTTAAAATTAGTTTATTAAAATCTAACATCAGTCTTCACAAGTTCGAGAGTTTAAACCTTATTTACCACTATTCTAAATCACATCAAATACTAGTTGATTCACTTACACAAGAACATCCTAAATTACACCTCTAGGCCTAGGGTATACATTAGTACGATTAAAAAGTTGTAAAACAACTCCAGTTTCTCTCAATCAACCCAAATTCAAAGACTCATAAATAGATGCGGGCATAATATTAGCTGATGTTCCTATATCAAGCATAGCCTTTCCAAACCTTTTGTTACCAATCACAACAGGTATATCAAAACTTCCGGGATCCTTACATTTGGATAGGAGTTTTTTTTGGAGGATAGATGAAATATTCTCCCCAACACTCATTACCTCGTTACTAGTTAACCATTGTTTCTTAGTGCACAAGTCCTTCAGAATTATCGCATATTTGGGGACTTGTTTAATCGCATCTATAAGTAGAATATTCACATGAATCTTCTTGAAAATATCTAAGATCTTCTTATCTTGTTCCACCTTCTTAGAGTTAGCAAACCTGCGAGGAAAAGGCAAATGAGGAATATTAGTAGAAACAAGAGGTTTAGAGTTTTCTTTAGGTACCTCATGAGTTTGGGAAGATTCAATAATTTATTTCTCTAAAACTGGCCCCTTAAGGTCTTTGTTTTTCTCAGCATCTTCTGGTTGCACAATTTGTGTACCACTTCTCAATGTCACGGCGTTGACAGTTTCTCTCGGGTTAAGATGTCGAGAAGGGAGTTTCCCACGTTTATTTGCCTTTAATTGATTGATCTATCTTGCCATAATACCCATCTGCGTTTGTAGATCTTTGTTGCATTATCAGTCGTCCGATGATTCTTATGCATCAGTGATGTCATATTTTTCATCATGGCAAGCATCTCCGAGGATTCTGAGTTCTGAACTGGTTGTGGTTATTGTACTTGTTGTTGAAAACCACTAGGAGATTGAAAATCGGTCTTGGATTTCAGCTTGCTTGTTTACATAGCTGAAGTTCGTATGATCTCTCCACCCTGGACTGTATGTGTTAGAATAAGGATCATACCTTTGTCTCTGCTGATTTGGGAAAATAGCATTGACTTGATAGTTTCTTTCTTCATAACCTCGGGCAAATGCTGGCAACACCACGATTGTAATTTGTTGCATCATTGCTGCTATGTTGCCCATTTGCTGACGAAGTTCGGATACTTCGCTCACTTCATTGACTCTCCTGACGAGTGATTCTGACCCACGACTTGAGAATTATTGAGAATTTGTTGTCATGTTCTCAATTAACTCTCTAGTTTGAGTTATTGTTTTGTTCACTAATGCACCATCACCTACAGCGTCGAGAAGATTTTTTTCACTTGCTTGCAAACCCTCGTAGAAGTACTAGATGATCAACAAATCACTGAATTGATGATGTGGACAGCTAGCCACTAATCTCTTGTAACGTTCCCAGCATTCATACAATGTCTCTCCTACCATCTGCTTAATGCCACAAATCTCTTTCTGAATCCCAGTTACCTTTGATGCAGGAAAGTATCTCTCTAAGAAGAGTTTCTTCAAACAATTCCAAGTTGTGACACTTCCAAAAGGTAGATAGTACAACCGCTCCTTAGTGTCCATCTAGGAGAATGGAAAGGCTCGTAACATAAATCCATATGCATCGGTATCCTTAGGTAGCATGGCTATGACTATATTATAAAAATACATTAGATGTTTGTTTGGATCTTCATTATCCATTCTATGAAACTTTGGTAGCTCAAGGATCAACCCTGGCTTGATCTCAAATGTAGATGTTGTTTGAATACACCATTGTTGTATATCCAGCTTGTGAGAAGCTAAGTCCTTGAGTGTACGGTTTGATTCACCCATGTCTTCCTCTTATTTGTCTTCCGGTTTATCTTTCAGTACAGTTTCTCTACGAGTCTCGATTCCAATCTGTGGAAACCCGACAGACTTTGGTTTCGGTCTCGGCTTCGGAGCCACAAGATAAGTACCTGAAAAACAATTCTCAAAACAAATTTAACAACTAAAAATAAGAAATCTAAAACAAAATCACAATATGTTATGCCTCCCCGGCAGCGACCCCAAAATTCGGTCGGTTGTCATCCAAGAAAAATTATCAAGTTCTTTGACTTCACGAAATATAGATTATAGTACAATGATAAGAACAAGTTTGTTCCTCAGAGGGGTATGGGTTTTTATTCGTATTTGAAAACTTAGGTAACAAGGGGGGGTTTTGTGTTTTAAGACTAAAGGAATTATATTAATTATGCTAGCAAAGAATGAGTAAAGAGAATCAATAGGTTGAGAGTACTAGTTAAGGGTTCATCTTCAATCATAAGACATGCGCTTTAACTAATAACTAGATTTGTCACTTAATCATTCATTATAAAGATCCCTAAAGCAAAGATATACTACGAGTAATCTATTTAACATAGGTCAAGCTTGTACATGCAATTACACAAAGGTTTTGAATACAGTTGGTAATTAAAATATGCTACTTATGACAAGGTTTATAAGCAATTCCGTATTTCAAAACCCTAGTCTAGCAATAGATATGTATTCATGGTTATTTAGTATCGCTCCTAAACAAACATTCACACAATCATACTTGGCGATAATAATTAGTAGAACAAGAACGATAATGATTTGGTTAGGATAACAAAACTAGTATATTAATTTAGTAACATGTTCATGATATCCGACTACATCCTTAACCAATATGAAAGGTTTAGTTCATCATGGATTTCTCCAAATCCATGGAAAATATAGAAGAAAGAAAATAAAGCAAACCCTTGATATCGTGATGATCAATCGCAACTCCAATCCCTAGCTCTATGTTCTCCTTCTCCGTTTTGGTATAAGGAAGTCCTCTTAGAGTTGTAGAAGTCTTATTATATAGTCCTCATCCAATATAGGTGTTAGAGTTCTAATGGGACCATGATACCTAAATTTAGAAGTCAAAAACTTGTCTTAGAAGTGGCTCCCGTCGTGCTACAATCGGTAGACTCATTCTCCACCTTTCTAACAATTATTTTTGTTAAATATACATAGTTTTTATGTTCTCGAAGTTTCTATAATCGGTAGGCACGACCCCCTCATTATATACCGGTTATTTTCGTGAAGTATACAGAGTTTTCTGGTCCAAAACGCCCATAATCGGTTGACTCGAGCTCCCATTATCTACCGATTATTTTGATGAGTGTTTTACTTACTTCTTCTCGGCTGGTTTGTTCATAACTTCCTCATATGAACTCGGAATGACCTCATTATTTTTGCATTGGATTTGTATTTCAATTATCTTTAAGATGATGATAATAATTTCTGGATTTGAACGTGTTGAGCTTGGTATTTGGCTCTTCTTCACTTGTAGAACTTGACTTCCGTGTTCATTTCATGTCGCAATGAACTCCTTTCTTCTTCTTTGGTTGAATATACTTCAAAAATCCTAAGAAACTTAAAAACAAACAAAATAAAAGCATAATAATGTGAAAAGTAACAAGAAAGCGATAAATTAGAGTACCAAACTAGTGCAAATAATGTACCTATCAGAGGACACCAATCATCAACGAACTCAGTAGTTCACTTCCTCAAGGAAAACTCAAACTTAAAAGACTAAAGAACTTTTTCTTGCTTCATGGATTACTATACTTCAGAAATTGAGATGGGTCACAGTCAAGATATCTAGGGGATAAAAAAATACAACAACAACTTACTCATGTCCATGATGAAGTATGCGGACATACTCTAGTAGTAACCCTTTACAGACGCCTCCAACGGCTTGAGTATTACTGGACAGACACGGAGACTCAATCTCGAACATTGCAAGGTGATTTCTCTAACTTCCAAGCACCACCACATCAATTAGAATCTCTAACCATCCACGACACTAGGGACTAGCAAGAACCATATATTAAATACATTCGAGATAATTTCTTACCTTCAGACAAGCGAGAAGCAAGTAGGATAAAACAGAAAGCTAGGAGATTTATCTTTCATGAAGGGATCTTGTACCGCAAAAGTTTTAGAGGAAACCTACTGCGATGTTTATCCAACTCTAAAATCGCCATAATGATGAAGGAAACACATGAAGGTGAACGCCATGGGAAGAGAAAATTATTTCTCCAAATTCACAAAAGATATCATTGATCGACCATGGAGGATGATGCAGTTGTATTTGTCCAAAATTGTTACAAATGCAAGGTTCATGGAAACCTCATTTACACGCCCTGCATCCCTTTTTATTCAAAGCAACTGCATCGTGAAAGCAACATGATTATATTATCATAGCTACAGAATATCTTACTAAGTGGGTTGAAGTCATCTCTCTCCAAAGTACAACTGGAGAAACGGTTGCAGCGTTCATCAAATAATACATCATTTACAGATTCAGAGTCCCCAACTATGTTATTACATACCATGACACGTATTTCGATAATGAGCAAGTCAGAAACTTGTTGCAAGGATACGATATAAGATAAGTTTTCTCTACTCCTTACTACCCTCAAGGGAACGGACAAGCTGAGAGCACGAATGAGACTGTAATTCTATCCTTTGTTGAACAATACATGACAACCCTAGAACATGGCATGTACCCATGGCATTATGGGCATATCAAATTGCACCCAGGAGTTCTACCGAGACTTCACCCTATTCACTTGTCTACGCTGACGTCATCCTTTCAGCCAAAATTAAGATCCCATCAGCTAGGATTGCCACTGCAAGTGGAGTTCAATGGGATGAAGATAAAATACCTAACTCCAAGATAGTAGAGCTAGACACTATTGAATCTAGGCGAGCCAAAGCTTTGAGGCATGCGAAAGCTTATTGTCAGAGAATTTCCAAGGCATATAACAAAGCAGTGAAGCTCTATACATTCAAAGTAGGAGACTTGGTGCTCAAAACAGCCAAGTATATTTAGCAAGACATGTCTTCTCCGAAATTCTCCCCTAAATAGGAAGGTCCTTACCTAGTTATTAAAGCAATGGCTAGTGGGTACTACAAAATCAATGTTGTCAATGGGGGTGTGCAAGGAATCATATCAATAATAAGTGGCTCAAAGCATACTATTAGGCTTGAACAAGGACTGAAGTTTCTTTTAAATATTATTATGTAATTGTTTTTTTTATACCTTCAAAAAAATTAATGTTGTGCATTTTATTGTCTACCCAAAGTCAAAATTAGATTTCATTAATCTAAGATAAATTTCTTACATTGACACTACAATCATTTATTTCAACTACCTACTTATTCAAAAGAAAACACCTAAATCAAAGTCTACTACCAAGAATAAAATATCAAGCAATCGGTTGTCCCTCTTGTACAACATCTCCATCCTCTTTTGAAACCTTTCAGTCCGAGCTTTCAAGTCTTGAATCAACTTCTCCACTCTCGCTGACTCTTTTTCCAGAGTTCTCTCTTATTCCATGATAGCCTTAGAAGCAGGAATAATGTTAGCTATGATGCCTGCACGATCCAATTTCATGACATCCAACCGTTGACGAAGCCAACCTACATTAAATTCCAAGACTTCACAGGTAGATAACAGATCTTCCCATCTTTGGATAGACGAGTTCGTGACGTCATGGAGAGTTACATTCTCAATTTCATCAATCATGGGGAGAAGACATTATACTGTAGAGACTAAAATAGAGGTACAATGTTGTACCAACTTTCTAGTGGCAATATGGCCATACTTTTTCCATATTTTGGTGTACAAGTCATCATATTGATTCGACACAAGAAAACTCCCTATGATTTGATGATCAGTCGACAAAGATTTCATTTTAATCGAGAAATGCAAGCCTGCATCAGGATACTCATGAACAATAATCCCCAAGTCAGCATCTGCCAAATTAGTTGCAGAAGCAGTACGATTAATAAAAAGAGAAGAAGTCTTCTTAGGTTTATTATCGTCGATCACCAGCATAGATGTTCCTCTGACACGGCCTGTACTGCTACTCTGAAATAAAAGAAAGAGCTATGTGAAACTAAAACATAGGTGATATGCATAATCAAACTAGAATAGGAACATCAGGATAAGAAATTACTAGGTTAGCTCCCTTGTCAACCCTGACCTTAACAGGTGGAGGAGACGAATCTCCCTGTGATTCCAAGTTTCTCCCACTTAAAAAAAAATTCATTGATCATCAATATCCATAAGAAACATATAATATATGCATATACTTTAGGACAAAGGTTCAACAAGTCTTACCGAACTCAACCACCAAGTTTTACGGTTAATATAAGAGCCTCCTCGGAACGAAGATGAGCCGCTCCTATCAGACATTGTGAAAGAGAAGTAGTTTAAATAACATATTTAGAAAGACTGAAGAACGGAGACGATGAAGGTAACCTACTCATTTATGTATATATATGCGAAGCCAAACCATAAATTTTGAAATTTCGAAGTATTCAGAATTTAACGTGTCTTATCCCGGAAGATTGGGATCGGAGATTGATAAAGTAAAAAACTTTCACAACAGATCCTCAACGCCGATGAGAGAGGAGAATTGTTGAGCTTTGACCTACATCCTAATCGCAACGATAAAGAAAGGGAAATATGAATGCTTGAGTGGGCCACCGAATTGGCATTGAAGACGCTAGCATTGGAAAATACGAAGAAAGAGCAGCCTCACTGATGAGACAAAACAGAAACAGAAGCAGGACTAGATTTACCCTCACAAGAAGCAAGTAACGTTGCCAACATCCAGTGAAATCACGTGAACATTTCTTCACGTAAAAAAAATCAAGAGTTTCGGTTGGAAAACCCTAACTTACCTAATTGTAATGGCCGATGGAAGTTGATATTCTTGCGTAAATAAAGAGAATCAACAAGGCTTACAAAAACTAGGGTCTAGAGACGTTGTTAGTAAAAGAAGAAGAAGTTGAGATGGAAAACAATGCACGGTCCTACTTGTCCGTCTTACTTCAAGCTTGTCCGCCCTAGTTCTTGACCGATCTTGTCCGTCCAATGTTAAAACCCTAGCAAGCTTGGCCGTCATCGCATCAAAGATTGTCCGCCTTTGGCTCTATCTCCAACTCGTCCTTCTTGATATCAAGTTGTGTTCATCCGCCTTCATACCAACCAAGGCATGTTCGTCCAGCAACAAAGTCTCAAGCTTGTTTTCCCTATCTATAAGCATGTCCACCTTAGCCCCTGACCAAGCTTATCTATCACAGCTCCAAATTATCAGCTTGTCTACCAAGTCAATGCTTGTCCGTCCAAAGTGTACTGATATGGGTATAATTATTTTGTATTAATAATTTATACATATTTACCGCTTAATTTCCCTATCTATAAGCATGTGCACCGAAAATCTAAGTTACGGGGAAAATACGACCAAACGGATAAAATTGCATCAAAGCACCAAGCCAGACTTTTTGCTAAGACGTACAAAACTGATTGGAATAATCAATAGGGGTGCAAATGAAGATATATGTTCAGTAGTCATGCCACTCAATAAGTTAATTAAAGTTCACAAGGAAAAGACGTGGCTACTGATGCAAATGAAAGTTTATTAACAAGTCTGAAGCACGAGGTAGAAATGAAGTAAAGGCCATTTAAATTAAATATGTCATCTGTAGCTAACCAGAATAATCACAAGTTTGGTTTTATGTGTTGGAAGTGATTAGAAACGGAGCAGGAAGTGCAGTTGACCGAAAGGAAAAGAAATGGACTTTGACTAGGTGTTGGCCGTACTTTCTTGGAGTGGGGTAGTGAGTTGACGTCTGGAGTTGAAGAGTATAAAAGAAAGAAAGTAAAAGGAAGAAAAGGGGAGAGCTCTGGTTAGCGGCTGGTTAGGAAAATGGAAAGGAGATAAGGTGGGGGAATCGAGGAAACAATAGAGGGTGGGAAGGTACTGACGGAGTTGTTGGGGAGCTTTTGATTTCCTGATAGCTGTGGTGGTTGACCTCTGAAGTCGGATTTTTCTGCTGGGTTTTCTACCGACGGCGATTCTACAAGAAAGAGGAAGAAAATTGTTTACCGGATGCCCAAGGTTAACTGTTTAATTTTTTAATCTCTTGTAATTTATTTTAATGGGTTTTGAGAAATCTATAATTATTCCTAGGTAATCTTGTAGCTAGGGTTTTAGGTGAAAACTAATTTGATCATGCAGAATTCATAAATGATTTAAATGTCTAGTAATTTATCTTTATTATTTGCTTGATTAATTATTGTATAAATAGTAAAATTGATCACATATGCTTTCCATTTGATACGTCGTGTTTGAGTTAGATTTTTTGATGGTGTATGCTTATAAATTGATATGTGATTCTTTAAAACTATATATTGGTTAGATAGCTCTATTGATTGTTTATGCTTTTAAATTGATATGTCATGCTTAGTAATATTTGATAGGATATACTTTTTGACTGATAAGCAATTCTTTAGAAATGCCAACTGGGAAGCGAAGGAAATTACAGTGGTGAAACAATTTTATTTTGAAGATTAGATGTGCATTTTATATATCAAATTAGTGGAAACCGAAAATCCTAGTTCCCTCTTTACTTGATCACATTGTATATTTTGTTAGTTTATTTTATTATTTTTTTGTTCATTTGTATTTGGGAAAATCCAAAAATATATCATCCTTCTTAGTCGATTAAGAATATTAATTATAGTATTTTCATCGCTCCCTGTGGGTTCGACCCGTATTTTTCGCTTCTACACTGTAGACGCCATGCAATTGTCGTTATTATATAAATAGGGTTTCCAAATCCTATCATGTACTTGTACGATCAACTCCAAGTCCTACTTTAGCCCTACAGATGTGGACTTATCCATCCAAGATGGCTTTCTAGCTTGCTTATTAGAAATTCAAGCAAACTACCACTCTTCTGGTCATATCTAGACACTAAAACTATAAAAGTCATATTTAATTTTTATTCCGTTTGACGGACCACCATCTAGTGCTTACCATGCAAAATTACTCGTTCCACGCTAAGCAGGGGACTTAATGTAGATTGTGAGTTTTTATCAAGGGTAAAATAGTAAAATTATGTCTCTAACCCACATCTCAAAAATATTAAACCTCATGATTATGCAAAGAATTTTAAGGAAGGTGCTCATCTTTATCTTCTCTCCATATGTATGGCCAGCTACATATACTATCAAAATTAATGAATTGAATCAACATCATTATTGTACAAAATCATCATAATAACATTGCTGCTTACTACGATATTCCCAGACATTCTATGATTTTTACATAAAATCTCAAGCTCTTAGATGGATTGCCCACTAATATAGAGCAATTTGGGTATCATTTGGTGCTATATTCCGCAGTTGGATTCCAAAATTAATTTATGTCAATATTCACGCTCAACTGAACAATATTGACTCACTAAAATACCTATGTAGCTTTTATAATAAGTATGTAGCAAGTTACATACGAGTTTCTTTGACTAAAGTACCACAACTGTGCTTAGATACCAAGTTAAAATTGTGTTAAACACAACTTCATAGATTCTACTAGCTAAATCTAGCCCTGGTCATGTTAATCCTTGCTTAAGAAGGTAACTAATGTGAATGGTGTAAAAAAAAGAATTCAATTTAGGGCTTTGGAAACACTAAAAATGAGTTCGCAACACTTATAAGTGTATCAAACAATCAATGAAACTTTCCAACCATAATTAGCAAAGGAGACGGCTCAAAACTGGATTTGAAACGCTTATAAGTATTGCATATGTTTTAGCCACAAACCTTGTCCATCTTAGCCTAGACCCAAATCTTGTCCGTTTTAGCTTGGATACAGACCTTGTCTATCTTAGCTTGGATACGGAACTTGTCCGTCTAAGTTAGGATATGGACCTTGTCCGTCTTAGTCTAATCCACAAGGCTTGTCCGTCTTAGGTAAAACACAAAGCTTGTCTATCTTAGGGATTAAGCACAATGCTTGTCTGCCCTAGTTTATGATTAAGCTTATCTGTTTTACCCTTTTAGTACAAAGCTTGTCCTTCTTAATGCCTTAGCCTAATGCTCATCTAACTTAGGCCACTAGTACACAATTAGTCTTTTGACACGCCACTTATATATTTTTAGACACGTTTTTGATTTTTGGCGCGGCTATATATCAGAAATCGTAGATGTAGCCACGCCACTAAAAAACTACGTGTCTAGACAGATACATTCATCCACGTTACACTCAGTTAGTATGTCCATTACGTCCATTAAAAACCACGTGAAGCATGCGTGCCAAAAAGGTACCAGTTAGCAACTCCTGTTTTATGTTTGTCAAAGAATGATAGACACATTTATGTGTCTTATTTGTTCTCATATTTATATTCCTTGAGCTCGATTTTTGTACTAATATTGTTCTTTTGTAAGTATTTTTGGAGAATTAACAATTATGGAAAAGTTGGCTTAAATGTATTAAAGACACCCCCCAAGAATGGATAAAGGCACCCACCACTTTTGAATTCAAACTAAATTTGGCGGGAATATATTTCTCTCGATCTGTGAAGAGTATTTGATGTGATTTCAAGAGTTAAAGTAGACAATATTTTCTTACCATAAAAGTCAGAGTTGTACAGGATGTAAACTCTCCAATTAGAACAACAAAATCTCGTGAAATTTAAAACAGGGAGGAATATTTTTCTCTCGAGTTAATACTCTCAGGTTTGGTTTTTAAGAAACTCTCAACAAATTTAGAAACAAAATCAAAAGAGTTTAATTGGGAATCAACAACCGAGAACAAAATCAAATCATAAAAGGAAAAAGAATATCACCGAAGTGATGAAAAAGATAATATCTTGAGCTGCCGAGATATTTGTGCATTAAATGGAAGATTCGAACGATATTTGAAGGGGTAGTATAAATAGGAATCGTGTTTGAGGGGGGCTGGCTCTGCCAGAAAAAAAAAATTAAAATCATAAAATTCTTCTTATGATGAAAAAAATGTTGTCGTATCTTTAATTTCCGTTGCCAAAACATTTAACCTTTGAAACGTCTATCTTCAGTTTGTAACACTTGATTTGTAACAACGAGTTTGTAACGTCCATTCACCGTTGTAAACTCGATGCTTTTATTATTTTCTCTTCTTTCACCTTTGTAAACATTTTGTGAGCTATGTACCTATCTTTTGAGAGTGTTTTGAGCATGATGAGCTAAACCCCGGCACTGGGATAATGGAGGGAGCTATTTTTCACACTTGTTTGGTAATTATATTCGATTCTTTATGACTTTTTGCACTTATTTTAATTATTTCATGATTTTTCTTAATTGGTTGTCATTTAATTTGTTGGGTCATGCTTAGCTTGGGTTTCTTGATGGTCCATGCTTAGCATTTAACATCAAAGTTTTAAGAATCTACTTTTGGAAAACATAAAGAGTCCATAAAAGAGCTTAAATGGTTAAGAATCAATATTTGTACCACATGAATGTGAAAATCGGTGGAATTCTGAGTCCCAGTCTTTCATAATATTTATACCATTATTTGTATATATTTTCTAGATAAATTAGAATTTAAATCTAGAATCAATCTTCACAAGTCCGAGTGAACGATACTTTTTTTACCACTACTACAATCACATCAATTTTTGGCGCCGCCGACGCGGACTTGTTTTTATATTTGTTTTAGATTTTAGTTTTTGGTAGTTTTATTTTTTTATTTTATTTGTTCTATTTTACGTTTTTTGGTGTTTGTCTTTTCACTACACATTTTTGGATCAAAAAGAAAGGTTGAGCTAAAGATTTTGGTGTAAAAACTTGGAGTCAAAAGATAAAGCGGAAAAGAACGGAGAAAAGACGAAGACTTTTTTTTAGACTTTATTTTTTTTTTAGTTTTTATTTTCCTTATTTTCTTATTTTGACCTTTTATTTTTTTGCTTGCCTATTTATTTTTTGTATTTTATTATTATTTAAAAAAAAATACAAGTGCACACACCATTTTGCACCTTCGTCAGATCACCGATTTTAGGAAAACCCGTGGATAAGTAAGCTGAACCCGTTCCTTGGGCCTGATGGGAGTTACCAGTTGAAAGTCCACAAGCCTCAGCCTTGTACCTTTGACTAGTCTTTGACTGTAGGTATATTTTGTTGTGGTAACCCAAACTTACCTAAAATAGTGAACCCTGCATTTGCATGTACACATATTATTGTTAAACACTAGTATTCTTGCTTGTGTATTCCTCGTTGGATTCATATAGGAGATAGACTTGAAGAAAACGATCTTTTACGTTTGAGTCCACCTGTTACACGGATTTAGGTGGTACATCGGTTTTTGCCGAAATGGGTAGTAATAATGAGCATAAAGTCCAGGTAAACAAAACCCTTAGAGATCGTATGAACCCTTCTGGAGTAATACGTGACCCAGGGGTAGTTTTACCATCCACTACTGTCAAATTTGATATTAAATCTGGGACAATTGGCATGCTTCGTATATTAAGGAGGTTAGAGAATGAGAGCTTGTATACCCACATAAAATACTTCGAAATGATTTGTGAAACAATGACTTATCTGAATGTCTCCAAAGATGTGCTTAGGTTGCGTTTGTTTCCCTTCTCTCTTGATGATAAAGCCAATAAGTGGTATCATTTTATTCCTTCTAAAACAATCACTACCTGGGATGGTCTTGTAGAGGTTTTTGTTAAGAAATTCTACCCACACCATAAAACTGATATTGTTCATCAGTCTATTCAAACTTATAAGAAAAATTTAGGTCAAAACCTACATGATTATGTAGAAAGGTTTAAGGAATTGTTATACCAGTGTCCACATCACGGCTTTGAGAAAGCCCACATGGCCGAAATCTTATATGAGGGTATGGATAGTAAGACTCGTATGCAGGTAGAAACAATGAGTGGTGGATAATTCACCCTTCAGGACCCAGATAAATGTTTTGAATCATTCATCGAGTGGCTGAGAAAACTAGGCAATGGGCTTCAATGAGAGAACCAGAAATATATAGGAATTTTATCCATAGGGTCGATAGAGTTGATAATGGGTCGGATATGCTTAGGCATTTAGAGGCCTTAGAGATGCTCTTTATAACAACTCTAGGTTTGAAAACCGTCAGAAATTTGATCCATATTCAGAAACCTATAACCCTAGTTGAAGAAACTATCCTAATTTTTCATGGTCTAAGGGACAGAATCAAGGTCAGGCTAGTAATGCTCAGGATCCCTCAGGTTTTGGTTATACTAAGAATCCTTCAGATTTATCTCAGTTCCAGAACCCGTCAGATAAGAGAATCATGAGTTTAAAAGAGTTTTTCTCCATGTTAACTCTGAGCACTGCAAAGTTTCGGCAATCTATTAAACAAAGTTTACAAGATATGGCTCAGGCTAACTCTAGGTTATTTCTGATTTACGAAATCAGGTTAGTCAGCTGAATGAATCTTTGAGAGAAAAGATAAGTATTCTAGTCAGACACAACCCAATCCTAGAGGAGTTCATGAAGTATCTTATGCAGAAAAACTTTTCAATCATGTGAACTCTGTTACAACCCTTAGGAGTGAAAAGGTAGTTGACAACAAGGTAACCATGCATGATAGTGGAGATATTGTATTTCCACCGTCTACTTCCCAAGAGGATCCAATAGATAAAGAGACTGAAACAATCTTGAAAGAGTCAAATACAGTTCATGATAGGACTAACTTTGTGCCTAAATCCCCATACCCACAGTTGTTAGTTCAAACAAAGAAGGAATCACTCTCAACGAGATAATGGAAATATTTAAGCAAATGAATATCAACATTCCATTATTAGAAGTAATTAGTCAAATTCCTGCTTATGTCAAGTTCATTAAAGATCTTTGTACACGAAAGCGTAAGATTAATGTACACAAGAAAGCCTTTTTAGCTGGTCAAGTAAGTTCAATCTTTCTGAACCAAACACCCCCTAAGTATAAAGACCCTGGATTCCCCACCATATCTTGTGTGATTGGTAATCACGTAGTTGATAAGGTATTGCTTGACTTAGGAGCTAGGGTAATCATGTATCATATGTACACCCATCTAGGTCTTGGTAAGTTGAAACCGAATAAAATGACACTTCAGTTAGCTGATAGGTTTGTCAAAGTCCCTCGTGGTGTCATAGAGGATGCTCTTATTGAGGTTGATAGGTTCATTTATCCATTGTATTTTTTTGTTCTAGATACCCAGCATGTTCATGACCAAAGTGCTCAAATACCGGTGTTTTTAGGTCACCCATTTTAGCCATATCAAATGATGTCATCACTGTAGAACAAGACTCATGAACATATATTTTGGTAATATAACCACTGAGCTAAATATCTTTAATGTTATTAGACACTCTTCTGAGATGGATGATTTAGAAGAGGTGAACACGATTAGCACTTTAATTCGTGATCCTTTAGCCCCCACTGTGTTTAACAATCAATTATTTGATGAACCCTTCAGTGAATCGGATGAAGTCGATGAGGCTTTCTTTTATAGTCTATTATATGACTTTGATGATGGTGTTCGTTTAGATGACTAGTCCACAAAAGAAAACGAATATTATGCTGACCTGACGGACCCTAGAATCTAAACAATAGTTTTTGATCTATTTGAGGTAATGTTTACCCTAAGTTTGGGGGTAGTGATGATTCTTATGATCGTCAAGTATCCTTATTTAAAGTCCCTAACTTGGGACTCGAGCTTTGTGCATCTAAGGTATTACTTGAGTTTATTCAGGCTCCACAACTCGATCCTCATGATATTGTCCATGAGGAGACCTAGCTACTAGAGACTCGACGTTTGGCTAAACATGTTTATCAAGACACTCATATGGATGCTAAATAGACACCCCAGATAAATCTTGTTGTCTTAAACGGAACTTTAGATAAGGTTGTGCTAAGTTTTCTTATTTTTCTGATCCAGTACAGGTGTCTTATCTTCGTGTTAGCTCTATTTGGTAAGTTTGACCCATAGTTGTTTCAACTATTGGTATATGATTTTGAAAGATAACTAGCCATTTTGTGGTATTTAATGCCTGGATGAAGACTTTAAACTTAGCACTTCTTGGGAGGTAACCCATGCTCACGCGACATGGTAATATCCTTCCTTAACCTTTTTATTCAATTGGTAACATTTTCTGCTTGTTCATGCTTTTAATTTCATCTTTAAAACATTGAGGACAATGCTATATTTAAGTTTGGGGGTAAAGGAGAAACGTTTAGTTGCAGTATAAAACTCCAAAATTTAGAAACTTGTGAACAATTCAGGATGACACAGATCATTCTAAGTAGATGGAAGCAAACTTCTTGGATGTAGGAGTTGAGGGACCCAGCCAAATGGTTTATTCATAAAAGGACAAAGATCAGGTGTTAGAAATAACATGATAGTCGTCACCATATCTCGGAGTCGTCACCATATCACGTTATGTTTTTTGTAACTTTTTGTATTTCTCTAAGTGATTTGGTGGGGCACTAGTATCACCTTTTTGCCGCTAGGATGAATTGGAATGATTGAGATCAAACCCTATTATTTGAATTGAACTTGACCAATTTTTTATTTTTTTAATAAAATGACACTTGGATAGCCATATGTGTGTATTCTCCCTGTCTTCGTCGCCTAAGCAGGCGTAGAGCGCAGGATCCATGGGAACTATCATGTAATTTGCTGACAAGGAGCATGTGCTTAGATTCAAAAGATCTAATCATGTTGTCGAGAAAAAAAAATAACAATAATAATTGTATGTATTCAATAAATCGACTGATGGGGCCCTTGTATATACAACCTGAGTTGATACTAGAATTAGGATTCAGACCAGTGGGTGTGTATCTCAATCCATTAGAGTTCATCTTGGCATGATGTTTGTACAAATATTCTAGGAAACACCGTTCACCTTAGTCAACATATGCACACTTCTATCTCCATATTCATCTTCTTAATCTATTCATGTGATTGTGGTCTGTTAGATTCCGAGTATCTTCGTCCATTGTACGACTTTCTGAATAGTGCTTTGTTTTCTTATATATGAATTTTAGTACGCTTGAGTGTAAACTCGTGTACAACAATTGGATTCAAAACAGGGTAATTCCTCCCATATCCAAAGAATTTTGTAGCCAACTAAATAGCATGTTTAGTGTCTACCCTCAGTTGTTCACAAGTAGCTAGAATTTGGAGTAAAGGTTTTGTGGGTATATCTCTTGCAAACCCTCACGAGACAAAACTCATCCACTAAGGCCACCTAGGGGTTTAAAGGCTTGTTGCACACGCTAAGTGCAATCGTGATGCCTGCGACAGTGAGTTAGGATTTTTATTTTCTATATTAGATTTGCTCGAGGACTAGAAAAATATAAGTTTGAGGGTATTTAATAGACACGTTTTATGTCTTAATTGTTGTCACATTTATAGTGTTATCTCTCAATTTTGTATTAATATTGCTATTTCTTATGTTTTTAGGTATTTTTGAAGAATAAACTTGTGTGGAAAAAATGGGCTTAAAAGTGTTAAAGGCACCCAAAATTATGATAAAGGCACCCCCAATTGTTAAAGGCACTTATGAAATGATAAAGGCACCCAGCTTTTTGGTGGGAAATTATATAAATAGTGGTAAAAAGTTCGTTCACTTAGACTTGTTGAGATTAATTTTTAGACCTAAATTTTTAATGCTAAAATAGAAAACTTAAACAAGAGGTTGTAGCAAATTTATAGAAAAGACTGAGACTCAGGATTCCACCACTAACCAATTTATGTGATTCAGTTAAAAACAAGATTCATGCAATTCTTACGTTCAAAGTGATTCTAAAATATTGCCTTGGTAGATTTCTAAAATAATAGATATAAATCGCAAGCATGAAGCATCAAAAATCCCTAGACCAAGCATGCACCATCAATAGAAAACACAACTATTTAATCGAAATCATTTAATCAATTTTTAATTCAATGCAAATAATCATAAAAAAATTTGTAGAAATTAATTAAATAAAAATTACCACATATTTATTGGAAAAATGGCTTCCTCCGAAGCCTCGTCAATGGTGTTTAGCTCCTCATCTTGGAAACACACTCAAAATTCTTATTCATAGCTCAAAAAGTGTTTACAAAGAGGAAAGAGTGAAACTGACACATAAACTGCAACGTTTATAAGCGGCATCGATTCACTGTTACAGAGCAAGTGTTGCAGATTCAAAATAAACGTTGCAGAAGTAGCTATATATAAAAGTTTTTGGAATGGTAATTTACAGCTATAGTGATGGTTTCTTCATTTTCCTCTTCAACAGCAGTAGAATTTTTCTGATTTTTGTTTCGATCTCTCTGGACTATCCCCCCTCCCACTTTGTTCCTCAACAACTCCTATTTATACTAAAGCTCCCATATCTCCTTCAAATCTCAAATTAACTTATCCCAAATCTTCGAATCATCAAGAATATTTTTTTCTTTTAATTCTCGGTATTTTTTCTCTCACATTGTTTCCTTATCGAGCTTCGAAAAGATTATGTTGTTGCTTTGTTTAGACTGGAGAAAAGTATTTTTTCAAGATGTTGCGTGATTTATCAAAAGATATTGGATTATTTACGGGAAAAAAATCGTATGAGAAATATTCTCCCTGCAAGTGAAGAGACACACGATTCCGTTTGATTTTCACGTTTCTAATCTTGTATACATATATCTATAATAAGGAAAGAATATATATCCTGTCTTAATCCTTAAAAATTCTCTCCAAATTATGTTGATAACTCTTCACAGATTCTCGATTTTAAGAGAGAACATTTTCCCGCAATTTTAGTATTTGAAATTCAAAGAAGTGGGTGTCTTAACAATTTTCCTTTATCAATTCATGTTGGGTGCCTTTAGTAATTTTTTCGGGTGCCTTTAAACATTTTTTATTTCCTAAAAGTACCTACAAACACATAAATAACACAATTAGTACATAATCAAGCACTATCAATATAAAGAATTGAGACAAATCAGACACAAAAATATGTCTATCAAATAACGTGTTCATAGATTGGTTTATGGACACATGAAACAATTTTGGTGTTTGCAATATATTTACCACGCCACTCCAGAGATTTTTGAGCGTGTCTAAAGGGTTAGTTTTATTGGACACGCCACTATATAGATCTCACTGTGTGTTTAAAGGGTAGTTTTATTGGACACGCCAGTTTGTAAACTGTTCTGCGTGGCTTAAATGTTAGCTCATTAGACACGCCACTTCGGAGTTTTCTATGCATGTCTAAAGGGTAGGATTTATTGGACACGCAATTTCATAGATTGTTCTGCGTGTCCAAATGGCTCCATTTAGACATACCCTTTGGGAGAATCTCTGCGTGTCCAAAATGACACCATTTAGACATGCCAGTTCGAGTAACAGGGTACATGAAATGGGAAGTAACTGGGGATCGAGCCCCCAAGTCCACAAGCTAATTTTACAACTTACATATTAATTTTGGGCTAGTCCATATGCTAATTTTACAACTTAGCCCAGGATTATTGATGGGCTTGTTATAATTCAAGGAAATCTAAACATGGTTGAAGCCTAGGGTATTGCTTATTGGTTAACTATGGGCTTGATTTAAGATTTAAGAAGTTATGTCCGACGAAGAATTTATAAACTAGTGTCGGCACGGTTTTTCTAACACACCTTACCTTATTTGTTTCATTGGAAAAAAAAACTTATTTGTTTTTGTTTTGTCAGATTCACATGTGTGTAATGTCTTTGATGTGCACATGTGTTTGTCGCTTAGGTTGTTTTCTTTTTAAGGAGAAAGGTTAATCTTATTTCTTTCTTTTTTTTTTTAAGCAACACACTAATTATATTAAACTAGAATAGAGTTACAAACATGTACAAGAGACTCCTTTCTTACATAGTGCAACAAAAAAGGAGTTGAATCCCAAGTAGCCTTTAGTACAATGCTTTCTCGTATGAGAAGCATGTCTATCAGCTATGAAGTTCCTGATACGTTTTACATAAAAGAGGTTCATACCAGTATGATTATCTATAATTTCCTTAACAAAAACCAAAGACTGAAAACTTGTAATATTGCAGACTTGCAGAGAAGAAGCAAAGGGAATCCAGTTTGAAAGCCAAGAAAAAAAAGGTTAATCCATAAATGAAAGAAAAATAAAAAAATAACATACAATCAATAGAAACCTTATAATAGAGCAAACTCGAGTCTCAACCCAAGGCAAAAGCCAAGATCAATCCCAATGAAGGACCAACAAATTGGCAACATTGGCAACAACATCAGTAAATTTGGAGAGCTTGAGCATGTCATGCTTTGGCTTTCCATTTGGATTTCCCTGTGGATTTCTATACAACTTTCCGTACAACTTTCCCCTTAAAGTCGGTTCAATAGTAACCATCCCTGGAATCCTTGCGCAGGTCAAGTTGATCTACAGGAGGCAAGTTAAATTTATTCCGACAATGAATTGTCGTACTAAATTCCTCGTCGACATCATGATAGATATCTTTGTAGTTTTGGGGAGGTGATACTAACACAATTGACTTTTTCTTATTCTCCTGGTCTCTCACATAAAATACTTGCTGAGTTTGTGAGGCTATAATGAATGGATCCTCCTTGTGTCCTAACATATCAAGCTCAACCAAAATGTATCCAAGTCTGTCCAAAATGTGTCCTTGTAAACCCAATTACACTTAAAAAGGGGCATTTTATCTTCATGATAAGTTAGCACCCATATTTCTTGTAAAACACCGAAATAATCCGCCTGATCAAGGGTTACTTCCTCTTTTACAATGTTCGTGTCAGTTGCCTGTACGTAAACCCCGTTATTCTGGTTCACTGAACCTTCATGAGATTGTTTGCGAAACATGTATCCATTGATATGGTATGCTTCGAATTTAATTACATCAAGGTTCGGTTTCTATGAGAGCCATATTAATCTTTCACTGACACTTCCTTTAGAGGTTGCCGGCTCTCTTCTAACCTGAAATACATTATACATATTAGCCTTCATCTTGACACAAAAATTACATGGAAAAAGTATCATTTTCTGCAAACTCTTACCTCCTTTTTTAGCCATTCCCCGAACGTTTCACTATGCCGTTTATGTCGATGTGCTTCCAGTTTATTGGGATATTTTTTGCGTGAAAAATGTGTCGACTGGGCAGTACAATGATAAATGTTGTTATCTTTTCAAAAAAATTCACATGCCAAAAAAAAGAAAAACAAAAAACAAAATAAAAAAGTTTAAAACTAATACTAACCTGATGTAAGGAACAACTTCAGGCGAATTCTGCAGTACATAGAAATGCGCTTTCTCCCACAGTTCAGCACTGATAACCATCAATTTACCAGCTGATATTCCTTTTCCCTCTAAAGGAATTGAATCTTCACCAGTATCAGATGAGTTATACATTTCAGGTGGAATTCCAATTGTATTCATGTTTCTTTGGTACTCACTGAACATCTCTATTGTCTCTTCTGTAATGTTCCCTTCCTCCGGGTCTATTTCTATTTCACACATGCCCTTTAATAACCTTCACGAACCTTTCAAATGGATACATCCATCTCTATTGAAAGAACTTTTCCTTTTCTTCCATGGTTAATGTGTAACTTACTGCGGGTAGTACAAACCCTCCTTTGCCATCTGGCACAGGATGCATCTTTGACGTGCATGAAATCTATACAATGGTGGAAAAGATGATGCCTCCAATAGGGGAGGATCCGGAACCATATGTTAAACTTTTTCCAATAATTATCGTCGCCCCCCGTTGACCTTTTTGGTTGGATTGTCCTTTCAAATCTCTTCATTTTTATCTTTCCACCTCTTCCGGGCTTAACTGCACCAATTCCATTTCAATGTTCCCCGGTCCCTTTCCCCATGAATTATCAATATATTTTACCTCCTCGTATATTTGTTCCCCGATCCTAGGTTCTGGAACTACACGTGTTCTTCTTGTCCATTGAACCCCTTTTGTCCTCTGAATGGATGATTATATGGTAGGTATCTTCTATGACTGATACAACACTCTTTATTGCAGTTTTTGAGTCTGACATACTTAGAGTTTTTCCCACACACCACACATGATATTTTTCCTGAGTATTTGCAACCACACAGTGTATCGAGAGCAAGGTAATCATTAATTTTCCATAAAACAACTTCCTGTAGAGAAAAATTCTCTTGTGTTAACGCACCAAAACATTCGAATCCTTCAAATAAGCGTTTAAGATCCTCAACGAAAGGTTCCATCATCACATCGATGTTGTTACAAGGCGATCCATCTATCAGTAACGACAGCATGGTAAAATTTATTTTTATACATAACCACAGCAGAAGGTTGTAAATAACGGTCAAAATCGGCCATATACTGTGATGTTTCAACGTTCCTTTGTGTACGTAAACCCCGTCAGCCCAAATGCCTAGCCGCAGATTTCTAGCATCGTCACAGATTTCTTGTATCTTTCATTTATCGTTTTCCATTATGGTGAGTCTGTCGGATGCTGTAAAACACCCTCGTCTTTATTTCTATGCTTGTCGTGCCATAATATATACTCGGCTATTTTCTTTGACTGAAACAAACCGTTGAAATCTGGGGATGATGGGGAAAAACCACAAGACTTTGCTGGAATATTCTCGTAAACCTCTTGTGTGTTGTGTCAACTTTCCATCTTGGTTCCCCACAGGTGGGATACTTGACTTCATCCTTGTACTGTTTTCTATAGAGAATGCAGTCATTGATGCATACATGTACCCTTTCATACCCTGAACCTAATTGTTTCATCACCTTCTTAGCTTCATATGTATTTTTCATCAATTCATGTTCTGGAAGGAGCAATCTTTTAACAAAGATAGAAGTTCATTAAAGAACATGTCTGTTGCTCCGTGCTTGCTCTTCAAGTTGAACATCTTACACGTTGCAGATATCTTTGGAAATTTGGAACATCCTCCATAGAGGTGTTTCTGAGCATTTTCCAGTAGCCGTAGCAACTTCTCAGATTCCGCTAGGAAATGATCTCCTAAAGCTTCAACCGTTTCTCTAGTCTCTGCAGCATCTCTTGAGTAATCAACACCTTTTTCATAGTGCGGATCATCGTAGTCATCACCAGGCCTCCTTCTTGGTGACTCCCCATGCTTATCCCATATGGTATACTTTGGATTTATTCCCCTAGATTGTAAATGGTACCTAACCTTCTCCATTTTGCGATGGTATAGGTTTATACAATCTACATATGGACATGGAATCCTACTTGGTTTTTCAGCGTCACGTGATTCCACCGGATTCGCACTCTCCCAATGGTGGATAATATTCTTTAAAAATGCATTAACTCCATCAACATAAGTCTATCTGGTTCTATTGGTACCCATCCAAGATTTATCCATTTGTCTAGGATCCATTATAAATTTTCAGCTACCTGGTCACACAAAGAACTAGTCATTACCACCTGTGTAAACGTTGTTGTAGTTCTAATAAATTGTAACTACAGATGCAAAGAGTCTTGATTATGTATACCAATATTAATCACAAACCACAATCTGAAGTTCAATAATCATAAGAATTATACCAAAAATAAGAGATTAACTACCAAGCTATATTCAGTTGCATAAGAGGAAATTTTAATCCTCCAATGACCATTAGAGTTATACTCCCAGATAACAAAACAATATTGGACAGAAATACTTACACGATCGAACCGAGTATGCAGCAAGTTGAAGCAAAAATGATAAGGGAATTAGTAGGATAATGATCAAAGTAAACTACTTGTTTTGTTTTCTAGAGATAGATTAGAAGATTTAAGAGTAAAACATGAAATATTTTAAGAGACGAAAGAGATGAACACAAAAGTTTGTTCAAACTTGGGAGGAGTTATTTTTGGCAGTTTTTCTTCTTAGGGTAAAAAATGAAATGTAGTGTAAATGGCGATCAGTTAAAAAAGGAAGGTAATATTTTTATTTATAACAAGTGTATCTCATGGACGACTAGCTGCACGTGCCATTTTAAGATTTTTCTCAGTCAAACCTGAAATAACAGTCGTATATTTTTTATTATACTGCACAATTTTCTGATTTGACGGCTCTTAAAAATACGAAATTAGATGCAATTAATACTCATTCCATACCAAATTTATAAAAAAGAATTATATGATTAATGCACTTTAAAAAATAAATAGTTGATAGGTAATTTTATAAAATATGGAGTACGTGTTGCTGAAGTTGTTGTATAACCTTAAAAAAGTATTAACACAACTAGATTTTAAGTTCGCATGGACCGCTAACATGCATAACAAGATATCATATGTTGTTTCGAGTGATTTTTGAATGTATACATGAATCCTGGATGAACTTCCTTCGAAATCATCAAAATACAATACATTTTCATGTGAGCAAATGTTTGTCGTCGTCAATGTCACTGTCATATTCTTCCCCATGTTCAGTCCATATAGTATACTTTGCATTTATTCCTTTAAATTCTAAATGGTACTTAACAATGTACACATTATGAGTGTAGCAGTTTAAACATTTCACACATGGACATAAACTCCTAATTGGTTCATCAACGTCACGTGATTCGATCTGATTCTCAATCTCCCATCGGTGGACAACATACTTTATAATTATCTCTACTCCCTCAAGATAAGTCTCTTTGGTTCTATCGGTACCCATCCAAGATTTATCCATTACTCTAGGATCCATTGTAAATTCTCATATACCTGCAGGTCACGTTAAAAACTTGTCATTACCATTTGTTAGGGTCCTAATAAAATTCTTTAATTATCCGTTGCAAGAGTTACATGTGTACAAAGAGTAATCGCATACCACAATCACTTATTCAATAATCATATGCATGATTTATACCAAAAAACAAGGATTAAGTATCTACACAAACAAGATAATGCAAATATGAAGCAACTTTAAGACATCGATATACCAAAAAATTCACATGCTAACCACCAGTATCCCAATAAAATTTCCAAAAGATAATACCAAACAATTACCCAAAAGGTTAAACTAGGGATCCACATTTTCACAATCTAACTCTCATTCAGACCAGGACTCCTAACTCTCATTCTTCATTTTTCTTCATCAGATGTTTCAACCACAATTTGGTCTTCTTCCTACTACGACTCGTATTTGTAAATAGTATCCAGACCCTTTTTGATTAAAATCTTCTCCCAATAAACGCACTTGTTAAAGACATGTTCATTTTTGAAACTATGAAATTCGTCTCCATGCCTTGATTCAAAAGTTGGTGGTAGCCAGAGGTTCTTGCTTCCCTTGAGCCACTTTCTGATTTACGTGTCTTGTGCCAAATGTAGAAGTCTTCTCTGCTTTACCATTTATTCTAGAGCCTTCTTTTTCTTTCTCTGCTCTCATCCTTGCTTGTTTTGCAGCTGCCTCATTAAGTTCACCAACAATGTCCTTTGTTGTTTGAAGATGGGTCATCTTAGAGGTAACCTCTCGGTCCTCCATATCAATACGGATTCTTTGATATTGTTATCATTCATATCATCCCATGTAGCCGCCCCTCTTTTCCATTTTCTATTATAAGTGTCTCTAAATCTATCTAGATTAAACTAAGTCCTTATTTCTAATATATTAAAACTAGAACACCAAAAATTAGAACATCTTCTTTGGATAATAGAAAAAACATACCTTTTTTTGACGAAGTCTAGTATTGCACCATTGTGTTGTCCACAAAGAAAGGTATACGAGAACTGTTAAAGATGGATCATGTCAGATAATCAAAACATTGGTTATGGTGACTTTGATCAAAGTTAGGTGATCATATGAATAATGATTTCAATGATTGAAACCATTTTTTGGTTCAATTTATGCACTATTGTTTTGATTTTTTCAAGTCTAAATTGGATATTTAGATGTCATCAATCTTTTGGCATCTGTAACATTTAAAACATTGTAGCCCAAAAAAAATAATCTCGTGGCCGAATCATGTTGAATCGATACGAGTAAAAATTGATTAATAAGCATCAAATGAGTAAATATTATATAATATGTTGTAATATAGAGATTAATAAGCGTTTGACAAACTGAGTAGAGCTGAATAAGAATACATTAATGGTTATAATAACCTTATTACTTGATAAAAGACAATGTAGTAATTTTATTGATGATAAGTGATTGTGTGAGTGACATGGATATCGTCATCGCACGTCTCTGATACTCCTCCAAAATCGTCCAACGAGACCATGCTCTTCATGTGAGGAACTATTTTAGCACACGTTCCAAACGGTATTTCCCCCCAGATTTCCCTCAAAGTTCTGGTGGATGTTTTATAAAGCAATATACGTCGGGCGTCCCATAATAATATGTTGTTGTTTTTACCCAATGCAATGGGGGCATAACGCCATTCATAGCATGGTAACTTTATCATAAACTGGTGTCCCCAATTCCATTCCCCGAGTTCCCCATGAGGTGCGTCGAAAACATTGTTATCGTCTAATATCCAAAAATATATGATGTTCTCTTTATTACGATCATGTACGTAGTACGCACAGGGAGTAACTCCAACCAGCATCAGCGCAACGACTGGGAATTCATCCTCAGCTATTTGAGTGGGTGGTAATGAGAGTGTATTGAACGTCTCACTCCTTAAATTGAAAGACACTATCATTGAGTACGTGTCGTCTATCCAAAAAATACACCCGTGTTCATATACACCTGATCCACGTAATCTTACAGAAACATCCTCAAGGTTTTTCCATCCCGTCTTGTCATCGAGAGTGTGTACTCCAACTTTACCCGTCGGGTCAATTCAAACCACTTTGTATTCATCAGTACTTTGACAGTAGCTGAAACCTCCAACTAAGCTCATGTATCCATCGTCCGGCTTCCCGTATTTTCAGGGAGATGGATGTACTGACCTGTTTCTGGATTCAAAATGTAAACAAGATCTTGGAAGGAGTCATGGTGGACATATAAACACACGAGATCGTTGCAAGATCCAACCAACGGATGTGTAATATACCAATAAGCATATCTTTCGGATGACTGTTGGCTACGATAACCTCGAACAATTCCTGGTTCAAATGTTCCCTGTAGAAGAGTTGTGAACCTGGTTCGCCTCCAATGCGCGATGTGAAACAGAAGAGAATACCAATTCTAGTATCACCAAGGATGGCCCTCCAGTTTTTGTAAAAATATTTGTTATGCAGAACATATTTTGTTGTAGGTAGTCGCACTAATATCTCGGTTTTTAGTTCTAAAGTAAACTTATTCATCAATGATATATATTGAATAGTAGAATAAATTATAAAGATGGCGAATCTACAATGGAACTTTATATAGATAACCATCGAATGGTTTCCAATATTTGGTGTACCTAATACACAATCCGGACGGTTACAATTTTGCATAAATAACTGTTTGTAAATGTTATACAAAAGGATGGGGACGTGAAGCATCATTATGCTTCATTTTCCCACCTCCATAAATACCGCCCCCTCACATTTCTTCAAATGGTCGACCCTAAAAGTGGATCATTTATGAAACAATTTTTAGACATGTCTCTATGACATGAAGTATAATTTTTATATGTCTCTATGACATGAAGTACAATTTTTATACATGCATATTTCTATATAATGAAAATAATTCATAGGAAAATGATATATCATTAATCGATTGATTAAAAGATAATCATAATGATTCATGTAAAAATTTGATGCACTAAAAATATCCTTTGTATAACATTTAATGAATCAAATTTGAAAAAAAGGAATAAATGATAAACGGTGAGTATTGCATAATTTAGTTAATTATGCCCTAAATTTGTTAACAAAATATTCTAAACTTGTGTAAATTTGGATGACTATTAAAATTGTGAGAGTCTTAAGTGCATGAAATTGGAATAGTGACTTTTTGCTAAATATATGGAAAAATTTGAAAATTCCTTAATATATACTCAAGAGATTCAGAATGGAAAATATAAGACAAGTTTTTTCCCAGGTTAACTCAAATATACCTTAATTATCTTTTATCATGCCTCTTGGGGATTGCTGCCCCAAGGATGCAAAAGGTTAACCTTCTGACTGAATTTACCTACCAAGGAAAAAAAATATAAACTCAAACTTTCTGGTCTACCAATGAACCACAATACCAAGGTGAAATTAGAAGAGAAAAAGATAATTGATCGGGAACAGCTGAGAGTCTGAGACATAACTCCTTCCATCTCTTATTTCATCTTCATCCATTTCTAATTCCATCAATTTGAGCTTAGGAAAACTTCATCAAGAACTATAATCAATTATTAGTACTTCTGTGAAACATCGATTTAATCCTATATTTAGGTTTAATCGATCTCTCATAGAAGTATTAATTGACACTGATTCATAATTTTGGAAACGCAAATCTGGGATATCTTCATCTAAGGTATGTTATTCATTCATTTTCTCTGAATCGAATTTTTTTCAACATTTTGGGGTTTAATGATTTTACAAATTGGAGGTTACAAACTATTGATTTTGAATGATGCAATTTCTGATGGTGATTATGAACATCTCTATCTTTCAGATCTATACGTGGTTGTAGATTTTAGGTTTATTTGTATCTGATGTTGAAGTGATTGCATCATGTTTTGAGGATGTTTTAGTAATTATGAACATCTCAGTAACATGTTTTATGCCTCCACCAAGTAGTTTTATGTGTCATTTGATTTTATAGGTTGAATACTATGTAATTCTGATTCATGTTATTGACAGATGATCTAAAGAAAGCTTGTTATACCTTTTAAGAATATTTGGTTGTTGAACTTAGACTCAGACATAGTGTTTGGTTATTGGATGTCAGCACTAGTGAATAAAGCTTGTATTCTGTTTTTAGAAGCAACATCTCAGAAATCAAGATAATTTCAGGAATCTTTTTGATTTGTATTCGTTTTCAGATTGTAGAATAAAATTAAGTGTGCATAAGCCTCCACCAAGTAGTGTTTGTGTGAATTATGTGCAAGTCGAATACGATGCAACCAACGCAGGCCAATATTTGTTAATCATGTATTTGACAGAAGATTTATAGCTTGTGATTCTTTTTGAACTCTTATTCTGTGTTGGAGTGTTATTTTTTTCCAATTTCAAACATATATAGATGTTCATAATTCGTTCCCTTCGCCAGATTGTAGATTAAAACTAGGGGTGTATATGCCTCTCTACCAAATAGTGTTTATTGTTATTAGATACTATTAGCAAAAGGCTTTAACCAACAAAATGGGGTAGATTTTTCAGAAACCATTAGTCGAGTTGTGAAATCTGCTACAATCAGGTGTATTTTTGACTAATGTTTTGACAAAAGTAAGGGATATTAGAAAGTTGGATGTATCAAATACTTTTCTCCATGGTTTCCTTCATGAAGATGTTTATATGACTCATCCAAAAGGTTTTGTTGATGATACTCATCATGATTATGTTTGTCATTTGAAAAAGTCAATTTATGGACTAAAACAGGCTCTTGGGGCTTGGTTTGAGAGGTTTAGTGGATTTCTAGAAGGAATTTTCAATGAAAGAGCTAGGTTCTGTGCACATTTATTGGGTATTGAATGTACTAGGTCTGCAAATTCTATTCTTCTTACACAGAATAAGTATGCACTGCGACTTCTTAAAAGGATGATATGTTAAACTGTGACCCTGCTGGACACCAGTTGTTGCAGGTCCAAGGATTTCTCTATACCATGGTGATCCTCTGGAAGATGTTGCTTTCTACAGAAGTTTAGTTGGAGGTTTGGAATACTTGACTCTGACTAGACCTGATTTATGCCTTGCTGCCAATTATGTTTGCCAATATATGCATGCTCCCACCACATCTCATTCTTCGACTTGTAAAGAGAATTCTGAGATTCATTAAGGGTAGTATAACTATGAATTGGACTGAACATAAAATCAAAGATGTAATTTCAAACATAGATGTACCTTATGCAAACCCAGAGAATTACAGGGCAAACTATTAAGAAGGACTATAATGACTTGTTTTCAGTATGCATTTGTTTTTAACGCAGTTTACTCTTGCACTTTATGTGATTGTGGCCAATTTTTGTTTGCTTTGTGTGGTTTTCAACTACATGTTCCAGTTCTTTGATCATAGTTTTAGTTTCTAGATTACTACATGCATTTCCAACATCATTAATACCCAAGAATCCAATCATACCCAATCATCGGACAATATAAATAACCTTACTTCATCATATTGCATTTCAACAAAGAAACAACCTTTCTGTTCATTCAGTGTTGAGCAACATTTAGCAGTAACACTATCATTCCATACCCAGTTACATGTTCATAAACTAAAACATTAAGGAAAAATTGATCTGCCATTTACAAGTATCTCTCCGTCTTATACACCTAAAATCCAAAAAGAAAAAAGAAAAAAGAAAAACACAACTTTCCCTTTCATCGTCCCCTGCATTTCCAGTATCCATTGCGACTTCTACAATTCCATTGACACTTCCAAAAACCAAAAAAAAAAAACATTAATCAGTGACTCACCATTTGCATTAGACCCCTCTTTATTTGAATTCTTTTTTGTACTTTGATGATAGGAATTTCTTCAAAATAATATAAGTTCTGCAACTATTTTTAAACTTATAACATCATTTCCATTTGAGCATTTAACCAAATCCACCAGCTCTCTACAGAAGAATTCAAATGTCGAGAAGACTTACCCATTGCTAGACTATCACTTGGAATCGGAATCATCAGATTCCTCTTCCTCCTGATTTGTCTCATTCGCTTCATTTTCATCTTCATCTGACTCGTCCGCTTCGGAATCGGTCTGTTGAGCCAACAATGCATCATTAGACCCATTCATCTCATTTTTGTGAAACTCGTGAAGTTCCTTTTCCAGGTCTTCAGCAGCAGTATCATCTGCAATCGCCATTTCCACTGAATCTGGAGTGGGTGTTTCACTTTCATACACATCAACTTGCTCTTCATCTTCCTCATCACTTTCATCACTATCGCGCGGTAAATATTCTACCACACTTGCCTTCCTGATCTCCTTCGTTGTCTCCAACCTCATCTTTTTCTCCTGCACTGCCTCAAACCTTTCCTTCTCGGCGTTATCTTTGAAGGGATCAAGAGGAAGCTTCTTTGGTAACACTTCTGGTTTCTCTTCCTGATCCCTTAATATTGCACGCGCTCCTTCCCAGTTTTTCTCGAGTTCAATATAATGTAACAAGTCTCTTACTCTGTTTTGTACTTCCTTCAGATCATCCTTGTTCAACTCCCCTATCAACCACATTACGGTGATTAATCTTTCTTCTCTTTCCTTCTCTTCTAACTTTTTCAATTGTTGCTCAGTCATGGGGGTTTTTCTCTTTTCTCTTCGTCGATCACCATCACCAGGCATGTTTGATTGATTTAGAAAATTTGAATGCACAGTTATTGATAAATATCTCCCTATCCAAAATTCTCTTCGAAAGTATTTGGAATTTCTTTAGCTCTGACCCTTTAGTTTCCTCTATTAGTCCTCTTTTAAATTAGTCTCACATAAAAAACATAATTGTTCCTTATAGGTCCATAGGGGTCACGTCTAGTCCCACTTTCGTGTAAGGTTTAACCCAACTGAAACCATATAATTTACCTTTTGTCTTACACCCTGCTATATGGAATAATGTGAATTTTATAACTCGTATTAATTTGTAAATGTCGGACTATAAAAATATGAGTAAACAACTTAAAAATATAGTGTGTTTTCATATATGACCCGTATAGAGAGATGCTTCAAAATATATATATATATATATGATATGGAGTATTTGGCGTTGATAACGAGATATGGTGGCTAAAAATTTAGGAAACCATAGTTAATTCCAAAGAAATAAAATACTGTAACAATTAGGATATTTCTTTGGAGATGGTGATTTTAAAATTTTTGGAATGTTTAAAAACAAGATTAGATTAAAAATCTATACAGATTTTAAAAACTAGATTAGATTAAAAATCTTTCATATTTGGTCTTCAGCAGTTTTCTTTGATTGCCTTTAGTTTCCTTTCTTTTTACCCTTCATCAATACATTCATTCAAACACACCAAATCTATTCTATTAAACTGTTCTCGCCAATGCGGTATAATAACAAGGATACAATATTCCACTGTCATTCATCTAATCGCAAGAATTTCTGTCGCACCAAAACATTAGTTCCAAAGCCATAGAAATTCAAAAACACCTTTGACGAAGTGGTTCTTCCATTATTAGATTGACACAGATGCATATATGTAGTTGGTGGCAATAAAAGTTCCCCATCTAGATTTTGAAATCTCACTTTCACCTTCTTAAATAGACTGACTTTTGAATAATAACTACTTCTGCAAGCTCCTTCAACTACACAAATGCATGTGCAAGGATTTAATACTTGATATAAGTAGCACATCTTGTATTGGAAAGAATTATGTGCTTCCCACTTTAAAATTCCATGGAGATTTTTTTTTTTAATCCATAGTGTAAAAAGGAAGACATACAAAAGTTGTCACATTTCTAAACTTAATGATTTAGGTGATATGTGTACAAAGAGCCATAGTGAACACCTAAACTAAGCAGGAATTTGTTTAGTTCTTAGAAGAAAGGTTTGACCCTTAAAGAATACAAAATACAGCATACAATTTTGGCTAGCGACTTGACACATTCGGCACAAAAGAATACAAAGTAAAAAAATTGAAACTCAAATTGATGAAATACTCAAACATCATCAGTCACACTGTCCAACTCAACATCATCATTACCTTTAGAAGTCAATGGTGATAGGTGAAAGGCGAGTTATGAGCGCGAGGCGAGCAAAAGAGTGATCCCGTGAAGAGAAGACAATCTACGAGAATCCGTAAATGTGTTAAGCAACTATAGGTTATAAACATCAACTAAAGTTTCATTAAACTCAGAATCACCAAAGCTGCGAACATAACAAACCTGAAAAATCACAAAAGTAGTGAACTTAAAAACATAAAGGAAATTTAACACACAGGAAAATAGCATCTAATTTTAACATACAATCAAGATTATAAGTTTAGAACAGAACCCCTCTTCTTTTAAACCTAACCCACCTAATTGATTTATATGCACCATACAAAACATATCAGCAGTGACTAATGACTTATTTTACTCATTCCAACTTCTTTTCTGGCAATAGATTTGATGTTCAGGGAAAAGACAAGCAGATAAAAAATTAACACAAACCAACAGAACAGACAAGACCCGCACCACATTACCATTAAGACTCAACTAGATTACAAGAAGTGGTAGAGATTATTTGTTACCTTCAAGGTTCAAGCTTAAATATATTTAAATTTAAAGAAAAGAAAACCATCGAATAGGTGAAGCAGATGGTGCTGAATACATGGATGGGTTTGCAATCGGTGTTGGTGAGGGGGATGCAGTTGGTGCAGCTGAAAGGGTTGCAAACTTGGGAAGGTTTCCAATTGGTGCTGGTGAAGGTGATACAGACTTGGGGGTTTAAAACGGGTGCTAATAAAGGTGATTAGGACTTTGGTGCAGTTGAATAAGTGATGGTGAAGGGGAGGATTTTGGTGGGTTAAGGAAGTTGGTGGTGCAGATACTGAGCAACAACAATCAAAACTGTAAATATCTTAAGATTCTTAGCAAAATAAACCCCAAACAGAATAAAATTTTCTCTATCATCGGCATGGAAAAAAAAAACAACTTAAACCCTAACTCTAACTTTGGTACAGAGACACCCATTTCACACCGAAGTATTTGCACAAATATACAGAGATATGCAGAACACTGAAAAAGAATAAGAGATTACAGAGATTTGTAAAAATCCTAAGTCTAGAATCTCTAGTTTTAACAGAGATTTGTAAGAATCCTAAGTCTAGAATCTCTAGTTTTAACAGAGATTTGTAAAAATCCTAACTCCATATTCTCTAATTTTATCAGAGATTTTCAGAAACCCTTACTCCAAGATCTCTAATTTTAACAGAGATTTTCAGAAACCCTAACTTTAATTTGATATAAGTTGAAGGGAAAAAAAATCATAACTTCGAAACCTAATATCTCAACTCAAAAATCATATTCATCATTGTGGAATATATGGATGGATAGCGAAAGAAAAACAAAGAATCGCAACTATATCATCTTACTGGAGTTGAACTATTTCTCTTTGTTAGTCTTAAGAGAGGAGATAAATTTGGTAATGTTTAAGAGAGATGGAGATCAAGAATAAAGACTAACAGAGAGAGTGAGGGTTATTTTACAAAAGGAATTGTATGGCTAAGACGTTGCTAGGGTTTCCAGTAGAGGGAAAAGAAAGGATGGTGAAATTTTGGGTGGGAAATATCGCGCCATTCCTTTTTTTTCTTGATTCTACGGCAGTAAATTTAGATTTTCTAGATCTTTGAGGTGGTAATCCGTATGACTTTATATATCTCTACTTACACTCGTTGGATCAAATACTCTTGGTTTTCTATTGGCCGGATAAATAACTTAAAGGATCATTATTCTTATGTGTTTTTAGACTATATAAACAAAAATAGTGATTGTTTGTTTTGTAAATTACTCCATTTTTGGTAAAATTGATGGATAGCAGATAAATTGAGTGAAATTGAGGGATATTTTGTAAAATTGATGGATAACAGATGAAATTGAGCAAGGCGAGTGAAATTAATGGATACGGGGCAAGATTGATGATTTTTTTTTTAAATTAAATGAAAATAGGTGAATAGCTAAAAATTGAGAGAATTCGAGTGAAATTGAAGAATACCAGTGAATTGGATTGAGATCAATAAAAATTTAGTGAATTTGAGTGAGGTCGAAGAACATTAAGTGATTGGAGTGAGATCGATGAAAAAAAAAATTGAGTGAAACTGATAAAAATTTGACTGAATTTGAGTGAGATCGATGAAAAACGAGTGACTTTGAGTGAGGTGGAGTGAAACCGATGAATATCGAGTGAATTCAAGGGATGACGAGGAAAATTAAGTGAATAGGAGTAAGATTGGTGAGACATTAGTACATATGAGTGAGATCAGTAAATAAATGAATGAATCTGATTGAGATTGAATAAAATTCAATTGATTCGGGTGAATTCACGTGAAATTGATCAAAATTGAGCGTATTCAAGTGAGACCGATAGAAACTTGAGTGAACTCTAGTGAGATTGGTGAAAATTTAGTGACATCAAGTGAGATCGATGAAACATTTAGTGAATACTATTAGTTATTACAAGAATGTGAACTATTACATTAATAAGATGCATAAGTACTAAAAAGAAAGACAACTGGCTGTTGAAACAATCACCTCAAAGTCTAATTGAACCTCCTGGACATACAATGCATGAATACAATACGCAAGGGATGACTGGTGAGAAACTTGAGTATTAATGCTGGATTCACCGAACAAGTTAATATGTTTAAGTTAAGACATGAATTTCTTTTTATATCATAATAATGACATGGATCTTAATACTTGCTAATGCTATTAAGATCTTAGGTTTTGGATCATAGAGTTTTGCTTGACTCACCTTCAGAGATTCGTTAGATCTCATTGGATATGCATTGAGATTTACATAAGTCAATTACAAGACAAATTCATCTGACTGTTTCGTTTAATCTTATCGGATATGCATATAGATATATAATTCAATCACAACAAAAAACATCGTACTCTATAATTCGTTCAATCTCACTGGATATGTTTACAGATTGACATAAGTCGTTTACAGAAAAAAAAAATCATCTGAATCTATAATTTGTTCAATCTTTTTGGATTTGTATTGAGATTTACATAAGTTAATTACAAGACAAATTCATCTGATTCTGTAATTCATCAATCTTGTTGGATATGCATATATATAATAAGTCGATGACAACAAAAATCTAAAAGAACCCAATTTTTTTCTTAGATCAATTCCACGACAAATTCATCTGTCTTCGTAATTGTTTCGATTTCATTGTAAATGGTTATAAATTTACATAAGTCAATTCCAATTCAGATTCATTTTTTTTATGTAATTCATTCGATCTTATTAGATATTGTTAGATATTTACATGAGTCAATTTCATTAGAGATGCTTAGATACTTATACAAGTCAGTGACGATACAGATTCATCTGTCTTCGTAATTCGTTCAATCTCATCCAATATGCTTAATTAAAGACCCACATAAGTTGAATTCCAGAAAAGATTAAACGACTTAAGTCATTATATCTCACCGAACACTTAGAAGTTTACATATGTAGCTTAAAAAAAGATTCATCCGACTTCAGAGTTCATTAAATCTCACTGTATGTTTGAAAATTTATAATAGTTAATTCCAAGATTATTTTTTTTGATCTTTGTAAATTATTCAATCGATCAAATTCGAAACAGTTATATATTAAATGTGATTGAATACATTTATATATTTATAACACTCGGTTATAAGATAGAGTCAACGATAAATATTGCATCCATGAAACATATATCTTTTTCAGGTGCTTAGCGATCTTCGAGGTCATGTTGTAATCGTGTGTATTTTTTTATAATTTAGAAAAGACGATATTTTACCTAAAATTATTCTCGACCATTGGTTTTTTTTTGTTTCTACAAGGATAAAAAATATCATTTTACAACAAATAATGATAAATAAAAGAAAAATTATTTATTAATTTATAGACCATTAAAGAATATAAAAATTGTTCTAAAATAGGAAAATTTTAAAAATATATGCTTCAAAAAAGTAAAAACAAAAATATCTTTCATTTACCACCGTAAATTACTTTTGATCTATAACCTCCATGCCCACAAGATTTTCTCGAGATTCCAGTCGACCTAAAACACCTCCGCGAAAGATAAAACCCTAAATTCCTATTTCCCTCCTCACATAACTTCTTATCCGTCGAAACTTCAGAGGGTGTTTGTTTTTTGCACTTTAAAGTGATTTTCACTTCAAATGTCTATAAAATTGTGGGACCCAAAAAAAATGGGGTGTTTGTTTTTTGACTATATAGTGATTATCACTTCAAGTTGTGGTGATTTGAAGTGCAAAATATGAAGTAGCAATTCAATTTTACCACTTCAAATATTTATCACTTACTACCCATTTTATCCTTTAACAACTATTACTATTCCAAACTTTATCCCCAGTCTAAACCACAAACCACCCGTTCACTTCCTTCCATTCCACCAATTCACTGCTACTACAGTTTGCATCTCCACCTGCGTTCACCTCACCAACAACACCATAATCCATCTCATCTTATACACTTCATACACAATTCATACAGCCACCGTCAGTCCATTATCACCAGTTCCGTACCATCTTCAAAACACCAAACCAGCATCAGACCCCTTCTTTTTTTTAATCTAGTTGTTGAACCTGGTATTTGGGTCTAGGGTTTATCGTTTTGAAGAAGTAAATCCCCCGTTCACCACCTTTCCCACCTGAAGAAGTAACTCCCCCGTTCACCCAGTTCTTCCACCCCCCTCAACTCTCCTCTATCTTCGATTATGCATTAACACTTTGAAACCCTCAACACATAGAAGACAATATTTCAAGTAAGTTGAGTTTGTATAAAATTAAATCTTCTTATTTTTGATTTTTTAAAATTAGGTTTTAAAGTTGTAATTAGTTTTGTATGAATCAACCTAATTGTATATCAGTCTTGAATTTATACTAATTTGAACTGTTTTATAATATTGGGTCAGATTTGGAATTAGGAAATCCATAAATTTCTTCTTTCTCTGTAAGACTTAGAGAGAATTTGTGCACAAATTATATCTCCGGAAGCTGGTAAGTAATTTGATTTTTTATTCATTTGAATTGTCAGTGTGAATGTCATACATTTTGAGTTTCTTTTAGATCGAAAGTTTGATTTTGTTTTAAATTTCCTGTTAATGTTCTTTATACATCAGATATATTTGGTTTTTGTTTAGCATGTGAATCCAATTTAAAGTGTAATTTTTCTATGCAAAACCCACTATGCATGTCTTTATAGGTTAGTCAAATGCTATTTTTTGTTATTTCTTTAGAGTAGATCTGCTTTGATGTGCTTCTGGATGTGTATTAAGTCTTTATTCTTATGAAACTGGTTGTTTGAGGGTAGGTTTTTGGCTTAATTATCAGGAGTTTATGTAAGTCTTTTTCTGTCTG
>JAJJMC010009062.1:2349835-2377483 GCA_023531435.1 Papaver californicum
AAAAAAATCAAAAAGAAAATTCACTCACTGCATAAAATAATATGAAAGTGAATTGCCGATACTGTTGGCAACTAGACAAAATGATATTAGAAGTCAGTTCCCGATATCTAGCACAACTAGATAAAATGTTTGGCAACTCCAAGAGATTAGTAGCTTTTAACTTAAAGCAATTCAAAACATGTAAGTTGTTGTAAATTTTACTTGTCGAATGAAACGGCAATTATCTGCCAACTACTGATCTTGATTGTTGAATGATTTGGCAACTAGATGTCAAACTACAAACTAGTTGCTCTTGTTTATCACATTTATGAATCAAGATATACGTTTAGTTGCTAGAATGTTCGGTAAGTAACTAGCAATTAAAAAACTTAAGTTGCTACAAAGTTTGACAATTACATGGCAACTACAAAAACTAGTGGCTCTAACCTATCGCGCGTATCTTGACTACTATAAAATAAGTTGCTAAACGTGCGATTAACAACTAGGAATTTTTAGTAGTTGCCTTCACATTTAGAAACACCCCATACGGCAACTTAGGATCCGTAACTACCATTAGTTGCCTTTCTGTTTGGCAACTTAAAATTCATCTTAGGCAACTAAACTAGTATGGTTGCCAATGCTTAGGCTTCTTGTAGTGTGGACGGACAAGAGAGGAGGCATGGTTGGCGGACAAGTGAGGAGTCCTTCTCCTTCCCTGACTTGGTAAGTTCATTCGATATATGGAAGGGAGATTTTCTCTTCTCTGTTTCACAGCATCACGTCCTAGCCCTCTTTGTCACTGCTACCAGGTAGGCGCCACTTCATCTCTTCTCTTATTTTGTGTGAGTGTTAGCTCACATTGCTTTCTTTACGAACAGGTTTCCCCAGTTCTAGCGTTGTTTGTATATCATCAGTGAAGTCGTCTCTTCATACAACATCTCCGTTGTTGAGCAGACTAGGTATGCTCTCTATTCTTTATTACTCTTGCACCATTAGTCACAAATAGGTAAGCTAGGGCTTTTTGACCAAACCCTTTTTCTTTTTTACATGAGAAATTGTTCACGTTAAAGGGTTGAGAGCAGCGTCTTCACGTTTTCCTCTTTGTTAACATCGTCATCTGCTCTAGGGAGGATGACCTTGACTTCATCGCTTGTTCCTGCTTCTTCTGTGAGGTGGCCCTCTCTTCAAATTCGCCAATGCCAATAGCTTCAACGCCAATTGGTAACCCGCTAGAGCATTCGTCCTTCCCCTTTGCTATTGCATCTAGGATGTCGAGCCGGTCTCAGAATAAGAAAAGAATAATGTCTCAGAACATGATCTTGATGTTCCAAATAGCTCAGAACATGGCCAGGTAAGTCTTCATCTTGTATTCACCTTATAGTTGCTTAGAAGTATCGCTTGAATGAAGTAATGGATGAAAACTTGGATGAAAACATGAGCAATTTCGTGAAACTTCGTTGCTAGAAAAATTCAGACATAATGTCTTTACTGAAAACGCCATAAAATCTTCATACGGAGTTTGTTTTCGATGATCTACCCAAACTTTTTTATGCCCAGGAGATGAGCTATCTCCTATCAAGGAAAGTTTTGAGTTTTGAGGTTATTTAGGGCCTCAACATGACGAAATAGTAAAAATTCCGAAAGAATTTAGGAATTTTTCAGCTGAGAGATAGTTGAGAGTTTTGATCATACCTCTTAGCTCGTTTGTCCGATTGATGTGATTTTTTGATATGTCGTAGTGGACATTTATACGAAGAGTTTACTATATAATTCAACCCTATATTCATTACCAATTTCTCCCATCTCATGACTTTGTTCAGGGAAATGCAAAATTACCTTTGATGAGCTTATTGTGAAAATGTGTTTTTAAGCCTCTGGGCTATTTTCTTGAGTTTTGGGTACTTGATGAAGTACACTTGCATAATTAATTCACTTATATATTGAAAATTCTTGTTGGAGCTTGAATCTCACATTTTTTTTTTATCAATTGGTATTTTTATAGGGCGAAAGTAGAGAGGAATGTAGCAGTAGTATAGAGGTGGTGATTTACTTTTGCTTCCTTTAGTGAAAACACCTATAGATGGTTGAATGTTGTTCTACTTGTTTGTGAGCCATCTGTTAACACAAGTCTCACAGGCTGCTTCATTCCTAGCAGGTGTGACTCTCTCCATCAAAGCAGGTGTAGTTGTAGTCAATTGCCTGAGTCTAGGAAAGAATATCTTGCATCATGAGCACCAACGCTGTAGTCGTAGAATTGGTGTTGAGAGTTAGTTATTGAACCTGACCAAAGATCAATCGCTTCTGAAACTAAGAAAATTCAAGAGATTGAAAAATTAAAAACTTGCAACTGAGAGATCAATCTCCCATTGTGGTCACGAAAATGTTTATGGGGAAAAACAAATTGAAGGCTAATTTAGGAAAAATGGGTGAGTCTGTGATAATTTGTCAATCCTTAAACATTTGTACAGTTGAAGTACTTTGTTTAGATTCGAGAAATCAATCTGTAGGATCCTGACCTAAACCTAGCAATGGTCGTTCCAGTCTTGCTTCAGTCACAAAATGAGAAGGAGAAGGGTTAGTCTTAGGGAGGGAAGCGACAGAAGGATGAGGTCAGAGTATCAAACTCTGTTGGATGTAGTTGGTGTCAATAGCTATGAACAATTCTTCTATGTGAGAAGGTTGAATGATCGAGTTGAACTTGTGTTGTTCTGTGTTACACTTATTCAGTTGTAAAATTTGTATCGTAAAACTTATCCTTTGTTCAATAGATTGGGAATCTATTTATATCATATCTATTATAACCACCTGACCTCTTCTCTGTAAGAAACTGTCGATGGTTGAGTAGTGGTGAAGTCGTAAAGGTGGAGAAGGGGTTGACAACTGCTCTCCACTTCAATTGTGGTTGAATAATTGGTTTCTCAACTTGCCACTTCTCTACTCAACTGCTATCGAGCTTTCAAGAATTTCTCTGTAGTGGGTGCACTGCTGCACCATATGTCGTAGACCGCTAGACAAAAACCCTAATTGATATCCCCTCAATTGTGACATTTGATGTCTCGTGTAATATTGTAGTGTTAAACACTACTGGTGTTAAATCAATTGAGACCTTCTCAATGGGTCTCTGGACTAGAGACTCATTTTGATTGACTAGTTGACGAGTATGTCTTGCTTGACTAGCTAATGAGTCCAGCAAACTAAAATAAATCCGTCTTGCTTCACTAGATAATGGGTTTAGTAAACTTAGAATAAATATGACTTGTTTGACTAGATGATGAGTCTAGCAGACTGAATAAAATAAATACGTCTTGCTTGACTAGCTGAGGAGTCCAGCAGACTAGAATAATAAATAAGTCTTGCTTGACTATTTGAGGAGTCTAGAAGACTAGAAAATATGTCTTACTTGACTAGTTGATGAGTCTAGCGGACTACAAATATGATAAATATGTATTTATTTGTGTATGAGGAGCAGTGTGTCCATTTTAGTCAATTTTGTATTGACATGTTTATTTTGTAAAAACAAGTGTATGTTGCTGAGCATGAAAAATTGTTTGTGAGGCCTCATACAAAGATATATGTGAGAGAGGCCTAGCATAGCTTAGGGTTTTGAAACTTGTCAAACCCTAATTTGTCAAACCAAATTATTCAGTGAAAATAAGAGGAAGGAGCGCCCAATTTTGGTATTCACGTGAAGGAAGAAGAAGAGTGCTCAACTTTGTCTTGAAGCAAGAGTATCATGTTTTACTCTTTGTACTCAGCCTCACACGTTGAGGGTAAAAGAGTAAAATGCTAATTTTGGTGAGAAGCAAAACGCCAAAAATTTAACAAGAAGCAAGACACTTATATTTTTTTTAAGAAGCAAGACGCTCATATTTTACTCTTTTGTATTCAGCCTCACATGTTGAGGGTAAAAGAGTAAAATTATCAATTTTGACAAGCAGTAAGTCGTGTGAACTGGACTGTATTTTTGAAGGCATGCAAGTCTTACCTTGCGAATAGTCATGTGAGCTTAGTTGCTTGGCTAACACACACGTTGGAAGCAAGAGAGGTAGAGACGTCTCTCTCTTCAAAAATTAGGGTTTGAAAGAGTTTGGCCAGAAGGCAAGAGGCTCATATTTTACTCTTGTGCTCAGCCTCACATGTTGAGGGAAAAATAGTAAAATACCAAAATTTGGAGAAAAACATGATGTCCACACTTTGTCTCTGAGTAAGCGTGAAAGTCTTGTCCTAGGAACAAGATGCACAAGTTTGGGAAGGTGTCCACGCGTTAAGAAGATAGGCCGGCTAGCTTCCCTTTTCAAAACTAGGTTTTGGAAATTTCGACACGCTTCTTTTGTGATACGTTTTAAATGTTGCGAATTTATTTTCAAACCCCAATTAGGCTTTAAAACACTTTTGACACGCTTTTGCAACATTTGCAAGTTTTGCGAATATGTTTCTCAAACCCTGATTAGGGTTTAGAAATTTTGACACACTTTTGACACGCTTATAAGTGTTACGAAGCGTTTCAAAACCCTAAATTGAATTATTTTCACTCATTTGCATTAGTTGTCTCTTTAAGTAAATGATTAATGCGACTGGGGCGAGATTTTTTAGCTAGTAGAAGCTGTGAGTTGTTAGAGAAGACAGGAATAAACACATGAGATACGGTAGGGATGAGTACCTACTTAAATATTTTTTTTTGCAGAATTTTAAAGTTTAGTATTTCTCAGACCCGAGTCTTGAGAGATAATTTACTATTTTATCCTTGTCAAAAAACCCACTATCTATAACAGGACCTTACGTTCCCAAGCCGGATGCAAAGTGGAAGGGTCCACACCATGATTACACGACCGATTATGTTTGTTCAAGGAACATTAAGAAGTTGTGCATCAAGTACAACGAGTTTCTCGCTAGGCACAAAGGGGATATGTTTGCGGCACATGATGCATTTACCAAATGGAGATGAAAGCCGTTTTATCATTTCGAAGATGCCATAATAGTTGCTTTTGCACCGAGAAAAAAATATGTAATGTGTTTAGTAAGACCAAGTTGGTATACAAGTTGTTACCCTAGTTTAATATTGCTTTCACGTTCTAATGCACTACTAGTTATCCCATGTTTGAATCCAATTATCTTATTAATCTAAGTCTAAATATTGTTCAATTTTGTATCATTATATGTCTTCATTGTCGATACCCATATACCATGACGACCCGATAGGTTAACCTCCAACACAGGTCTCTAATTAGCTCTTTCAGAATCGTTATTGTTTCAAGTGTAAGACCATGACGACCTCTTATCTAAATTTTTAAAAAATATGACCGTTGATATTTTTTCTATAAAATACAACCCCCTTTACTAGAAAAAAACTGCCCCAAACATCCTATTTTCGTTTTTTTTATACATCTAACATTTATTTTTGTTTTCATTTGAAAGTGAGACATCAATATCAATGGCAGAATGGGAACCAAATAAAGATATGGATCTCGTTAAATCTTTCATTAAGGTGTTACATGAACGTCCGGATGAAATATATTCAATGTTTTGGAAGAGAGTGAAGGAGTTCTATTATGAGCGCAACACGAATCCCCAAAACCGAAAATGGAGAGAATTAGCGTTTTGATTCGACTACATCAAAAGTTCAATTCGAGAGTTCATTAAAGTTAGAAAAATGGTCAACGACCATCATCCCCAAGCTCTTCTTATCGAAAAAGTGAGTAACATACTAAAACTTAGTACTTTGTGTACCTTTCTCATGATTTCATGTTTGCAACTAAATATTTAATTAATTTTATTTCAACAGGAACAATTTAATTGTTTATGGCGAATAAGAAATGGTGAAAGAAAGTTCATTCATGCAAAGTGCTATGGGGTATTGTACAATCGTTCTCGGAGGTTTATTGACGAAGTTTTATTGTGCAACATACATCGTCATTCATACTAAACATTAGGTAATACGAGATTGATGTAATATTATTTTCTTAATGAAATCAATGTGTTTTTTATCTTTCCAAAAATAACCACTAATGCCTTCCAAATTGCATATAGGGTCGTCAGGGTACCAAAGGACCATGACGACCCTAGGCACCATCGAGTTGTTTTTCCTAGATGTTTAGGTGCACTAGGGTCGCATCGGCGCGTAACATAATCCTACGACATATTTCAGCTGTTATTTGGGAGTGTTGGAGTCGTCATGGTCGATAACATAAACCATAACGACACTAGATGCCATTGTTAGCTACTAAGTGTATCATTGTTGTAGTCGTTAACCTGCTAAAATTGACCATAATGTTTCCAACTCTACTAAAATTGCGAGAGCAGGGGTCGTCAACCTGCTAATTTTTTCCATGACGACTCTGTGTGTGAAAAAAAAGGTCTTCATGGTCGATACATAAATACCCTGACGACACCAACAATGACTTAGGCAGAAACAATTGAAATTCTCCAAAATAACGATGTCTTAACAATCAATTCAAACCAAACTTACAAACTTACTATAATATTGCCTCCATAATAAGATTGTCTTAAAGGAAATTAGGGTATACCTTAGAAACGTAAATAAACATGAGTTCAAGTTAGCAATGTTCTAAAAAAAACCACATGGTCTCAACCACGACCAGGACCACGACCCTGACTAGATGATCTCCGGCTTCGCTTTAGAGCAGGACCTTGGACTTCCACGAGCTTGTCCAGCACCTCTTTGGCTCCCTTCGCCTAGTTTAGCACCTTCGTGTACTTCATCTTCGTCTTGCATCTCTTCACCTTGGTTACCAAAACCCTCTTGGATAACTTGGGTACACGGTTTACGAGATCTCTTACTTGTACGGGCCAGATCAGCATACATTTTGGTTGCAGCGGGGTTTTCAACGTGTGTCAAGTAGTTAATGTACTCACCTTGTTAGTCAGGCGTCATTGGTTCTCCCTTGGCCTTCCACCAAAACCACCATCTCCACCTGCACCATCACCTCCACCACCCCCAACATTGATTTCATCAACATCATCGTCAGTTTGTTGTTTGTTGTCATGGTCTGAAGTCGCAGATGGAATAGATGAGGGAGAAGAAGAAGGGGAATCCGCTGGTTCTATATCTTGGTTTGCACGTTCACGGATAACAAACGGTACCTCCTTCGGGCGTATTCCGCGGTAGGGACCAACCCCCAACAGTTTCTCGTTGTGTGGAGGTTTAGAAGGAGGAGTGAGTACATATTTGTCTTTCCCTTTTTTGTTCTTATTAAGCATTCTTTACACAAAAATCAAAAAAATAAAACCAACATTCATAGACTCATTACAAGGGTCGTTATGGTTTTAATTGTCGAGCATAACAACCCTCGGTAAAACCTGACGACCCAACAATTATACGATGACGACCCCTAAATTCATAAAAGCTAGTTTCGTCATGGTTTTAGATAAAAACCGATGCGATCCTAATACACAATGACATGAGGGAAATACACAATAAGAGTCGTCATGGTATTAGATAGAAACCGATGCTATACTAAAGAGACCCTTCGTCTTCAATGAAAAAAATCATTTGGAGTCGTCATGGTCCCTAATCATAGACCATGATGATTTTTTATAAATTTTCACATGTATATGAAAAATCGTCAGGGTCTTTCAATTGCTACCATGCCGACCCTCTTTCTGAAACTGCAATTTTGCGGTTACAAACCTAATTTTACAGTCAAAACACACATACAAACAATCACAACAAGTAGAGTAATGAGTTTTAGTTACTTACTCTCTAATTGAGGCCATTTCTGCTTCACGGTTTAATTCTTCGGTGCTTTTTTCGTGTCGCTTTCCATTTAGTCTTTCTACGATACTAGGGTTATCTTGTTCTCTTTGATAATGCTTCGTACGATCCATGTTTGTAGAAGAAATAATCATCGATTAAAATTTTCCAATCGACGATTACAACGATGAATTGATTTCGAAAAAAAAGAGAGGAACGAGTCTTTAGGTTTAGAGGAGAGGGAGAGGAATGACTTGAATTTCTGATTTTTAGTTTTGGAATAGGAATGAGGACTTATAAATTAAGTATAATAAGGTTATTGGATAAGTTATTAGGGAACGGTATATTAGTATCGTCACCATCTTTTGACACCCCTATAATTAATGGTGTGGGGATAAATTTACTAAAATCCCCTATTAATCCTACAACCCCAAATGAACCTGATAAAAATAAGTTAAATACCCCTTGTAATTCTTTCGACGCGCGAACGCGTGCACGCCCAATTGTTTTTATAGGGGTTTGCAGTAGCATCAAAATTACTACCACATCCGTTCAAGCTTCAAACTTTAAATAATTACAAATCGATCAAGGTTCGATTGGTCATTTCAATAACGAAAGCTCGTTTTCGTGTATCTTGAACTCTCGACAGAAGATATTATATCTCGCAATGGTTGTTTCTTCGAGTTTCTGCCGAGTTCCATCCATAAATTCCCAATTTTTACGTCTCCCCGCCATCTTCCCGGCTCTAAAACTTTCTTGTTCATCTTCCCCGATTAGCCCCTCAAATCCTAAGAAACTTCCAAAATTATCCCTCTTGCAGCATAAACCATTGAATACAATCATCTCTTGCAAATTCTCTTATTCATCGTCGTCAATGGAATCTCCACCAGAAGGGTACAGAAGAAACGTTGGAATTTGTCTTGTCAACTCATCAAACGAAGTGGGTTTTGTTTTCTTCTTTCATTTTAGGGTTTTCAGTTTCATTTTTGATGTTGAATTGAATTTCTCTATTTTGTTGATTATGTTAGGTCTTCTCTGCATCTAGACTCGATATCCCTAGCGCCTGGCAGATGCCACAGGGTGGTATTGATGAAGGTGAAGATCCAAGAGCTGCAGCGATAAGAGAATTAAGTGAAGAAACTGGAGTTACATCTGTTGAAGTTGTTGCAGAGGTTTGATTTTTCAGATTTATCTCTCTTTCCCCTTTTCAACTTCTGCGTTTTAGAATTTGGATTTTGGATAAGATTTTAGGCCTGTTGTCGAATTGTATTTTAAAGCCACTGTCGTGTGTTGTTGTAGTGCGATAAAATGTGATGTGATCTTAATCTACACGGTTAAGGAGATCCCTACTTAGTAAAAAATGAAATAGGAAGAGAATTTAATAAATGATGCGCCGACAGAAATAGCTTAAATGAGATTGGTTTAGTGGCCGCTTGTGGTTTTTGTCCTGAACAAACTAGAACATTTTCCTTAACCAGAACCAACGCCATCTGCCTTCCATACATTTTCTTTGAGCCAGATGGGTGTGGAAGTCCATATACCATTCTGTTACATTTGACCCATTCCCTAAGTTCATGAGCTTATAGATTACAAATTCTAATAAAAATAAACTTAAGCTAAATTAGAGATACAAGACTTATCTCTGAACTATAGTTTAATGCCAACGTGAAACATAATCTCAGGAGTCAAGATGTTGATGGTAGATAATGAAATCATAATGCAATCTCAATGCCATGAGTATCTGAAGTATAGAATTAGTTGGAATTATGTTGGTCTTATATCAACAATGTTGCCAAGGGATTTGAGTTTGTGTCTGTCCACAACTGAGTCAATGCTGTCTTTATATGTGTAATCTTTGGATTGGATTTTGATGTTGTGATTTATCATATAGGTTCCGTATTGGTTAACTTATGATTTCCCACCACCGGTTAGAGAAAAGCTAAACAAGCGGTGGGGTACAGACTATAAAGGCCAAGCTCAGAAATGGTAAGGGTGCACCATTGCTCTCTAGAAATTTACTTTCCTTGGGATACAAAATATTTTTCTTTTTCAGTTTTTGTTGGTAAATATACTTGAAATGAATATATCACTGATTGATTATTGCCTTCCTCATTCGCTGTGTTAATTGTGTCCGACCACATGTAGCTCAAAGAACAATTAGCTAATGAGCACTTTTACTTAAATTGTCTTGCTAAAAATAGTTGCATTTACAAAATCAACAGGTTTCTTCTTAAACTCATTGGCAAGGATGAAGAAATCAATCTTTTAGGCGATGGAACCGAAAAACCAGAGTTCGGAGAATGGTTGTGGATGACACCCGATCAAGTAGTTGAGCGTGTGAGTAAATCCAACTTCCACAGACTCACGTTTGCGATGTTTTTGACTTGTACAGTAATTGACTCATGATTTGGTTGCAAACAGGCAGTGGAGTTCAAGAAACCTGTGTATGAAGAGGTTTTGAAGGCTTTTGCCCCCCACCTTCAATTAGATGCTGCAGCACCTAAATTATAGCTTCTTATCTGCTCAATTTGATCTGGATGTCAGATCAGTTACCTCCACCCAGAACAAGCAAATTTTCGATTTGCTGTTTTAGTTGTTTTCTTTTTTAATTGTGGAGCGATACTAGGCACTATTTAGTTGGTTTTGTTTTAGTACATTTTCACAAATTGAAGGCCATGTTGCTGAACGAGAGTGGCAACACCTTCACGCTTGATAAAATGGCTAAATTTTCTTTCTAATCTCAAAGTTAGAATTATGGCACCAACTATCATGCACAACATTTTTGTATTAACCCAAATCCCTGAACCCCATAAAGTGTAATTATACATACAATATTTAGTTACCAGAGTAGAAGAAGAAGCTGAAGTGACAATATAATGTATTATGGTCACTTGTCTGTAATTCTGCAACTGTGTGTTTATTCCTAATGGTTACACTTAATTGGCGAAAAATAAGTTAGCTTTTATCCCTGGACTCTGAAAATGTCTCAGAACATTGTCAACTTCTATTCCACTGGATAATAAATTTTGTTGTGGAGTCATACCCAGCCAACCACGCCGACATGGCGTTCAGGCTTGTACACCAGGAAAGTGCTAGTACTGCCGCTGTATTTTGATGCCAATACGTTTCCTTCGGTGGTAGGCTGAGAAAATGCAACTTGTGATGCTTCAATAGTGTAACCCTTGGAGAAACTCTTCCTACATAAATAAGAGAAAAATGAAACACTATAAAGCTATGAACCATGAAACTTTAGGCCGTTCCCTCTAAACCCATGCTTGAGTTCAAAGATCGGAAGACGATGACTGGTGGGGTATTTAAATATAAGGAATATCAATGATGGGTGATTGAGAAAGTACTAACCTTGCAGCATCAAGTAATTTGGTGGCAACATGTTTCTTTCTATCAAGAGGTGAGGCCCAAATAGCTCTAATTCCACAGAGGGCTGAAACAACATCCTTCTCACATAGAATGACTCCACTAGGGTCTTCTGACACATTAAGTTTATCGACAGAAGGCATATGTTTCACAACTTCCCGCTGAAAGTTAACATTCCCAAAACGCAGTACAACAGAATTTGTGTCTAGGTGTTTTTTCATTTGAAGTGGAGTTTTTCTGGACTACGGAATTCAAAATAACTCTGTATGCAGTTTTTATTGGTTCTACCACTAGACAACCAACACTTCTCTGGCTCAATATGAACAGATACACCTGAAATCAAGATGACATGAAGGAGTTGAGATTTTTTATAACTACCTGTGATGTATACACTAGAGGTTTTTTTAGTAAAAGACTCGTGTCTGTACCTTTCTCAGTTCTTGGAAGGAGGTTCTTATATCTACAACGATCATAGTTCTTCTTTGTCCTCCGCCTAGCTACTTTAGGAAATAGAGACCGGAGCTATCTTTCCTTCTTGGATCCTCTCTACTCTAGTAGTTGGTGCAGCAAAGCCAAGCCCGAGCATGGCATTATTCGCAGAGTTTGTGGAGAAGTCACCCCTCACCCAAACCAAGCTTACCCTCCACCATCTTTACAACCTCTTGAACCTGTCAGTAGACGATCTCCCTCATTAAACCTTTCAAATTTGATTAGACCAATTTTCCTTGAACAAATCTGGTAGACAGAAATAACAATGAGAAAGAAGTGGAACCTTTTTCATTTGAGCTGGTGGTCACCGTCTAAGACTAAAATAACACGAGCACCCTCACTTACTAAGAGTACTCTTTCTTTGTGCCAACACTGTCCATGGATTTAAGATAAGACGTGAGAAACAATATCCAGAAGGATATACAGATCTTGTTGCTGATTAAACAATGATAACCAATGACTTTGAGTAAAATACCTTAAATCGGATTCCATGGGTGTAGCTCTTGTGAAACTCTTTGTGAACCTTTTCATCCCTTTCGTCTCCTATAGCAAAGTTAAACCCACATGTAGAGAAGGTGTGTAAAAGAAAATCTGACTGCCCTAACTCCAAATGAAACTGCACATAACTTCTCTTTTTGTTCAAAGTTTTGCTTGAACTAGACGGTAGTAGTCTGGGAGGGGCAACTTGAGGTTTTTCTATGTCTGTACTAGTAATTTCACCATTTCTGTGCAGTGCAAGCAGTAATTTGTTCATTGAGTGTGAGACTCGAATAAATTGTTGTAATGATGTAGATTTGCCTACTCAGAGATCATGTAACTATGACTGATATATCTATTGGTTCTTAAGCAATAGAAATTTAGAGCTTAAAAGTAACTGGATTGACTTTCATACCTGTCTGGTTCCTCTTTAGGTGTTCGACGCTTGTATGTTATTCGAATCTCTGGTTCTTGAGTGTCAAAGTGCGTAGTATCTTCAACGGGAGTGGAAGGTATAGATGGGTCAAAGGTTTTGTCTGCGGAGCGCTTAAAGAAAGAACTGATTTTGGCTTGCATTGAAGCTGATTGCTTTTAACAGACTGCTTTCTGATTTCTAAGGTGCTTAGCCAGGCACAGATTTTGATAACGTTCTAGTCTTAGGCTCTTTGCATATCCAAATGAGCCTGCGAACAGAGTTTTTTGAACTTCAGCACTTTGCTCAAACAAACAAAGTATTTGTTGGTGAGATAAAAATTAAAGCAAGCATTTAGTCTGCATATCAGTAAACTAAACCCTAAGTCAAATTTGAAGAACTACATATTAGTAAACTAGATACAAATAGGCAAAAAAATGATACTGGACTAACAACAAAAACCCGATTGAAACTGTCACAAACATATAAGCTATTAGTGGGGGTAGGCTTTGTAATCAATTTATTCGATCCACCCGGTATATTAGTTCAACATACATATCCTAAGTTAAAAGATGAATAATTAGGTAATCTTTTTCTGGAATTCGAGTATAAGAAAGCTCAAAGGAATAGGGGACTAACAAATGCTAAGATTGGAATTAGGTTTATGTGTGTATCGAGATGAATTATAAATTCTACAAATCGTCTTTGTATATAATTTGTGTTGTTTATAAATCGAATTGATAAATCAGATCTGGTTAAAGGATAATAAAGTTAAACAAAAAGAGATGATGAGGAAAGGAAGAAGAATACCTGCTAATTTCTTCACCACTGGGGAAAAATTGAGGGAGGGAGGGGGAGGAAATTAGAGAGAGATGGGGAAAAGATGAGAAAAATAAGATATAGGCGGGAAATTTCGCGGATTATTGGATTTCAACGATTATGGAACTCAAACTTTGGTTTGGGCACCCCCGTGTTTGGGAAAGTTAAAAAATGATCCCTATAGAGAGAAATGAGCACAGAAAGAGTAGTAGTAGTTCACCTGAACTCTAAAATTGATCCGGAGATCGTGCATGTCATATGCAAGGAGCAGACAACAATTTTCTAGAAAAGTAAATTTGTGCCTTTAGGTGGATAGGAAACTATAATTCTGAGAATTGTGATTTCCAAACTCAAATGGATTAAACTTATGAATTAGCCCAAAAATACTTACTAAATACTAATACAAAAAATGCAGAGAGTACAAACCAAATTGGTACAATTAATGAATTAAACATGAAGGTATGAACTCAATCCAAAATGTAACTAAACACCTTATGTACTTGGTCCTAGTAAGGATAACAATCATCAAATTTATCTAAATCCTTTTCTCAAAACATTCCCCTTGGAGGATTCTCCTGTAATAATCTTTGCTTCATTGCTATTTTTTACGATACTTTTTTGACTGCAGACCGGCTGAACTAAATTGGAACCTAAGTTCTCTATACTGGAAGAAATCTCCACGCTGATCGAATAAGGATCTGCTTCATCTAACGATATCTGAAAACAGAATTATCATTAGTTCGCCTCAGCGGATAGCGATCAAAAATAGAAATGGACAAAATTTGAGTTATGAATTTACATGGTTGTTGTAGTAACTAGTTATGTCTTCTAATGGCCACCTCAAAATCCAAAAGGTGTCGATTTTTATTTCAGGCGCTGCACCAATACGTTCAATCTTCTGATTAGGACTTGTCTTCTCATTAAGTAAACTCAGTTCGCTGTTGTTACTGAGACTCCATAGCAGAGTGTCATGTATCCTCAAAGTGTGATATCATTGATTGAAGGAAGAAAACAGATTAAAAATTGGGCCGATGACCTATATATTTGGATTTTGGACTAGTCATTATTGTAATCGATGGTGACACTGACAATAAGCTTTTGGTGAGACCCAGAAGAAAATGAGGAGAAAAGCATGCTTTTCACACTTTTCTTTAGATCAATGAGTCCAAGTAAAGAGGCAAAACATAACGGTAACTAGGAAGAAGAGACCCAGCTAAACTACCACAAAAGAAGGTAATAAAGTTGTGATTTATTGCCCGTGGTTTAACATTCTGAGTAACTTATTCTTATTGTTGAATATTTTGATGAACGTATGAAGCAGGCATAGAATCAACCAATTCACAAGTTGCTATTATGTTTTTATAGTAGCGTAGATAAGAGAAACCGTGTTGCAATTAAACCTCAATTTTTTCCTCCACAAGTCTAAACAATTACCTAACTAAACAACTATGGATAACATGATGTTATAGGATTTAAATTTCTTATGATCGGATTACATTAGTGTAGACTAGAACATCACACATGACACTTAAATTACTTATATCTAGAAATTCAACAAGCACCACCAGATGAATACATCAACATTATTCAGTATAGTATTATTCTGTTATGTATTCAAACACGAAAATGATAAAAACACTGCGGGTTCCCGCGGTGTGTCCCGAGTGGCACAGAGGGATGGGACCCACCCTAAACCCACCCCCCCGCTAGACCACAGATTGGGCAGGGGTCCCACCCCTTTGTGTCACTCGGGACACACCGTGGGATTCAACCCGCGGTGTGTGTAGCAGGACTGATTCAAACATTTAAAGTTTCTAGACTTCCGAGGGAAGTCTCTACAAAGATGTCCCCACATAAATAGTGACGAAACTGTCCAGATTCACAGATGAAATGATTGTATAAACAACAACAGGACCTATGTACTGTAACACCACTTAAGTTCCAGCTTCTACATCCTTGACCAGGAGCGGCTCAAGCTCGCCTCAATTGTTCCATGTGGTTCATCAGTTGGTGTGAAAACATCGTCGTTGAACTGCAAATATCATCAAGAAAGTAAGCGTAATTCAATGTCAGAGTAAAACAAGCATATTCTAAGATCACATGTGCACTTACTGAAACTGCATAAACTCAGAAAAACTTGTACACACTGACAGATTAAGAACCTTGGTGTTACCTTGACAATGGTAGGGCTATCCTTGTTTGGTAGATTAACTGGTAAGAAATGAAGATTTGGCATTCTCAACTGAATTGATGCAACATCTGGGAACCTGAAAATTTATGACCAAAATCAATCTCAATATACGATGATTCAAAAACTACTTCTGAGAGAGAGAGAGAGAGAGAGAGAGAGAGAGAGAGAGAGAGAGAGAGAGAGAGAGAGAGAGAGAGAGAGGGAGAGAGACCTGGCAATCTGATAAAGTGTGCTTTGGACAGACGCACTATACACTCCCTCCTTTGGAGGTCCAAAGAAGGTCTCAAGCATAGCTTTCTTCACATCCAAGTACTTCTCTGTGAAGTAAGGCGACTTTACGGGAATGCTCGAAAGAGATTCAAACACATACCTGCAATAATGGTAATTCAGCTTATAAGAATCCAGTTTTCAGAAAAGCAAACCAAATCTGTATTTTTGTTCTTTCATTCTCTAAGATACTTTATGAGATGGGAACACATACTTCCATGAAGCACTAACTTCTGTGGCCAACATCCTCTCTCTTGTCTCTGGCAGAGCAGTGTACTTATCTCTAATAAATCCCTCAAAGCCCGACTACTCAAATCAAAAACATAAGTTATAATTAAAATTCACTACGATTTCAGTTATCAGTAAGAGCATTTGCATGAGATAAACCTTGACATGATATGTTAACCACTCTCAGAATTCTGTCATTGACAAGGACTTTCGATCATACAATGAAACTAACATGATTTGACTATGGGAGATTTAGGTGCCATATCTTCCGATGAACATAATCAACCACCAATGCCAAATACTAAACTCTAGTGACATCCGGATAGATGTGCAAATAAATAAACACAAAGATCATATGCGACTGACTAAGCCGCGACAAGAGTGATACACAGTTACCTGGGTTGTTTTCAGCACAGCTAGTCCTTCAACTCCAGAAGTCAACCTTACGACACCTGACTTTTTCACTATTGCTTCTGCTGTATGTTTCTCAGACCCAAGTTTAAAACCTAAAAAACCAAACAACTCTAAAACTTAATAAGATTTATAATGATACTGAGAGAAACTGACTACTAAAATGATAACAAGGACTGCTCTAAGACTTAATAAGATAATTGAACAAATAATGTAAGAATCAGAATGCTCTAACCATGTTGATGTGGTTGACCACCTACAGATACGCGTTCCCATGGCTTTTCAACAACATTGATTATAGCAGTTGTAACCTGTGCACCATGTATAACAATTCAGCTCCTTAGAATTTATGCAATTGGGATACATGAATGAAAAGGATGCATGAAAAACATTTGTGGTCATGAATGAAATGAATCAGTAGAAGCATCAGAAACGATCTTCATAAATGCAGCATTCTGCACAACATTTTCTAAGACAATTACAAGTCTAATAAAAACTACTATAAATCATAAGAATAATTTGACAAGACGAAAACAGTTACAATGCATTCATGCCCGATCAAATCTATAACCAGGGGAAGCATAACTGCTCTTCAAAAAGCAGATCTGTACATACTGAAGCATTCACCCGAATGAATGTCATTTTAACTAGTAACTAGTAAACCAAATCCTAATTGGACTTTGATGGTAACAAAAAAGAAGGCATTTCATTCCCCATTACCTGAGGATACAAAGTTGTGAAGTGCTTTCCAAGTTCAATTGCAAATTCCTCAACCGAAAGAACTTCAGAACACTCCTTCGCTTTTGCATATACCTAATTTACATTGTTTAATTATATGAAACTCTTTGTGAATTATATCTAAAAAAATGGTGAAAAGGCAACAGATGCATCGTCCAAACTCTTTGTCAATATAGCCAACTCAATAGAAGAAGAATCAAGATCAACCCTAACTCTAGCTAAATTCGTAATAGATCTTATGATATGGATCAACTAATTAATGCATGAACTTAGAACTAAATGCACTCAACTTACCACAATGTATTGGATCACAATTAATTAATTAGAAGGAAAATCAAGCTGCAATTTCTCGGAGTTAACTACGTAAAATACTCACAGTGTTTTTCATAGTATCAGTAGCAACGATATCAGAATTATCATCACGGACATATGCAGGTAAACAATCAGAAAGAAGACTTATATTAACATTCCATTCAACAAAGAAATGATTTCCATCTTCTTTTCTCCATATTCTACCAACCCTAACTCTACTTTTTCCATGTTTCTGCTCAAATTTCAATCCTTCTATTTCATCCGCCATGATTCAACTTTCTCTCACAGACTATAGAGGAAGTATTATAATAACTTTTTTAGATTCCTTTACCAACAATAAACTCACGAGTTGATCAGTTTGGGATTCAATAATTAGAGGTTAGTGTGTTTGATTAAAGAAGGTCGGAAAGTTGCAGATTAGACTCTCTTTCCTAATGGATTCCGTGCAGTACGTGGTGGCACTTTGTTGGAACTGAGAAGTGAAAACTATGTCGATACTACCAATCCTATGGGCCTGTTCCAAATAGTCCTGACTCCTGATAGATAAAAATCGTGCGGGCGGTTTGTCTTTTGGAGTCCAAATTTGTTGATCCCTTTAAAGCCGCCTGCACATTCCGGTCCTTTTTATTACACGATTCTTTTTTGGAGAAATTTGATGAACGGTCCAAAGATCCATGATCTATTTAATCTAGGATCCAGTCGAATATTAGTTTTAGCGGAGGTCTAAAATCCTTTTAACTAAAGAAGATTATCTTCCTGTCCTTCAGAAATCACGTGTGAACCGCGTAGAGAAAATAATACATATCTTCAACCCACTCGTTACAACTCTTTCAGTTTCTAAAACCACCTGAAACGAAGATCTAGGGATTTCAAAAACAAAACTGCTATACATAAACAAAAGTAACTGAAAATCAGTTCATTTCCAAAATCAAAACCTAAAGAAATCAAAACGCAGCGAAAACAAAATCAAAAATCATCAAAGAAGAAGTAGATTTGAACTGATTTATACCTAAATGGTTACCAAAATAAAAATCGATAGAATAATCAAAGAGAGAGTAATAGAAGAACAAGATACTCCTGAATCTCCAGCACCCAAACAAAAAGGAAGAAAAAATATGATGTTGTTGATTCTTCAAAACCATCGAAGAAGAAGAAGAAAGTTACTCCTCCTATTGAATCTCCAGTAACTGATAACTGCATAATTTATAATGTTGTGAGTATCATTTTCTTACACTTATTTGCTAGATTTCATGTGAATTACCGTGTATTATTATAACTTTTGTATATTATGTCTTTTATAGGTTACATCTCTAAAAGAACTGAAAATGAAGTGCTTTAAAGGGATAATGCCAAAGACCCAGTGGAGCTCTGACAAATCCAGGATTTCTGCCCATCATATCGAAGAGAACGAGAAGACGAAGCCAACGATGAAAGAACGAGTCATTCCGACTTCATATGAGAAAGTTACGCGTTTGAAGCAAGTCAAAGTTGTGAAAATTGTAGAAGCACAGAATTTATAAAGGCATCCGCCTGAATTAATCAGGGCTACCACCATTTGAAAAGTGATAACAACACCAACATTTTTAATCAGAGCTTCCACCTTCTTCTTCTTTATTACTACCACCAGCGAACAGATAATAAGCTTAGTTCTTCTTGGCTAGTTTTGGGTGATGCTTTAATGAGATCAAGAGACTGTCTGTGATTGCTCGGTGATTGAGAAAGCCATTGAAGGTGGGTTTGCTGTGATGGGTTCGATATGTTGGTAGAACTCGAGTTAATGGAAGAGACCTTGATGGTGACACTGTCAATCACGATGGATTGAGTCTGGTGATATGATGCCATAGACTGATCTGTGATAATCATGGAAGTGAATGATCGAACTCAATCCTGAGAGGAGAATCTCGAGATGATGGTTAATGGCAGTAGTGGATAAAGTTTGTGATGATGGTGTTGAATGGTAGTTGATAGTTTAATGGAGCTCGAACCCATGGTTACTAATGGTTGGTGATTGTGATTTGAGGTCGATTGAGGATAGGCTGTTGCTAGAGGATTTGAAGCTCGAATGATTTTTTCATGGAAGAGAAGATGCTGCCATTAATGGTGGTAATTGAATTCGAGTTCGATGGAGCTGGATAGAAATTGCAGTGGAGCTCTGGTAAGAGATTTCGAAGATAAGATGAGAATTATCATGGTAGTGACGCTGTAATGGTTTGATATGGTTCATGGGAGTTAGGGATAATTATAGAAATGTCCCAATTTTAGGGGGTCATTATACACTTCTACCCCGGGTTTTCAGAATTAATAGAAATGCCTCATTCCGTTAGATTTTTCGTTAACTTTGAACATGCGAGTTCGCATGTGCGAAAATGACCAAAATACCCCTCTATAATTAGTAATTATAATATTTTTAGATATTTTTTTTTACTTTTATAATATTTTTCTTTTTTGTACATTTCTAATTTTTTTTGTACTTTTATAAAAAAAATATTATAAATGTATAAAAAAAATATAAAAAAAAATATTTTCAAAAAATATTATAAGTACTAATTATAGAGGGGTATTTTGGTTATTTTTCGCACATACGAACTCGCACGTTCAAAGTTAACGGAAAAATTAACAGAATGGGGCATTTCTATTAATTTTGAGAACCCGGGGCAGAAGTGTATAATGACCCCCCAAAATTGGGGCATTTCTATAATTATCCCTTAATTTATTTCTAAGTTTGAATGGCTTCGATGATGGAGTGTTTGGCAGTGATTTAATGATGCTATTAATGGAGAAAATATCAGAGATCTTGGTTGGTACATGGACAGAGGTTTACGGCAGTGAGAGAAAGAAGGCATGGGTTGAGTTCGAGCAGACAAAGGAGATATGGTTGCTGCTAGTTTTTGTTGCCAGTTGGTATGAAGAAAGAATGTATGTTGATTCTAATTGATTGAGGAACATGATTGGTGATGGAAGATGAAACCTCTAACCAGTATTTTCTCACCTTGATCTCAACCTTTATTTACTTTTTTTTTATTAGTATAATTTAGTTTAGTAATTTTACAATCTCCCTTTTACATAAGAAGTCAAAGACAAATAGCAATTCACATCTCCTCGTGGGAACGATCCTTACTACTGCTATATTACTTATTAATATTAGCGAGAAACATCTAAAGTAATTTATTGCATGTACGACACACATCAAATTTTGGCACCGCTGCCGGGGAGCAGTAGCAATTATTTTTATTTGAGATTTCTTTTTTGTTCTATTTTATGTTTTTTTTTCAGGTTTTTAAGTTTTCGTGGTGGAAATAACTCGTCGGTGGAGTTCGTCAACCGTCAAAAGCGGGAGGTAGATTCTGAAAACAGGTTGTATGTATCACTTTTTTTTTAGATTTTTAGTTATATTTTTTTTCCTTACTCTTTGTGTGGCATCATGTTTTCTTACGAAAATAACATGTATGATGCACAAGATCAGGCATATTATGGTGGTAACCAGTTTAGTTATAATTCATAATCTTTCAATAACTTCCAACCAACCATGGGATACAATCATAATCAATCCTTTGGTTTTGGTCAATACCCCACGGAATATTTTTGTTATTCTCAAACATACCAACAAGCTTATGGTGGGTAGGTCAACAACCACAAAGAAGGTGGGACAATTATACTTCTAATTGGCTTCACTCAAGATGTATGAAGATTTTAGATCAATTAAAGGACATGCAACAGAGTTTAGACCGGACTGATCCAACACTTAATAGAGAGAACGTTGCACCAACTGAATTTTACAGTAGTATACCTTACCCGACTCACGATCGTATTTATGATTATTCACCCATTCAACGAGAAGAGTCATGGTTTAGTAATCATGTTGTAATTAAAGGTGGAAAATGTGTAAACATAAGAAAACTCTCAAAAAAATTATACCAACTGGAAGATAATGGAGCACCTGAAGAAATTCTCCATGAAATTAGTAGTACCATACGTATGGAATTCAAACAACGCTTTGTTAATGGAGAATATGAAATCGATGAAGATTCTGATATCGAAAATGATGAAATATTTGAGAATGAGGCTAAATTGAGTAATATTGTGGAAGACCCAATTGAGCTTTCCAAGGAGTACAATGATAACGTTGATGCCGAGATTTTGGTTGAGACAGAAACAGACGAAGACTGGTTGAAAAGTTTGATAGAGAACCACAATACACATGAGGTAAATAATTCATTGGAGTTTTTTAGGAACAATGAGGATCCCGTAATACAAGAGATAGTGGAAGGTTTGTCTAATCTTTTGCATAACTCTATTTAGTGATCCTTCTCCTCTAATCGAAGTAGTTTCTCAAAAAGTTGTTAACCCAACTTTTAAGAAAATACCTCACTTAGGATTGGAGTTGTTTGCTTCCAAAGTTTTAACTGATTATTTTGCTTCTATATCCAAAATTAGAGATGTTTGATTTTAACAATGTGCAGGTTACCCAAGTTGAACCCATTAAGGTTCCTAAACTCTATGTTCTGCATACACTTCCAAGTGTAAAAAGAACTAAGTGTGGGGGTAACTTCTTTATGATAATGGTTTTACTAGTACTATCATATGTTAACATTTTTTTGAGGCTGTTATTAGATTTGCAAATTGTTATCTGGGAGGATCCACAAATTTTCAGATTGTTGGTTTACGGACAATAACCAGAAGGTCAGGCTGAGGACGTTAAACTAAGCGCTGAATGGGAGGAAACCCATTGGTTTTGTATTTCTAACTTATCTTTTTATTTTTAGTTTTTTTTTAGTTTGCATATCATATTATAGGATTTCCTACCTTGACTTGTACGCTTGACGAATTAATTTACATTGAGGACAATGTAAAGTTTAAGTGTGGGGGAGTGATTAGGCATATAGATTTTTAGTATTCACTTTTTTAGGGAATTTTTACTTTTTGTACATATTTGCATGAAAACCTCCAACTTTTAGATATTTTAGAGTCACTTAGAGGTATTAGAGAACTATATTCGGGTTGCTTAGTTGTTGAGAGGCTAGAGCTGACAAAAAGGGACCTAAACCACCGATAGAAAATTAGGTGCAGAGAGAATGCAGTATTAGAGAAGCTGATCAATCATTAGTGGAGACTACATATTACATCAAGCGAGGCATCAGACCTTCAATTCTTTGTAGCTGTCTAAAAAGTGTGCTTTAGAGTGTGTGTCATCATACGCAAATTCCGGGTAGAACGATAAGCTACCCAACATTGCACCACTTTTAGCACTACTTTTTGACCTCTTGAGTGATATTTCTTCAATCATGAGGGTGCTATCAGAACTGCTAACTTACAACATCTCTTGTAATCTCGTTTGCAGTTAGCACCATTCTCTCTCGACAACAACAGGTCCATAGAAACACCATTATCATCAACAAGCGGAGCATCAAAAATTTGAAGGAAAGTTGAAGACGATCAAGGTTTACAAGCAATGGTACAAGAAAGAGAAAATTTCATATTCAAGTGAAGCAACAAGACAAAGAGCGTGATTATATATACATGTTGAAGATTTATATACAAGAGCGAAAGAAATCGAAAGATGAGGGTGAGTGAAGTTTATGATATCGAGACAATACAAGTTATGAAGAATCAAGTGGTAAAATCCTTATCCCACGGCCATAGTAGTTTCAATGTTTATTTTTATTTTGTAGTTTGTATTCTATTTTTCTTATCGATAAAAAAAAACGAATATTAAAAAAAAATGAAAAAATTAAAAAAAAATCGTTTAGTGTTTGTTTGTTTGTTTTTGTATTCATTCAATAAGGCCGTGGGGAAGAAGAAATTTATAAAGAAGGTTCAAGCAAGAAGGAATTGAGGAAAAAAGTTACAATTGTCAAGGTTCTACGAAGTTCAAAAATTCATCATTATCAGTTGAAGACCGAAGACTGAAGACGTTTCTATTGGATGCTGTGAGAGTGGTGCTAATTGTAGATCGGGCGAAAAGGTAAGTAGCATTCCCATCCTCACATAGTGGTTAATTTCCTTTCTTAGAAGTCATCAGAAAAATAATAAAAAAATGGTTCTTTTTCGTCCCACGTTTATGGGGATAACATATTCATATAATTCGCAATATTCCTTTTCCTTTCCACCATTCAACGTGTGCAGGATTTCTTAGGGCTGCACAGGAACCGACCCGAAAAACCGCACCCGCCCGAACCCGACAAAACCGCGGGTTTTATAACCGAACCGACCCGTTACGGGTTGGTATACGGTTTTGAAAATTTAAAACCCGGTCACCACGGGTCGGTTTACGGGTTTAGTGTAGCACCCGCCCAAACCCGCCCGTTTAACCCGTTTATTCTGAACCTGTGTTGCTGTACTGTTTTGTCAAGATGTTTTCACACTGACCTGTACTTCAATACCCTTCCCTATTATTTTTATGTCAAAGAGGACTCTCTCAGCTTTCAAACAAGACCAAAATTTCTGAATTCCATTGAGAAATGATTTTCGTACGAATTTTTGATTTCAAACTGCCGAAACTGCATTTTCTGAATACGGGATTCCTGTTCTGTTTCTGATGAGTCTTTTTAACATAGCTATAAACCTTACTGTATTTTCTTACAATTTTATTGTGTTAGCTTATTCTTTCTAGTTTCAAATGAGCCAAAAATCACTCATTTTCATTGTGTAACGAAGCCTACACAAATTTCCAAAGACAGACTATTCCAAACTAAAAATTTCAGAAATCATTTAAAAATCTTACCATTTCAAGTTCTATAATTGCCACATGAACTTCTAAGATAACGATATAGATTCAACTCCATACAAATGATAAGAAAGCAAAGAAAATAAATTAATCCTTGGTTTTGTGGCTAGTGTATATCCCTTGTATAATTGTATTTGTTATTATATTTTGACGATATTTGGTGTTTTTTGTTGTTTCTTAGGAGGCTTAATGGGTGATTCATCAATTCAATCTCTATCTGCCTTTTCTTTCATGTTTTTTTTTTTTTTTTTTTTTCTGTTTTTAGTGTCTGTTTTTAGTGTTTTTTGCTGCCAGTTTTTTTCTATCTGCCACGGGTTAACCCGCGAAATAAACCGAATCCGCCCGACCCGCCTCGGGTTGAAACCGACCCGACCCGCCTGTGGACGGGTTGGTATACGGTTTTGAATATGAAAACCCGCCTCTAGACGGGTTGGTAGTTGGTTTTACCCCAAAACCGACCCGCCCGCCCGTTGTGCAGCCCTAGGATTTCTATCTTCACTCCTTCCTGCATACATGAGAACCATACAATGCATCTTCTGAGTGCACTTTCATAAAACCATATTGGTGAGGCAGAAGTGGAGGCGGAATGCTTACTCGTCCACTAGGGACACCTAGGCGTTTAAAGGCTTGTTACACATGATAAGTGTAACCACATTCTCAACAAAAGGGAGTTGTTGTATTGTAGTTTAGTTTACTTAGGCTAGTTTAGATTCATAGTTTGCTCGAGGACTAGCAAAAGGCAAGTATGGAGGAATTTGATAAGTGCATAATTTACAATGTTTTGAGTATCATTTTCTTACGCTTATTTGCTAGATTTCATGTGAATTACCTTGTATTATTCTTACTTTTGTATATTATGTCTTTTGTAGGTTACATCTCTAAAAGAAGTGAAATGAAGTGCTTTAAAGGGAGAAATATCAAAGAACCAATGGATCTCTGTCAAATCCAGGATTACTTCCCACCATGTCGAAGAGAACGAGAAGACGAATTCAACGGCGAAAGAACGAAGTCATTCCGACTTCGTATGAGAAAGTTACGTGCATTTGAAGCAAGTCAAAGTTGCGAAAGTTGTCGAAGCACAGAATTTATAAAGGAATCCGCCTGAATTACTCAGGGCTTCCACCATTTGAAAAGTGATAATAACACCAACATTTTTAATCATGACTTCCACCTTCTTCTTCTTTATTACTACCACCAGCGAACAAATAATAAGGTTAGTTCTTCTTGGCTATTTTGGGTGATGCTTTAATGAGATCAAGAGACTGTCTGTGATTTGTCGGTGATTGGGAAAGCCATTGAAGGTGGGTTTGTTGTGATGGGTTCGATATGTTGGTAGAGCTCGAGTTAATGGAAGAGACCTTGATGGTGACACTGTTAATCACGATGGATTGAGTCTGGTGATATGATGCCATAGACTGATCTGTGATAATCATGGAAGTGAATGATCGAACTCAAGCCTGAGAGGAGAATCTCGAGATGATCGTTAATGGCAGTAGTGGATAAAGTTTGTGTCGATGGTGTTGACTGGTAGTTGATAGTTTAATGGAGCTCGAACCCATGGTTACTGATGGTTGGTGATTGTGATTTGAGGTCGATTGAGGATAGGCTGTTGATAGAGGAGTAGGAGCTCGAAGGAGTTTTTCATGGAAGAGAAGATGCTGCCATTAATGGTGGTAGTTCGATGGAGCTGGATAAAAATTGCAGTGGAGCTCCGGTAAGAGATTTCGAAGCTAAAATGAGAATTATCATGGTAGTGACGCTGTAATGGTTTGATGTGGTTCATGGGAGTTAATTTATTTCTAAGTTTGAATGGCTTCGGTGATAGAATGTTCGGCATTGATTTAATGATGTTATTAATGGAGAAAATATCAGAGATGTTGGTTGGTACATGGGCAGAGATTCATGGCAGTGAGAGAAAGAAGGCATGAGTTGAGTTCGAGCAGACAAAGGAGATATGGTTGCTGCTAGTTTTGTTGCCAGTTGGTGGCTCGGGAGATATTGACGGAGAAAAGTCAGAAGAAGAAAACCCAAAACTCATAAGAAAAGAATTTTCTCGGCAACGAGAGTTATCGAGAAACCAAAAGTCAGATGAAAATTTCTCGATGGCTCAAGCCATCGAGAAACTGGGTGTTAAGAGAGTTTAAAAATAGTTTATCAGTTCCGTAGAACTGACAAGGAAAAGATGAAATTGGGCTGGACTTGTGCGGTATTTGCTGGTCCATTTGGTTGGGTTAAGGATTCACTCACACGGTCTAGCTTGGTCATGACATACTGTTGGCATATTTTGATATTTTGAGAAACCTATTCCTACCGGGATTTGAGCACTGGCACTTCTACAACTTGGATACTCATATAAGAGACAATTCTAATACTTTTTGACATACTTGTACACATATACCTTTAGAGACCTAGATTTTACATAGAGAAGAGAGAAGAGAGATCAATTATATTTTTTAGGGTTTACCCCTTTAGGGGGAAACCATGTTATTCATTCTTCTTTTTTGTATCATGATTAGGTAATTTTGTTTTATTGGTTAAGGATGTAGTTGGAAATCCTAAACATGTGAATCAGTCTGACTGATTATTGTTGATATTCAAGATCTCTTTCTATCGTTCATGTTCTACTTTTAATATCGCCATGTACGATTGGAGGTGTGTTTGTTAAGGACGCATACTAAGTGAACACATATTCATATCTAAAGCTAAACTAGGGTTTGGAGATACAGAATAGTCAATAGACTCGGTTGCAAGTAGCATCGTGTGATTAATGATTGTACTCAAAACTTTCATGTAATTACATGTATAAGCTTGACCAATGTTAAATAGATTACTCGTAGTAATTCTATTGCATTGATTATCCTAATTCAAATAACCTAACGTTATTGGAAGATTAAACTTAATAGCACGTTGCGTTAGGTTATTCGCTAAGTAGTATTCACATATTCGTCGTTATGGTATGTGATGACACACGGAATTTACCAGAGTATGCTCTCGATAGGTAGCTCTAGGGCTATTGGTATGGAGATAGAATGTATGTTGATTCTAATTGATTGAGGAACATGATTGGTGATAGAAGATGAAACCTCTAACCAGTATTTTATCACCTTGATCTCAACCTTTATTTACTTTTGTTTATTTTATTAGTATAATTTAGTTTAGTAATTCTACAATCTCCCTTTGGTTACATAAGAAGTCAAAGGCAAATAACAATTCACAGCTCCTAGTGGGAACGATCCTTACTAATACTATATTACTTATTAGTATTAGTGGTAAACATTTAAAGTAATTTTTTGCACGTATGACACGCATCGGTACCATCGAAGAAGAAGAAGAAGAAAGCTGTTTCTCCTGTTGATTCTCCACAAACTACAAAGAAGAAGAAGAAAACCGTCTCTCCTGTTGATTCTCCAAAAACTACAAAGAAGAAGAAGAAAGTGGTTGTTGTTGATTCTCCAAAACCATTAAAGAAGAATAACAAAGCTCTTGTTGTTCATTCTCCATCACCATAAAAAAAA
>JAJJMC010009062.1:2377493-2398840 GCA_023531435.1 Papaver californicum
GTACTTTGTTCTAGCTCTTGAATTGGATCAGTACATATGAATATATAATTTTTTCATGTTATAGCATATAGATCTAGCATACAACATCAGTATATACTGATATGTACTTTGTTATAGCAGATAGATCTACCATGCAGCATCAATATATACTTATATGTACCTTGTTCTAGTTCTTTAAATAAATAAGTACATATAAATATATACTTTGTTCATGTTATAGCAGATAAATATCAACATATCAATATATACTTTGTTCTATATTATAGTACATATTGATATATTGTAGGGTTATTGACAGTGTGTTCATTATATAGGTAATGCCAAGAAAACCACAAAGAAGACAAAAACACCTGCAACTGCTAGGAAGATCTATAAAAGTGGTTTCAAGGGGATTTTCTCACTTGTTAAAGCAATCGAGGCTGAAAAGCTTGAGTTGAGTGAAACTCAGCTGAAGATCATTAGTAAGCAACCATATGGGAACCTTTTTCTGATATTCTAGTACACAGATCTTGGTAAAGATCACTGGATGAAGAATGAAACTGCGGTGACTAATCCGATACAATATTATAGGAAAAACAAAGTTTCGAATGAACTCACATTTGAGTTCAAAAAAGCATGGAAAATCATATATTTTGACATCGAGCCCTGATGAAATGGGTGTTATCTTTGGAATGCCAAGAGCAGAGAAAAGACAGTACCAAGATATGGTGCTGGCATTAAGGGGTGGATATCGTAACAATGATTTCTTTCAAAGGTTCTTTGATGGTGTAGTAAAGAATAAAAAGGTAAATAGAGTTATGATTCAAGAAGCAGTCTTGGAACTGCTTAGAAAAAATCCATAAAAGTGAGAAGAAAACTAATGAAAAATATTATGAATCTGAAAAAATGAAAGTGATGAAGAACCTGAAGAAAGTGGGAGTGATGAAGAGAATACATGCAATGAAGACAATGAACAAGAAGAAAGTGAAGAATAGAGTGAGGAAAAAAGTGAAGAAGTGAGAGATGCTGAAGACCTTGTAAGGCTTATATGCCTTTTCTTGCGCATCACTATGTTTTTCACAACAAAAGATGCACATGCGTTGACTGAAAAGTACATTGTTCTTGTGGAGGATCTTGAGGCTGCAAAGAATGTATCATGGCCCAACTTGATACATTCTTTCTTAGAAAAGTCACTCAATGACAATCTAAATGCAGTCGAGAATACTACCGTGTGTATGAACTATGTATTGGTAAGAATACGTAGTAAAATTGTACTTAGTAGTTTACTTAATAACAATCTTGATTTATTTCTGACTTTGTTTGGTGTATTATTTTTCCAATACGGATTTGGAATGCAGACACACCTACTTTTTGGAACCGGAAAAAATAAAGTTGAATACGGAAGGAAAGTTTGTGCCAAGAGCAGCCAAATAGAATCTGACAAACTTATGTGGTGCACTCCATACTAACATTGATAAAACTGAATATAAGGTAAGAAATATGTATTTAATTAAAACAGTATGTACTACATTATTATATGTGTGATCCTACAATGTATATCAACATGTACTGCTTGTATGATGTGTATGAAATCCTACAGTATATATTAATATATACTTCAATATCCTACTTTATGGTTTATATGTACTGCATGTATGATGTGTATGAATCCTACAATATATATTGATATGTACTTCAATATCCTACTATATGGTTTATGTACCGTAGATATGTGATGTTGAATACATATAAAAAACAAAGAGTATATATCAATATGTACTGGTATAATAACAATAGTAGAATATTTATAGAAAAGACAATATATATTGATTCAAAAACCTATTTTATATAGTATATATCAATATGTACTGGTACTATAGATATGTGATGCTAGAATACATATCAAAAACAAAGAGTATATATCAATATGTACTAGTATAATAATAATAGTAGAATATTTATAGAAAAGGCAATATATATTGATTCAAAAACCTACTTTATTTAGTACATATTTTTTTATTTTTGGTACAGTTCCATAAAAATTTCAAGGTTCCGTACACCAATCAAGAAAAGTAAATTCTGAGTAGAATCACAAGAAAACTTGGAGAAGAAGGGAGTGAAACTGAAAAGGTAAAATAATTAAATGAAAGTACAATGGGAGAGGAGAAAGAAGAAACTACAGGTAAGGAAGTGGCAGAAGATGATTGGAATACCAAATATCAAGATTTGAGGAAGACAATCTATGAGAAATGGGGCGAAGCGAACACCATGCAGTCTGGCGATGGATCGCTTGATGCATCAAAGCTGCTGCAAAAGTTAAATGACATATACAACAAAGATTCTGCCTTGCAAATTGAAAATGAAGTAGAGTTTCGAGACTCAATTGATGGGAGTCCCACTCGTTTGGGCACTGAACCAACAGGAGAGTTCCCATCTCCTACTACTCCAACAGATCATACAACTACTTTGGGTGATCCTTATTTGCAAAACATCACAGAAGATGAAGTAGATTTAGGAGATCTATTTATTGCGAGTCCAACTCCTTTGGGTACTGATCCATCAAAAGAAGTTGAATCTCCGACTACTTCAACAGATCAACAAAATGTTTTGAGTGACACCACCATCAAAAAGGTTCCATTTCGTGTTGCATTGTCAACACCACCTTCGGTGTTGAAGTTTTGTGGTATTGATGTTTCTCGTATTAAAACATGGGCTAAATCTGACTTGGAGAAACATGTCAAAGAAATGCAAGTGGAAAGTAACACACATATAAGTAATTTTGACTAGTTTTATTATATTACAATGTGTTTTTATTTGTTCTCATATAACTGTACATATCAATATGTACTTAAAAAAGTATAATAAAACTCTATGGTTGCAGGATGATTTACCTGGAATTCAAGAAGAAGAAGTGAAAAAGGTGATTGGAGCTATAAACCAAAGTATTGAAACTGTTAAAGACATATCGCAGAAGCCTGGTGAACAAGACGTTGAAAACTTGGTAGATAGCTTCGGGGGAACGGATATACCTTTTTTTTAATAGAGATGGCGCATATGGAAGACATTAAAAAGTTCACATTTGAATAATTTTTGGAATTGACCATTGCCAACGAGGGAGTTTATGTTGAAGAATATGCATCTCTCATCCAAGATCATGGTAGTGTTTGAAGACCTTCACTATTACCCACATAAAAAATATCAATATGTACTATGTGAAATAACCTGTTAATTGTTTCCATTTTTCAGCATCATGTCGAGAAGCTAAAGAGTTTCGAGGGAACACAAGAAACTGGTATTATTGAGCCTATCATGCAAGTGAGCAAAGACACCGAAAAGATCCTTGTAACCATGTTCCAAGGCAACCAATATTGGACACTGCTCGAGTGTGATTTTGAAACCCATCAATTCATACATTACAACTCCTCTGCAGCGTTCAAGGATAAGTGTTATGGTAATTCCAAAACAATGACAAATTTCGTGTTCAATCCAATCAATATGTTTTTGGTTGAGAATCAGAAAGAGACATCAAGCATTCAAGAGTGACTGACTATGGGTGTCCACAATAAGGAATGTGGCCAGACTTCCTTTTATATGTCATGCATTTTATCAAGAGGAGACCGAAGATTGATCGTGATGGAAAAAGTTTGGGAGATGATGAACATTTGATGACAAAGATTCAGAACAGAAGAGTCAAGTTAGCATGCAGGTTGTTGACAGCCACTGCGCATGAAATCAGTTGGAACCCACCAATGAAAATGAATCTTTATCTACAGAGTAGATATGGATATGTACTGCAGTAACTTTATTTTTAGTTATTGAACCTTGTTTTTATTTATTGAACTGATAAGATTTAATTAGTTGTATCAGTATCTTATGCTGTTTTATATATATACTGTGATGATCTTTATTAGCTTTGTTAGGTTTCTATTTATTTTTTCGAGTTATATAGAAAGGCAGAACATATTGATATGTGCTAGGAAGTACATATTGATGTGTGTTATTCTGAAACTAGATATTGTTATATAGGAATTATGCTTGTGTTCATTTTTTTTTAATTTGTTTTTATTTTCCTTCATATTGATATGTTCAATGTAGTACAAATTCATATTGCTAACCCGGGAATAAGGTACAAGGTTCAGAGTCTCAGGGTTCAGGGTAAACCATGAATCCTGAAACCCTTGACCCTGGACCCTTTGAAACCTGAACCCCTAAACCCTAAAACCATGAACCCTTAACAATGAAACCCTAAAAACCATGAACCCTTAACCACTGAAAACCTGAAACTCTAAACCAATAGATTCATATTCTAAAAATACATATTGACATGTACTATGAAGTACATATTGATATGAATTGAAAATTTTTACTTTGTTTATGTGTATTTTTTGTGTTTTTATAACAACCACAGATTACTGAATAAAAGAAAAATGTATTGGAAATATAAATCACTAATAACAAGGGGGCGCTGCGCCCTCGACCCCCATATATGGTGAATGACACTCAATCACATGTTCATACATCTATAAGGACGGAGCAAATATAAAATTTATATCATCAAATTCTCGTTCTATCATTAAGAACATAATTTAGTTGGCACACAAACAAGTTCTGAAAAAAGAAACCTAAAAAAATACGACAAATATCTTCTAAAAGAAACTAAATCCCAAATGTACTAAAAAAACTGAAATGGAATTAATTCTCATTGGTATTGACGGATAACATTACATGTAGCCTTGTTTTTATGAGCTTTCAATTTACAATTTGAACATGTACTAGGATTTTTTCTCCTCTCCCATGCACTCTAGGTGCGATTCTTCTTTCTGGAGGAGCCCTAACTTCAATTGGTGGAATAATAGTATTCTATAGTACACAGATCAATCCTGTGGTATATTAAAAAACATAAATAAGAAAAATCTTCTATACTTGTGCATTTTTTGTTGATGTATGTTACACTAAATATCAATATGTACTATGCTGTTTCTAGTTTATGGTTTATATGTACTTCTTAAAACCATTCTCATGTATGATACTACCATAAAAATATCAATATGTGTTGCTTAAAAACTTACCTGTCGTGATTAGGAACATGTCTAATAACGATTGAATATAGCTTACGAAAATAACTAACTTTGAAGTATTTGTCGATATAATCAAGGAACTTTCTACCAGATGCAGCAATAGATGCAGTAGCATGGGAGCATGGGAAACCACACACGCCCCATCTTTGGCAAGTACAACTCTTTTGATGTAAATCTACTATATGAGACCTGTACACAAGAAACCAAGCATATTATTTACGCAATACATATTGATATTTTTCCTACAAAAACTAAAGAATATAATCTGCACAATACATATTGATATGCTGCTAACCTTGGGGAATGAACTTTAAAAACATGAGCATATGACTGACTAACTTTCCAAGGATGACTAATTTGAATGTGTAGTTCAATCAAAGCTTAATACACATGGGTTAAGAGTTCTGGATTCATCAACATACTTTATTCACGACGTTCTAACATAAACTCCATTACCCGTAGCCTACACGACAAATAAAATAAAAAAAAAACAAATATATCATACACAATGTAAAATAAATAAATACTAGAAGTATATTAGTGGAGCATACTTAAAAAAATAGTACATATATACTTGTACTGTTACAAGAAAATTATAAAAACCTGATTATATCAGAGAGAGCGCATGTAGGTGACTTCTTCTCACTGGGAATCTAGTTATTAAAAGACTCTAAAATGCTTGAATAAGTATGATCATACCTACAGCTTGGGAAGTATGCACTAGACCACTTTTCCCTAGGAATGTTACGGCAGTATTCAGCAACCCAAGGCCTTCCTAGAAAAACCATTTCTTGAAGACTTTCTTCGTATCTTTCTGGAGAAAGTGCATATGTTGTTTTTTGGAAAAAGTCCATCACTTCTTTATATTTTTCATTAGACTTATTGATGGGTAAGTTATTTTTCAAGTGGAAGAAACAATAACTATGATAAGAATCCTGGAAAACTTCAGAAATTGCATTCAACAAACCTTCACCTCGGTCATTCAAAAAAGTGATACAACGATGGTCCACAACTTTTTTAAGATTGACCATAAACCAATGTCAATTATCATTATCTTCTCCAGGAACTAATGCATATGCAAAATGATAAAAACATGAAAAATAAAAATAAAGCCCATATCAATATGTACTGTATGTTTTTTACTTCATATTATGTTATACCTACAGTGTATATCAATATGTACTGCATGTATGCTGTGTATGATCCTAGAATATGTATTGATATGTACTCCAGAATAATAGACTACATTTGACTTTTTACTGGTACATAAAAAACAATACATATCAAATATATACCATATAAAAAAGTTACCTTGATTGCCGTTAAGACATGTCACAACCATTAGACCTCCTTTAAACCTCCCAGTAAGAAATATCGCATCATAAAAGATCATCGAACGACAAAGTTTATAACCCTCTTACAAGCTCCAAAGCAAATAAAAAGTTTGTTGAATCTCTTTGTTGCGTCGTTGAAGTCAAAATCAATATAAGACCCAGGGTTGGTTTCCTTAACAGTATTCACCCACCAAGCAAGGTCAGTGCATGAATTTATATTGTCCTAGAAAATCATTTGATGCGATAATTATAAAGCATGATATGCATGGTGATACTTGATGTTGATCCCTCCCCCAACTTTAATATAATCCATAATCTTTTGCGGCTTTATGAGAGGTTTGTGCTTGACACGGTCATGAACTAAATGATTTACAAGCTTCCTCGAAATAATTGGAATCCTCAACCTATACCTAGCACCATAAGTGTGCCTCCTCACATAATCCTTTATCTTAGAAACATCCAAAGACCTGATGGAAGTCGCATGAAGCATCCAAGAGTACCCATCATTGCTGCATTTCACCTTGAATCTCTCAAGGGAATTCTTCAATTTTATAACCTTATATCCATTCTTCAAACAATATTTCTCACATGCTAACCGAACGACTTCAACACCATCATGGAAGAACTGATTTTTATCTTCAAAAATATTCTCCAACCATCGGAAAAAAGAACACTTGCAACCTATTTACCATCTTTCAAATAATTGGTTCTAGCACTCACAACAACCTCAACATGTTGTCAACGTCATCACATCTCGAAGAACTAGATGCACCGGATAAAACAACATGCAACTCAAAGAAATCTGAATTCTTCGTAAAATATAATACCACAAGCCCTTGAAGCGATACATCAGCAAGAACAGATACTTTCACTCCATTTTCAACATAATTAACAAAAATAGTTGATGGAGTCAACCAGCTCCACGGATTACAGATAATAAACTTTAAATTTTCCAAAGTTGAAGATAACATAATCAAATATGCAATATGGTGTTGCTTGTGGTATACATGTGTTTATGGATAAAAACGAATTGAAGACTAATTTAGGAAAAAGTAGGGTAAGCAGGTGACAATTCGCCAATCCTTAAACATTTGTGCTGTTGAAGCACTTTGTTTATATTCGAGAGATCAATATGTACAATCCTGGCCTAAATCAAGCAATGGCCGTTCCAGTCTTGCTTCAGTCACAAAATGAGAAGGAGAAAGGTTGGTCTTAGGGAGGGAAGCAAGAGAAGGAATTAGGTCAGAGTATCAGACTCTGTTGGATGTAATTGGTATGAATATCTATGAACAAGTCTTCTGTAAGTGCATATGTTGCTTTTTGGAAAAATTCAATCACTTCTTTATACTTTTCATCAGACTTATTGATGGGTAAGTTCTTTTTCAAGTGGAAGAAAAAATAACTATGATAAGAATCCTAGAAAACTTCAGAAATTGCATTCAACAAACCTTCACCTCGGTCAGTCAAAAAAGTGATGCAACGATGGTCCACAACTTTTTTAAGATTGACCATAAACCAATGTCAATTATCATTACTGAAGACTCGTCTTACTTGACTAGCTGATGAGTCTGTCTTGCTTTAATTGACTAGTGAGTCTAAGCAAAATAAAATGAATGCGTTGCTTGAGTACCTGATGAGTCTAGTAGACTAGAATAAAATAGATATATATTACTTGACTAGCTCATAAGTCTAACAGACTAGAAATACGTATTTATTGATGAATATGGAATAATGAGTCCATCTTGGTCAATTTTGCATTGACATGTTTATTTTGTAAAAATAAGTGTATGCTGCTGAACATGAAAAATTGTAGGTGAAGCCTCATACGAAAATATACGTCAGAGGCCTAGTATAGTTTAGGGTTTGAAACTTGTTGAAACCCTAATTTTCTAAGTGTTTGGTATTCTCGTGAAAGGAAGAGGAGGAGTGTCCAGGTCTTCACGTAAAAAGGAGAGGAGGAGAACAAACTTTGGTCTTCACGTGATGGAAGAAAAGTGACCGACCATGTATTCATGTGATAGGAAGAAGAGTGACCGACTTGGTCTTCACGTGATAGGGATAAGAGGAGCATCAATCTCTAGTCTTGAAGCAGGAGTCTCATTTTTTACTCTTTGTACTCAGCCTCACATGTTGAGGGTAAAAGAGTAAAACGCCAACTTTTAATGAGAAGCAAGACATCGAGAATTTTCATAAGAGACTAGACGTCAATTTTTTAATAAGAAGAAAGACACTCATATTTTACTTTTTATACTCAGCCTCACACATCGAGGGTAAAAGAGTAAATTTATCAAATTTTGACAAGAAAGACAAGTCATGTGAACTTGATTTATTTTTGAAGTCTTGTCTTAAGAATAGTCGTGTAAGTCTAGCTGCTTGACTAGCATACACATTGGAAGCAAGAGAGATACGTCTCCCTCTCTTTAAAAAATTAGGGTTTGAAAGAGTCTGGCCAGAAGGCTAGAAGCTCATGTTTTACTCTTTTGCTCAGCGTCACATGTTGAGGGTAAAATAGTAAAATAAAAAATATTTAGAGAGAAGCATGATGTCTATGCTAGAAGTGAAGTCGTAAAGACCTTGCTCTAGAAAGCAAAATGCAAGCAAAAGGAGCAAGACGTGTTCAAAATTTGGGTTAGCTTCCCTTATGTTGGAAATTAGGGTTTGAATTTTTTGATACAATTTTTGCAACGTTTATGTGTGTTACGAAACTGTTTTCAACCCCTAATTAGGGTTGGATGATGCTTTTTGCCACACTTTTTACAACGTCTGCAAGTGTTACGACCCTATTTTCAAACCCTAGTTAGGGTTTTATAATTTTGACATGCCTTTTGATACATTTATAAGTCAAATTAAGCGTTGCAAAACCCTAAATTGAATTATTATTACTTTGTTTTACATTATTTGTCTCTTTGAGCAAAGGATTAATGCGATTGAGGTGGGATATAGCTAGTAGAAGCTTTGAAATTGTGTCATAATTTTGATATTTAATTTAAGCATAGCTGTGGCACTTTAATTATATATACATATATATAGAGAGAGTTGTATATATAGATTTTAATGGGTTAATATTGTTCAATTTGAACATGAATATTAACATAGGTAATTTTGGGGATTCAACTGTGGAATATAGCACCCAAAATAATACTCAAATTGCTCTATACTAATTGGTAACCCATCTAGGAGCCTAAGAGAATTTATATAAAAATTATAAAAAAATCTGGGAATGTTATTGTGTGCACCAGTGTTGTTCTAATGATAGATAAGTGCTTGATGTAACTCAAATTGCTCTACACTAGTGGGCAACCCATCTAGGAGCGTAAGAGATTTTATGTAAAATTCATAAAATATCTGGGAATGTTATCGTGTACGCCAGTGTTGTTCTAATGATTTTATGTAGTGATGAATATTGATTAAATTCATTAATTTCGTCGTATATGTTGGCCAGACATATAGAAACAGGACATGAATATGCGCCTGAGAGAGAGAGAGAGAGTAGGGATAAGCGCCTACCCAAGAATTCTTTTACAGAATTTTAAAAGTTTAGTATTTCTTAGACTAGAATCTTGAGAGGTGATTTACTATTTTATCCTTGTCAAAATCCCACCATCTACAACGTGAGAGTAGCAAAAGGTATTTGGATTAGAACCAGCACCAGACATCTCTACACCATTTCGACCTTCTAGCAACGTTTATTTCCATTGTGTTGAATTTAAGCAATGGATATATCGTTGGGAACAGGCGTTGCACATTGTGCAACGAATGTTTAAACAACGTATATATAGTTGCTTAAACAGCTTGTATATGTTGCTTAGTTTAATTAAAGCAACGAATAATTTATTAAACCAACATATATATCTGTTGTAAATTATTTAATGAGAAGTATCTTTTTTTAAATTTGCTTATTATCAGAATATTAATATTACAGTATCATGCACCTGCTGCATCTACAACAGACTAATCATAGTTGAATAACTTGAAATCAATTGACAATTGTGATCAGAATCACCAAAAAAATGTAACCAAAACCTGAATTAACACCAATACAAGTTCTTCCAAGTTTTAAGCTTTTTAAAAAATAAGTGCAAACCAAGGAAACGATGGCCGGTGATGAATTAAGCCGCACAACTCAGTATGGCATACCTACATCAAAAATAAGCTGACCATTAGTCAACAAACTAATTTTGACATGATAGGAATAAACTATTTCAAAGATATATAGATCAAATGCGGAAAAGTGTAGCAATATTCTAGTTGACACAATGATATATATAACAATACAGTTGCAATAAAATACGGATGGTTGTTACGATCAGCTAGCTAGGAGTATTTAGTATTTAACATATAATCAAGCTCAATGGTACTTCCCCAACAAGCTCACATTATTAGGTAACACACACATCAAGTAAGTTGTTTGCTCTCCTATCATCTAAAAATCCTATCAAAAGAATGGTTTAAAAATATAAGCTTATCCAAGCTATATATTGCAGATGAAACAAAAAAAAAATCTGATGTAAAACCTAAAAAGTGCAATACACTGATTCCTGAAACTAGTATAGAGCAACCCAAAAATAAAAAGAATTCAGGAAAAAAGCATACCATTTGAACTTTATCCCCATGAATTACTGTTGCAGGAAAACCATTTATTGACAGCCAACGCATCAACTCCCTCTGCCTGCAGAAAAACTAAAGTCAACACTTGCTTGCTGTAAGAAAATGAGTATACAAGTCAAACACCAAAAAATGAAGTTTTATTGGAGCTACGGCAAACAAATGAGTCAAAATTTCCAAGTGTAAGGCATCAATACCTTTCCATAAGTGCCATTCTCTCTTTGGGTATGAAGAAGGTCCATCAAGAAGCTTTTTTGTCCATATCAAGAACAAAATTAAGCCTTTTTTCAGTTAGCTCCGTGGTAGACACAACCCTCCCAAACAAAGCAAGAAAATCATAAGCCAGCCTCTGTAACAACAAATAAAGTAGAGTACGAAAATGTTAATATTCTCATACTTAGTGGAAGTAGAATCATTTTACCAAGCAAATGAAAAAGTGGCAAAGAACGAACAGGTATCTCAGTTGGAAAGGTGCACTGAAGAGCATCAACCTCTTTATTGTAATAAGTTAAGTACCTAACTTTACTATTAGTTACATGACAGTAAAAATTATCCATACACTTATAATAAATATCCACTCATCGATAAAGAGCAAGCATTACATATAGCTAATGTTACAATTAGTATCAAATCCTCCATCATTACCTGATCTCTTTCCTTAGTGTACTGGATTTACCACCACAGTGCTCTTGCTCAGAGATGACAAAAATACTCCTGGTAAAGTTTGTCCTCTATTCCGCAATAAACAGTACAAGATATATAGAAGATTCTTTGTTACCTTTGATAGCATTTTTCCTAGATGCTCAGAACTCATCATATGTGCAAGATGCATTACTCAGTACCTTTATCCATGAGATCAATCTTTGTCAAGATTCCAAAAGTCCTCTCCCATGAAAAATGCAAACAGATAAAACTAAGAATAAAGAATTAAACTTTTGTAGGTATGATAAGTCTACCTAGATATGAAATTGTCATTCCACGACGAAACAAACACATTTTTCCTTCCATGGTGCCAAAATAGGAAGTGGATGGGAAATTTAAATTATTAGCAAGAACATAGAGAACATATTATCATGAAAAAAAGACAAATTAAGGCTTCATTTTCAAAGAATTACATACTTATCACAGTCGAGTAAAGCGGTTACGGCTTTGAAGTACCCAAAAAAGTCCAGGCAAATCTCCATGTTATCTGCCCTTCAATAAGATTGTGTACAGTTGCCCTATTTCATATTTCAATCAGTTCAAGACAAAAAAAAATAAAAAAAAATTGAGGCAACAGACTGTTGATACCTGAAAGAAAACATGAATTTGTTCAACGTCAATAGGGTAACATTGAACGACAATAATATCAAAAGAGGAGTCAGCATTTCTCACAACTACACAGAATCTAAAAATAAAAGATATACGAACCGTACTTTAAGATGGACTCAATTTTCCTTTCGAGATAATCTGGGGGATTACATGCTATAATCATAATAGCTGCTACCGGTACCTGATTAAATCAGATTATAATACAGATTTTATGATCGTCACGCATGAAGCCTTGACATTGTTCTCAAATATATTTAACTACTGGAAAAGAGCATTCATTAACTTTCCATTCCATTAGTACCTATAATTTGTTAATCAATCTAACCGCACCTCTTTCCGCAACCAAACAATAATGTCTTAGAACTTTGGCACTGTCCAGTCAAGGTAACTTAATGTCCCAAGCATGAGTGAATCCCCCGAATATTCAACAGGACATGTATGAGAGTATTTAATCCATAAGTAAATTAGAAAATGGGTTGGCACATACTTTCAAGAGACAAAGCCTCAACAACTCCTCACCACATGCAACGAAATCATTCAATTGCAAGGGAAACCAAATGATAAAGATCATCATTAAGTACAATTTTGATACAAACAGAAGCAACTGAACCCACATGATTGAATCACCATAAATTAAGTATTCAGACCTCAAACATTAAAAACAATTCACAGCCAAATTCTGATCATTAAGAATTTAAAAGTAGGAAATATTTGCATTGGTTTTTCGCCAACTTTTTCTTAATCTAATTCATCTTGTTGCTTCTATGTTTCAAGCTGATCTTCTCGATATCTTAAACTACACATCCAATCTATCAAATACTAAAACGTTTAACTTTAAAGAAGAAAGAATTGCCAGAAAACTTGAACACAAACTACACAATCTCAGATCGAAGCGATTAAATTCTACTGCGAGAAACCAAAACAAATCCAAATGGAAAGAAACCCTGTAAATCTTGGATCTAAACGAATATGTCTACTTATCACTACCAAAACAAAAACTTAACACAAACTAACCCTAGAAACCAATACAACCAGATGTGATGATATACAGTAACAAAACTCAAAACTTAATCTATACAACTGAAATTAAAAACACACCCATGCTTTAGAACTCCATGATATCCAAAAAAGAAATATAAAATTGCAAATTCTCAAGGAAATTATGCTATACAAAAAAGTTGGACTCACAAAATCAAAAGAAAAAAAACAACGAATGAGGGTTTTTACTCACTGCATCAGTACTGGATACCTCATCTCCTTGGATTTGGATAGAATTCAACAGTAGAATAGAGGGAATAATTTAGTTTTGCTAGAGTTTATGAAAAATCACATATCTAGGGTTTCGAAGGTTTGATTTCTGAAAGATAGGTTTTGGTTTATGAAATGAGCGTTTAGAGAAGATAGCTTCTGATATTTTTGGCAGATTTAATTTGATTTCGGCAGGTCTAGGTTTAGCAAAAGAGGAGAAAAAAAAGAAAAAAGAATGAGATATTTTTCGGGAGAGAGAGATAAGAAAATAAAAGCGAAAAGGAAAATAGTTTAAGTTAATAAAGATATGGTTCAATAGACATTCAATTCCTCAAATCATTTTACTATATTACTAGCGTGTCCTATTTTCGTTTATTTCTGTATAGAAATTAACGCAACGGATATCTTGTATGAGCAACGCATAACGTGTGCAACGGAAATATAAGTTGCAAATCAGAAAAACTGAACGTTGCAAAAATCAGGATATGGTGTAGTGCATGTGAACCTATGGAAATTTGATCCAAATAAAACAACACAAAACACAAATACACATAATTTCAGATGATAGGAACACCAAATCTACAGTACAACATAACATATATTGGTTTAGGAGTAACACAAATATTATAGATTCACACAAAACAAACAAACAAAAAACGTACTATATGCAATGCAAACAAATATGTACTGCCTCAAAAATGGTATATCATATAGTATATATAACAAAAGAAAACATACTATAAAAACAATACATATCAAAAAGCATAAAAAAACATTACATATTAATATGTATTGTAGGATCATACAAAACATCCAAAAGAAAGAACAAAATCATGATTTCCAGAAAAAATAAAAGAAAACCAAATAAAACCTATTTTCAAACAACATATAAACAAACTAAATACGACGATCTAATGAACAAAATTCAACGATTACAAAAATCAGTTTCAAAAATCAAAAGAAAAACTAAAGCACGAACAAAAACGAGATCGATCATGCAATTCAACAAAATGTACATCATAGAAATAGTAATCATCAGGATTTCAGTGTCAGAGAACAGACAAATCATGAAATCAAGCTGATTAACATGAATTTAATTAAAAAAAACAAAAACAGAACATCCAAAACCATAAACACCAGCAGAAGAACATCAAATTAAAATAGAAAAGAGGATTATCTAGAAAAATACCTTGATATTTGAGATCGAAACCCTAAAAATTGAAGAACACCAGCTGGAATAGAGAGAGAAAAATTCGGATCTGAAGAAAAATAGGATAGAAAATCAAAGAAAATTTGATTTGAACTGTACTTATATGTTTGTTGGAGAAAGGGTAAATATGAAATATTAGAAATATATAACCTGTTTCTCACACGTGAGATGGATGAGAGAGTAAGAAATCTAGTCCAAAAATAAGTTTTTGGACTAGCGAGTAAAACGATTTGGATGGGTAGGCCACCGGTTAAACGGGTCCTCTAGATTGGGTAAAAGACATTTTTAATATTTTATTTTCTTTTTAAAAATTAAAACACAAATTTTAATATAAAAAATATTTTCCTTTTATCTTGTTTTCTTATTATTCTCAAATTAGAAGAGATATTCTGGATGTACAAGTACGGTCCCTAAAATAATATCGAAATCGTATACCAAAAGAAAGAGGAGTGGTGAACTATTTTGAGAGAACGGTGGATCTCATTTTATTGTCATGGGACCCCCTAAAAAAAGTTTGTGATTTATGCAGTTTTGGCATCGTTTTTAGAACGATGCATTTAAATTTTTTTGGAGATAATCAAGTAGAGTTTATGTTTATCATATCTGGTTGTACACTTGTATACCATCGTGCTCACATAATTTTTTTTTCTTCTTTATAAACAATAAGATGATCACGTAATCTTTTTAAAATCTCAATTTTAATCTATGACAATAATATTAAGACACTAACTTTTTTTTTTCAGATATCAATCAAAAGAAAAATTGTGGCATATATACATTTTTGAGGTTTTGTGGTCAAGTGTATTAAAAACAATCACATGGAAATCCTATTGTTTCAATTTTGAGTGTCACAATCACTACTGTTTTAGGGTAAAAAAATAAATGTTTTAGGGGTAGATTGTAATGAATACAAGAGATTAAAATCATACAAGGCTAGCCTAAACCAAAAAATGGCCGTATAAGCCTTGCTTCGGTCACAAAGAAGAAGAATAAGGGTTGATCTTAGGGAGGAAAGCAGAAAAAAAATGAGATAAGAGTATAATAAATTCTATTTGAAGAATATGAGACTCTGTAGTTGAGTTCAAGTGTTTATGAGACTTGTTTATGATAGCCTGATGTGACTTCGATAAACTTAGATTGTCTTTGGGATAAATAAAGCCATCCATTTATAGTGTTGAACTCACACCAATGATCTCGTAAGAAGTGGATGAGGGGAAGAGTGAAGAACGTGGTTGAAATCATGCCCATGAATGGAGGGAAGACCAAGAAACCGTACGCCACTAATCCCTCATCCCAACAACGTTCACACGACTTGATCCTCTCTCATTGTGGGTGTACATTTATACCGACATGACATAGACCGTCACACCAATACCCTAGTGAATATCCTCATGTGACATATTTCATGCTTCGTAAAAAATTAATAGTAGATCTCCTTTATTATTAGTTGAGTCATATGAATGACTCACTCAATTAATTAATGAGGCAATATGCTCATAATACTAATTAAATAAGTAGATTGAATAGTGTCGAATCTAGTAAGGTTAGTAAGTTTACTAGTGACTCAGTAAGTGAAGTAGAGCATACTATTTGACATTATATGGGCATTGCGCCTTGATAATACCAGCGTGGAAATGGTGATGCCACTACTAGTAATTTATGTCAGTTGTTAACTACTAGTAGAAAATGGGTTTTAAAAGAATGATTGGGCCTTTATAAAACGACATATATTAGCAATCAAAGCCCATTAGGCTGTTAGAAACTGTCGTTTTTCCAGCTTGACTGTTAAAACCTGTTTTATATTTAGGCCTAAAAATTTACAAAGTTGTCCTACCAATAGACTTTCATAAACGTCGGTTAAGGTTACAGTTAGATATCATCTAATTTGTTTCAACAGTTTGAAAATTTAACAACCAACCTCGTTTTCATCGACCTCTTTACAAACCTACTCTTATTTTCTCTTTTTCGTTTTTCAAAACCTTCCGCCGTTTTCTCTAATGAACGAATACAAACTTAAATATTAATCGACGAAAAAAATTTCCACCATGATTTGATCTTAAGCTTTTCATTGTGTTGTTCGATCCCAAACAATATTTTTCTTCAGTATTAACTCAAAACTTTTATTCCTCAACCATTTTTCTTTTCATCCATGCTGGTAGGCTTGATTTTACATAACTTCGACAAGTAAAGTTAGGGCTTGAAAATATATTTTTTCATTATTTCTTTGATCTTTATCTGTTCGTTTGTACCCTGTTAGGGTTTTAATCTCTTTTGGTTTTGTTGTGGTAGTTACATAAGGATCAATTATTTCGGTCACCTTCAGATAACCATATTTATTTTCCCACAAGGGACGAGACTTTCTTCTGGAGGATGTGAAGAGCTGGACGGATGGGATGTGGATGCTATTTTATCTTGATGTTCGTTTTGAGGTGGACAGTTTTGACGCTAGTACTGTCGTTAATCATACTTTATGGTTGAATGAGGCTACTGCGTCGTGTCTTCAATAAGTGAATGAGCCGTCAATCCCCAAGTGTAGCTCACTTGGATCCTCTACTAGAAAGGAGATAATTTAATAATGTTATCATGAGTCCATGCCTCTAGATATTTGATCAGACAAGGGAAGTTAGGAAGATTGGAACCACCCTTTGGCGTTGTTGTCACGATGGCGCTGGAGTAAGAACTTGGATTGAGGTTGAAGCATACATTGGTGTCTAACGTATGGACCGTTGAGACGAAGTCAACGATGAAAAACTTGGCAAGGAGTGATAACAAACTTGATGAAGTATTCTCCTTGAAACGAGTAGTGTCGGATTCTCCTGATGGTTTGGCTCGTCCCTAAATAAGTTTCTTCTCTTGCTTCAGATTCATAGTAACACATATACACCTATTGAATCCCTGAATGAAGGGAGTTATATATAAATTTATGAAAAACTTTAGTGAATCCCGCTGTCACAAAATTTCAGCTACATGTCTTTTTACTGAAAACGTTATAGAATCTTCATACGATATCCATTTTTGATGGTTGAACCTAATTTGGAATTGCATAATAACCAGATATTTTCTACTAGGAATTTTTTGGATTTTGAGCTCGTTTGCGCAATCAAAATATCCCAGCAGTAAGAGTTCAGAAAACTTCCAGGAGAATTTCAGGAATTTTCAGCTGCGACATGGTTTAGTTTTTTCGCCATATCTCCCAGCTTATTTATCCGATTGACGTTCCCTGAAACCTGTTGTAATTGAATTATATGCGAATGTTTACATATATAACTCATGATCATATTACTCACTAATTGCTTCCAGATTCAAACTTTGTAGAGGGAAATGCAGAATTGTCCCTGATGAGATTGTTGTAAAACGTCTTGTAATACCTTTGGACAATACGTTATCACCAAGATTACTTGAATTCTTTAGATCTAGAGAACTGTAACCCATTAACTACTTGTTTTAGTTGGAGAACTAGGCGGAGCAAAGATATGAGTTTTCTGCTAAGAGAGAGGTTGGTCCTGATGAAGTGAAGCTAAGTCTCCCTTCCCACAAGTTTGTAAGAGTCTCCTTAGACCTTCAAGTGTGATGAAGTTGTATTGATGGTTCTTGGATTGCTCACATTGGATCACCATTGTTTCAGAAGTTGATTCTAGAGGTAACAACGTCAGTAGCCTTAGGAGTATTGGTTGGTTCTGTATGGGATGAATTTTCTTAGGAGACAACTTCTCTGCGAGAGTCTTGGGGAAGTTAAGGACATTCTTCTGAGAAATTTCCATATCAGTTTGATTTTTGACAAGGACTTCCAGTCTCTCAATCAGATCTGCCAAGCTGTGAGGATTTTGAGTACCTTTGATTTCTTCAAGAGTACGACCAAAGAGGAGAGAGTTAGTATTGTTTGGAGTATTCTTGGGATGCATCTCATCCTTGTTTGGGAATTACAGGCGCCTACCAGATATGATGTAGTTGAGGGTGGTAAATATATCCTTGCGTTGTTCTTTTGAGAAGTAGAGGATCTCGTCAAGGTTGCGACTCTTCGGTTGACCGTCTATTCAGGGATGGATAAATTCCTATCAGGGATGGAATTTTTGTGTAGACCCTCAGTCCCCATGTGCAAGCTCTGCCAGTGAGAGATTTTGAAAACTTTCTGACACGTAAGACATGATTGTATTCATGCTCTCTCAATGACTATATGAAACGTGATACATACTAACAAGCATTCCCATATCCATCATAGAGTGAAAAATGAGGAGAGGAGTATCCCCTTGGAAGATGTATCCTTTGGATCTCGAGAGGATAAGGAGGTTAGTGTTGATATAGTTAAGCCGAGTCCTCCTTCCCTATTTTTTACATGAGTCCCTCCACATCTCTGAGATAACAAAGTTAGATGGCAGACTCTTCCCTTTTTCATATCCGACGTGTAGAGGAGATTCATAATCATCTTGGATATGGATTTTGGAGGTGCCAACGTCAGTGGTAATCTCGGGTGTATCTCTGACTTGGCTCTGGTGACACTGATAATGTTGCTCTGGTGATATATACTCTATCAGAGTATTGAAGAGGGTAAACATTTCCTTTTGAGTATTTACCATATCAATTTGATTCATGGAAAGAGTTTTTTATATTTCCATCAAATCCAAAATACTCGGTAGATCTAGAGTGTTCTTGTCTTCATCAAGAATATGACCTAGGAGAAAGTTGGTGGTGGTCGGAGCAACACCAAGAGTAACAGAAGTGAAATTAGGAGTATCCCATGTGGTATCCTTAATATTGAGAGAAAGATATTTAAATTTTCTGGACCCAAACTAATCTCAACCATTTTTTAGAAATTAGTTTTACAACCGAAATTGATCTCCCACTGTGGTATCCAATTATTTTAGGGTAAATAAAAATATACTGTAAAAGTACTTAGATTCGAGAGATCCAAATTGCATAAGACTAGCCCAAGCCAAGAAATGGCCATTCAAGGCTTACTTCGGTCACAAAGGAAGGAGAAGGGTTGGTCTTAGGGAGGGAAGCATAGAAAGTATTGAGATTAGAGTATGTTATGTTTGAAGTGTATGATTTCGTTGAAATGGGATATAGAGTTCTTAGACTTTGTTGTAAAAATAATTTGTTGAGGCTTCTCTGCGTAAGTTTTGAAAGGAAGACGAGAGATGGTAGGGATAAGACTTGTCTGTGTATGCCTTTAATCTCTCGGTGAATAGGTTGGTATCATATTTATAGTAGTAGTAGCATACACTTTAATAAAGTTATTGTAACAAACATAACTTCGTATGTTATGCTTTCAATGAATAAAAACTAACATGAATAATAAATAGAAATGTAATAAGTCTAGTTCATAACTACTAACCTCAAATTGAAGGATGATATCTTCATTTTGTCTTTGATACGTCTTCCGGTCTTCATGAGTAACAAGATCTAGTCTCACAATTTCTATGTTACTAGTATAACCTAACGAAGTTGACTTGTAAGATAATCAAGCAACTCGAGTTTTGGAACTAAACTTGATAACCAAACTTGACATACCAACGTTTGGTGGGTTCAACCGAGAAGTGCTCTAATAGGTCGATATATATGTCCATGTCGACCAATTTCAAGCTAAAAAACCACCACAAAATTGACTTTTCCCCAAACAATAATCGGTCTATATGGAATCCATATCGACCGATTGTATCCTACAAAACAAAAAAAAAAAATTGCCATTTCCTTTACCTGGAATCAATTGATATGGTTTTCCACAAAGTTTAGTTCCAAAACTCAAAGTCGCTTCAGTAGATTACTAAAGTCAACTTCGTTAGGTTAGAATAGGAACATAGAATGTTGAGACTTTATCTAGTTACTCTTGAAGACCCAAAGACGTATCAAAGACAAAACGAAGACATCATCCTTCAATTCAAGGTTAGTTACTACAATACTTAACTTATTCCATTTATATATATTGTTCATGAAAATTTGTATTCATTGAAAACATAGCATTCGAAGTTATGTTTGTTACAATAACTTTAATGTTGGTGACTTGTTCACTATATAGTGATCAAAGTGTCAAAAGGTAAGGTATATACAGTTGCTTCAATAACTTAAAGTATATAGAATTATGAAGAATAATTTATCTATAGACTTCGTTGCTTATGACATTGCAATAATAGGTAAATTGTTATTATTTAGTATGTTAAACTTCCGGGTGAATCCAAACCTTATCAAACATGTTTGAAAACAATTTCAGAAACATAGTGTTTTGGATGAAAAAAAAAGTATTTTATAAATACTTAGATTACAAAGATCATGTCGTACAAGAATGGCCTAAACCAAGAAATGGTCGTTCATGCACTGCTTAGGTCATAAAGGATGAGGGAGGTGATGTGGTTTAGAAAGTGGTAAATAAAGAGTTCGTTTCTCGAACTTGTGAAGGTAATGATTTTAGAAAATATTAAACTTAATCTAAACTAATAAAAATCAGGAAATTAAACTAGAGAATATTTTTAGAAAATATGGAGAAAACTAGGAATCAAGGTTCAGTTATTTCTAACAATCTATGTGATTAATCATGTAATTCTTTTTAACAATTTAATTCAAGTTTGCCAAAAATATGTTTCCTAA
>JAJJMC010009062.1:2398850-2508079 GCA_023531435.1 Papaver californicum
ATTTCGACCAGTTCTAGCCTTCTAGATAAGGATTCTAATGGGTTGGGCTCTAAACTACTAGTTTGATTCATTTCGACCAGCTCTAAACTCCTCAGGGACCATGTGTTGATCTATAACCGAGCATTCGTTCCCGGGGACCATGTCTTGCTCGATCTTCATGGACACCATGCTATGCTTTCCCCTTCGAGCACATGCCAACTCTTGTTTCATCCTCAAAAGCGTGGTGCCAACCTTGCTTAGTCCTCGAGAGAATGACGCCAATCCCATGCTCGGTCCTTGAGAACTTTTGCATAATCTTGACTTTGGACCCTTCTAAGCTTGTGTTATTCCCAAGCTTGCACACATCCAGGTTTGCCACTTCCAAGTTTGTGCTATTTCCAATACTTATCGCGTTCAAGCTTACACCTTCCCAATCATAGGCTTACTAACTCTACTAGACTTAACACAAGTAGTTATATTATTCGAAAGAGTCATTCATATGATCCAACCATCAAATATACGAGACATCAAACATGTCACAAGGGATACTCATTAGGGTATTTGTATAGCGGTCTAAATCTGCTTGTGAGGTGTAACTGAACACCCACGATGAAAAGGAATTAAGTTGGACGTTATTAGGGGCAATAATAATGAGCATTGCAGTTACAGGAATTATCCCAGCCACAATGAGAGTTACAGTTTCAAGAATCTTCCCAACAATAATGAGCATGTTCTCAACCACGTTCTACACCTCATTATCTCTCAATTTCTAACACTTCTTACGAGATAAAGAGTTCAAACACTATAAATATAACACTTCTTCTATTATCAAAACAACAACACACAAGTTAGAGAGAACAAGTTTATGAAAGTTTATCAGGCTATCTTAAACCACTTTATCTTCTCTACTTGAACTCTACCATATATATTGGAGTTATCCAACCAGAACTCACCAAGCTCTGATCTCATCCTTCTCTGCTTCCCTCCCCAAGATCAAACATTTTCCTTCTCTATGACTGAAGCAAGGCTTGAATGGCTATTTACTTAGTTTAGGCTAGCCTTATACTATTTTTATCTTTCGTATTCTTTACAATTTACCATTTTACCTTTTTATCTGTTTTTCCACTAAAACAACTCTGACATCGTAGGAAGTGGAATTTATGACATAGTGGGGGAGTTGAGATTGTGGAGAATATGATGAAACCGTGCCCGTCTTGTCATGGAAGACCAAACGGTTCCTCACCTACTAATATTCTACACTATCAACCGTTCACACGTCCTATCACTTCCTCGTAATGGGTGTATTGCTACACTGCATGTCGTAGACCGCCAGACCAAAACCCTAATATATATCTCCTCATTTGTGACATGCTTGATATCTCGTGTAATTTTAGTAGAGTTAAATACTACTTTTATGAAGTCAGATATGACTTGCTTATTCAATTAGTTGACTTGCAGCTTGTCATTCATGACTAGACATGACTGATGAGTCTTGACGAGTCTGACAAGACTAGTGAGACTTATAGAGAGTAGACATCCAAAATTAAATACATATTTATTTAGACCTTATATCTAGTCTCTGAGAAATTCAGATGAGCAGTCAGAGCTCATGTGTGTCAATCAGTACTATTGACTTGTCCTAGTAAATAGGTAATACCATATATTGGCATTAAGTGAGGAAAATATTGCACCTCATGACATCAGTGTGGGGTGATGAATGGTCATGAAGGAGTCGGAGAGAAATTAGATGAATATTGAAGTGGTACATTATATGCAATATGTGACGGACCAGTAAATTCTCCCTTCAAATGGGTTGAATTTCAACCCATCCAACATGGCCAAATCCACGGTGCGTCACTCAAAAGTTAAATAAATCAAAGAGAAACATGAAAGTAGAACAACAACAAATATTATACAGGTTTTTGAAACAAGAAATGGTATTCAAAAATTTTAAAATTTAGTATACAAATCTCGTAGATCGAACAACACTTAAGAAATAGAGCTAATAAGAATACAGTAATTTAGTTAATTTTTTATTTTTATACTAAATCAAATTCCAAAACGTGCTTTGAAACTGAATGGGGCCATTCACTCAATCTCTAAACAAAAACCATTGCATAACACCACTCACACATTTTGTTATAGTCCAAAAACAGTTCAAGTACATACAATACTTAGCTACACTTACAAATTCCAGTACACAGTTCAAATTCATATTTAAACATTAGTCATTAGGTAATACGTATGGTGGATATACAGAGTTCATAAAGGAATAAATAAGTTTAAGAGCAATCATGAAAGAGGTAACTATGCTAATACAAGAGTAAGACGAAGTCAAATGAAATCTTCGTAAAAATTCCTTAATCAGTACAAAACACAAAATTTAAAATACTCTCAGCACATATGATTCGCGTGGACTATTCTATACTTGAGTTAAAACATGACACTACTTCAATTTATATATTTAATAGAACTAGTTTGAGAGAGTTTACTTTGTTAGGCTTTTTCCCATTTGGCCTAAAATTAAGGAAAAAACAATATGTGATCCATTTGTGGGGAAGTTACAACTGATCAAAGTAACCCCACTATTCTCTCCCACTTTTAGAAAACCACCCACTATATCTATCACGTAAACTACTCTATGATGTCTAGGGTTAGTTCACAGAAGTGATAGAAAAATCTGAATTAAGGTCACCAAATTCATTCTCATACCTGTATAAACCATCTAAAATTGAGAAGGAGGGTTTGGAACCAAAGTTCATATCAACTAAGAAATTAGGGAAGATTCAAGGATTAAGCTTTCAAATTGCAATGGCTGGAGGTATTTATAATCGATCTCTTTTTGCTTCCGCTTTTCATTATTATATATTCATATTGTCATTAGAATATAAATTTAGATACACGTAGGTTTTACATTTGGTATCAGAGCCTGTAATCAGCTCTGCTTTGCTTGCTATGGAATTATTTTGTTGATGAGTTTTAATTCCAGTAAGTTTTCATAAAATTAATTTTCCTGTTAATAGTTTTTCAACCGTCGGTTAGGGCTGAATTTTGAATATGTCTTAATTGAGTATCTCATATGTCTTCTCTTAAATTTTGAAGACAACCAGACATTGTTAAGGCTCCGAATAGATTGATTTTCCTAACTATATTTCTGGAGAATTCAGATACCAGGTGGTACTGATGGAGCTCTTGTAAAAATTATCCAACCGTTAGATTTTTCTCATAATTTAACTACATATGCTACCTGTTGTTTTAATTGTCCTGTAAAAATTTCAGGAAGATCGGACTCCATTTAGTACCCCATAACCCCTGCTAGACCAAACTGTGTCAGTAGAGAACTATGTCGAAATCAGGTTTGTTGAATACCTTATTATGAAAATTCCAGCTGTTAGAACCTGCCGAAAATTTAATATGTTGTAGCGTAGGTGCTTATGAGTTTTCAGGTTGAATTTCATGAAAATCGGGTAAGTGTAACGTCACTCTTTACCTTCAAATGCAATTGTTGCAATACGCTAAATTATTTACTGGAGTATATATATATATATATATATATGTGATGTTTGTTAACTTAAAGATTAGTTATCTAATCTATTTTGCTCGTAAGGAGTTGCTACATTTCTTGTACTGTATGAAACAGACCCATATTTTAAACCACATTAAATAACCCATGTCAGGGCTATCACCTGAGGAAATCTAAATTACGATTTGGGATGCACACATATCATGTCAAAGTGTAGTTAGGGTACTATTGGTGGGCCTGTGGTCTTAGCCTAATGATTTGGCATTTTGTTAAAATTTTGGTTACTCTCTCATGTCTGTTTGCAAGCATATTTGTTCCCTTTGCTGGATTGTTGGAAGGATAAGGATACAAATCAAGCGAATGCTAGAAGTTTGCTTAAAAATGACTTACATAAGATGTCATTATAGTACCTCTTAGGTCCACTATTTTAAGCAGTAGGAAATGGGATGCCATTTTGTTCATCCCCATTGGACTGTATTCTGAACAGTTCTTATACGACATTAAGTCATTAAGTTCCAATGTTGATATATGATCTCATTTGAGTCATCCTTTCACCAAGAGATGAGAAGTACAAACATTTAGTGAACACGGTTAGGACTTGCGTCTCTATTGAAATATCTATTTTGAATCTAGATGGTTTAAGTTCATTATAGATATACACTTTCATCAGTGGGTTCAAATGTAATGCATATAGTAATTGTTCCCACCAAAGACTTTTGATTTCAAAAAAGTCAGTAAGTGAGATGACCTTTTGTTCATCACTTGTACGATGGATCTGCCACCGGTTTGTGGTATATGAGAATGGTATTACTGTATAGTTACTTGTGAAAGTTAGATAAGTAAAACAATCCAGTTCTACTATGTTCTTGAATCGTGACTCACTTTCACATCACTAAGAAGTTTGGCATCCCGTTGGTTGTGTAAGTGCAAGTCTGTAGTTTTCCCAATGACTCTAGTATGTTTAGTTATACATAATATACTGTAAACAAATATAGTGCTAAAGAATATGTTTAATCATATTAATTTTGTTCCAATATATTTGTTGTATTATTATTTGTTGACATGTGCAATGGTTATAAATAGAACCATTAGGATTGTACACGAACAAAGATTAAAGAAATATGTCAAGTGATTTAATAATTTTAGTAATTAGAGAGTAGCCACAACATCTCTAGTTATTTAAAATTTTCTTAAGAAATCACATGTGGAAACTAGACATAAATTTGTAATTAATCATATGTAATATGATGACATATGCCCACATGCAATTTTATTATATTTGTATGATTAATTAGGGTGAAATATTGAATTATGTTCCTTAATCTACCCACAAGAATTAAGGAATGAATATGGTTTAATAATTTCATCATGTAGTTATGAATCTAATTTGAGTAGGACTTTAGCTCACATGCAAGTTTTATGTCACTAGATTCATATTTTTATGCATGACTTGCATTGGTAAATCATGATTAAGTTTAAATCTCAAATTTTTGTTTATAAGCATGTATATATTTTTCTTTGCAGCAATTTTAATTGGAAACATTTCTGATGTCAATTGTGACATTCCTGAATTAAAGGGTGATAACTATAAGGTGTGGAAAGAAATAATGCTTTTACAATTGGGGTTGATGGATATCGACTATGTTATTCGGAAAGACGAACCACCTAGCATAACTGAGACTAGTACTCTAGATGCAGTTGATCTTTATGAAAAATGGGATCGATCTAATCGTCTCTCAGTTATGTTCATAAAGACCAAAATATGTGCTAGTATTCGGGGTTCTGTCGATAAGTATACTAAGGTTAAAGATCTCCTTAAATCCATTGATGAGCAGTTTGTAAATTCTGACAAAGCTCTTGCTAGCACCTTAATTATGAAGTTTTCATCCATGAGGCACAATGGGTTTAAGTGTGTGCTGATTATATCATGAGCATGAGGGATATTGCGGCCCAACTTAAGGATTTGGAAGTTACCATGTCTGACTCTTTCTTAGTTCATTTCATTTTGTGCACTCTTCCTCCACAATATGGCCCCTTTAAGATATATTATAACACACATAAGGATAAATGGTCAATTAATGAACTTATGACCATGTGTGTTCAAGAGGAGGGGAGATTGAGGATGGAAGAGGGTGAAAAGGTGAACCTTACTATTGCTTCTTCGTCAAAGAAGAAAATGGATCACATTAAGGAAAAGGGAAAGCTTTCAGCTAACCAAGGCATAAAGAAGGAGTCCCCGTGTTTCTTTTGTAAAAAGAATGGACACATGAAGAAAGACTGCATTAAGTTTAAGACTTGGCTTGAGAAGAAAGGTAATTTTCTAGCGTTTGTTTATGAATCTAATATGGTTAATATTAATCATAATGCATGGTGGATTGACTCTTGTACTACAATCCATGTTTCGAATACCTTGCAGGGTATGACAAACCTAAGAAAACTAATGAGAAGTGAACATTACATCTATTTAGACGGTCAAATGAGTTCAAATGTGGAAGCTGTTGGGACATGCAGTTTAATTTTAAGTAGTGATTTTAGTTTGCATTTAGAAAAGACATTTTATGTACCAGGTTTCACTAGAAACTTGATTTCAGTTTCAAGACTTGTACCTTTAGGAATTTCCTTTAATTTTTTCAGATTCTGTTTTAGTATTCTTAGAAATTCTGAAGTTATTGGTTATGGTATTTTGTCTATTGTCTTTATTTGCAAAATGATATCACTCATAGTTCTATGCATGTTAATATTGGGTTAAAAAGATGTATTATAAATGAGGACTTCTCAATTTTGTGGCACCGGAGATTGGGACATATCTTCATTGAGAGAGTTAAGAGATTGGTAAAGGATGGGGTACTTGGTACTTTAGACTTTACTAATTTTGATACTTGTGTTGGTTGCATTAAGGGAAAGCAAACTAACAAACACAAAATTGGTGCCAAGAGAAGTTCAAACCTATTAGAGATCATACACACGGAATTTGTTATCCAGACATGAACGCTAATGATCTGAAATACTTTATCACCTTCATGGATGATTATTCACAATATATGTCTCTTTACTTGTTTCGTTCCAAAGACGAAGTTTTGGATGCCTTTAAATTGTTTAAGGTTAAAGTAGAAAAACAATGTGGTAAGCACATTAATATTGTGAGATCATATAGAGGTGGAGAGTACTATGGTAGATTTCTTCATAGCACTAGAATTGTGGAATCAAGAAATGCTAAATTTCAGGATATTGTTCCTGAAAAAGATAATGATCAACTTCCACCTACTGTTTCAAGTGACAAGTTGATTGTCAACTATTTCTAGTGACTATTTAGTGTATCTGCGAGATTCAGATTGTAATATTGGAGCCGATAATGATCCTATGTCATTTTCACAAGCCATAAATTCTACAGATTCAGACTTATGGATCAATGTATATACCTTAAGGTCAGTGGGAGCAATATTTGTTTCCTTGTGCTGGATCAATGTATATGCCTTAAGTGTAGCACTCATTGTAAAAGGTGATCGGTTCAGTTTGGACCAATGCCCCAGGAATGGCATTGAAAGGGAACAAATGGAAAATGTTCCATATGCTTCAGCTGTTGGTAGCATTATGTATGCTCAGGTCTATATCAGACCCGACATTTCATATGTCGTTGGAGTATTGAAAGACATCGGAGTAACCCAGGAATCGATCACTGGAAGGCTGCAAAGAAAGTGTTGAGATACCTTAAGGGTACTAAGGATTACATGCTTATATATAAACGAACACATAGTCTTGAAGTAGTAGGCTAAGTTCGGTTCTTGTTTTGAGGCTACCTCACATGGTATATGGATGTAAGGCTTCATATCTGGGCTAAAAGTTGTTAACTCTATTAGTCGACCAATAAAAATGTATTATGACAATTCAGTTGCTGTCTTCATGGCTAAGAATAATGAGAGTGAAAGTCGAAGTAAACACATCGACATAAAATATCTAGCCATGAAAGAACGTCTGCAGGAAAAGAAAGTGATCATTGAACACATTAGTCCTGAATTGATAATAGCTGATCCCTTGACTAAAGGCATGCATGTTAAAGGATTCAAGGATCATGTAGTAAAAATGGGACTTGGTCCCATTATGTAGTACATTCTTTATGTTTTTCTGAAGCTTTTATTTAGTTGGATCTCATTTGAAATTATGTACGTACTTACTTTAGTTATCTTGTTGAGAAATATCATTATAGTTTGACCTAGAGTAAACATATGGTTTACTCATTAAGTTAAGTATGAGTGGTGAAAGACTAAATATGTTGTGATACATGGAAGATTAATTCTTGCTCTTAAAGAGGATTAGTCGCCATGATCCGTATATGGAGTCTCTCGTAAAATGGATCAAGTGGGAGAATGTTAGGCTTTTTCCCATTTGGCCTAAAATTAAGGGAAAAAAAACATGTGATCCATTTGTTGGGAAGTTACAACTGATCAAAGTAACCCCATTATTCTCTCCCACTTTTAGAAAACCACCCACTATACTCTATGATGGCTAGGGTTAGTTAACAGAAGTGATAGAAAAATCTGAATTAAGATCACCAAATTCATTCTCATACCTGTATACACCATCTAAAATTAAAAAGGAGGGTTTAGAACCAAAGTTCATATCAACTAAGAAATTAGGGCAAACTCAAGGATTAAGCTTTCAAATTGCAATGGCTGGAGGTATTTATAATCGATCTCTTTTTACTTCCGCTTTTCATTATTGTATATTCATATTGTCATTAGAATATACATGTAGATACACGTAGGTTTTACATTACTTTATATTACATTACTTTATATGAAAACAAATGCTTACACGATATCTGCATATTCATTCTAAGAATTGAAAACTTAATCTAATACACTACACTTTTAAGTACAAGATTACTAAATAACACAAGGTTGAGTACACAGATCACACAAACCGCATTAATTGCCAAAAAAAAAACTTAGTAGTTCACAAAATAGAATTTTAAAGAGAGTTATATATATATACAAAAGGGAGATGCTAGTACAGTTATATATGATTATAAAGAAAGCCCCACATGCAGTTTCGTGCTCAATCAAAAAAATCAGACCTTAGCATTTTTATGCACATATCAAAATACGATAAAAACATGGGTTAAAGCAACATGAAACTAGCTACCTCAGATACCCCGTGATATACAATCAAAAACTGGACAAGATACTAACTTTCTAAGCTTTCAAAGTCTATTGTAAGCTCTGTCCAGTTTACTGTTGCAAGCTTCTCTCGTACTCTGTGGGAGAAAACAGAGAAAACGGGGTGAGCGAATGCCCAGTAGGAGTTATAACGGCTAAAATATGGTACCTGCGCGGAACGTAAATGAATGGACAAGAGCAGCAACTAAAAGTAATATACAAAAAGAAAATCCTTACACAATTGAAATTCATAACAAGAGAAAATATATAGATGTAAATCAAGTTAAGGTACTCTACTATTTAGTCAGATACCAGATACCGTTACAGCTAACGGTCTTCCGGGTAGCCACCCCTAGGTGGAGGGCCAATTAAGGCATGACATTCCTAAAGTAGAGTTGTCTAGTTTCCTATAAAGGCTTGTTCATAAGAAGGAAACACTCACAATACTTGTTCTTAAGAAGGAAATACTCACAATACACATTACAACGAGTACATATTTCAGAAATGAAAGTAATCCAATTGGCTGTATACGATGAATCATCCCATAAAATTCATGTCAATGCTCAGGAATTTAAAAGGTAACAAGTGAATGGTGAGACATGAAAGAAAATACGAAACAATGGTGTTTCATTAATAAGGCGGTACATTTTTGGTTGAGGATGTAAACTTAGATATGTAAAGCTTTCAAGCTGGCATAATAAGACAAATAATTAAGTAAGTTCGGTTGAGTTGTAGGGTAGGAAAAGTAATTAAAATACAAAACACATGAAAAGGGATTTCAATTTTTGTCGGATGGTCGGTGGAGTCGAAATAATAGAGTGAAAAACTTGCTTAAAATCTAAATCATCAATTTCCATATTGATCAAGAGAAGTTTCAAATGCTCATTTAATAGAAATATAAGTCGTTTAAATAGAAGAGCAAGATAATATCATAAAAAGTTCAGGTTCCATTGGTATTTTAAAATGTTACTTATTGGGTCATTTTTACAAACGGGTAGTAGGCAAGTTTAGAAACTCAGTGCATGACTTCATCTAGGTTGGAGAAACAGGAATTGGATGTCTGTAAAACCTTTTTAATCTTAATAAAACATTCACTCCATTCAAAAATCACATGCAATTCAATATGTGAGGATTAAACGCAGAAATTTCACGATTTCAAAAACCACATTCTTATTGTGCAAAATCGTTATAAAGTATGGAACTTTGGAGAAAGTTTATGAACAAAATCTATCAAACCCATGGTTAAGAAAACACCCCAAATAATCAAACTATTGATTTCAAAGAAATTTTAAAGTGAAAATAATGTTGTGCATGAACATAACATTGAATCAAAATAGACAACAATTGAAAAGTTAGGAGAGAAATAAATTAAAAAGGAAAGAACCCCTACCTTTTGTAGAAGACAAATTCAGCCGGAAACGAAGAGTGGGTTGAACTTGAATTTTAGATTTAAGAGATACAAATTCTTAACTTGCTTGAAATTGTTTTGAATAGAAATTTGAGACAGTAGAAGAGGGTAGAAATTTTTCAGTGGAACTTAAAAGAAAAAAGAGAAGAAGATGATTTTCTTTATAGTTAGAGTTGGTAACATAGAAAAAGACAGAACTTCCCCTCTAGCTGCTCATGTCCGCCACATGTGCTACATGCTAAAGATTTTCAGGACTTTTTCAAAGGTCTACTAATCACGATCCCTAGTACTACTAAGGGATAGTCTATTTAGTTTAAATCACCAGTATTGTGTTGGGCTAGGGCTCAAAGCCTTAAAAAAAAAATTATGGTGTCACACAATAGGTCACATATGTCTAGTCATATGCGTTCGACCACATGTGATACTAAAAGTATGGGTGACATGAAGCATGGGCCAACATGTGTGTGCTTGGCCAGACACAAGGAAGTCGGCCAGAGACGATTGTCTAGACTTAAAAAGTTGGCCCAACATAATTGACCAAACACAAAAAGGTGTTCTGACACGAAAAGCTAGATACAAAAAGTTAACAAGAATTGCGCTATAACGCCGGTAGTCAAATTTATATGGTAAGCTACACATGGCCAGCTGTGTATGACAAGTTAATATGTTAAACCGCTAGTGGCCTGTCGCATGTGGCAAGCCGTATTCTCATGAAATCAGACTTACCGGGTAAGTCTTATTTGGGATCAAGAATTTGCTCGGTTGAACCCACCAAGCATTGGTATGTCAAGTTTGGTTGCCAATTTTAGTTTCAAAACTTAAATTCGATTGAGTATATTACTATTTTAGGGTGAAAACAAATATACGGTAAAATCGTACTTTCAAGTAGGTTCGAGAGATCAAGTTCGAACAGGACGATCCTAAACCAATAAATGGCCGTTCACGTCCTGCTTCGATCACAAAGGCGGAGATTCGGTAGGTCTTAGGGGAGGGAAGCAAAGAAGGTTGAAAAAATATTAGTGTGATGAGTAATTGCAGTGTGCAAAGAAGAATGGATTATTGATGCGTGTCGTTTGTGCACAAATTAAATATGATATCTCCCATATGTAATATAGCGGTAGTAAGGATCGTTCCCACGAGGAGCTGTGAATTGTTATTTGTCTTTGACTTCTTATGTAACCAAGGGGGGATTGTAATGAATTAAACTAAGTAACTAACAAAATACAAACGAACAAATAAAGATTGAGATTAAGATGAGAAATACCGGTTAAGGATTTCATCTTCCATCGCCAATCATGCCCCGCAATCGATTAGAATCAACATCCATTCTCTCTTCATACCAATAACCCTAAAGCACCCCATCGAGAGCATACTTCGGTAAATTCCTTGTGTCATCACATACCATAACGATGAATATGCAAATACTACTCAGCCAAAAACCTAATGTAATGTGCTATTAAGTTATTTGAATTAGGCTAATCAATGCAATATAAGTACTACGAGTAATCTATTTAACACTAGTCAAGCTTCTACATGCAATCACACGAATGTTTTGAATACAATCAGTAATCACACTATGCTACTTGCAATCGAGTCTATTGACTATTCCGTATCTCCAAACCCTAGTTTATCTTTAGATTTGGATATGTGTTCACTTAGTATGCATCCTCAAAAAACACACCTCCAATCATACATGACGATATTAAAAGTAGAACATGAACGATAAAAAAAGAGATCTTGAACGTCAACAATAACCAACTAGATTGATTCACAAGTTTAGAACTTCCAACTACATCCCCAACCAATAGAACAAAGTTACCTACTCATGGATTTACTAAAACCCATGGAAAATATACAAAAAAGAAGAATGGTTTCCCCCTAAGAGGAAAACCCTAGGTTTTTGATCTAGAAGATGTGATATGAGAGGTTGAAGATAAGAGATTACTTAAAAATATTTTTTGTTTGAGCCTTAGATGTCTTATTTTATATCCTTCAATGCTTGGTCCTCAAGTATACTCTCTTTCTAGGGTTAGAATCCCATTAGAACTAAGTTTCCTTGTTCTCTAAGGTTTGGCCGTGGAGAAACACAATGAAACTAATATGGCCATAGAGAAAGGAATTTAGCACTTGATTCTTCACACCTTGTATTGTCTCGGTATCATAAACTTCATAAAAATTCATTTCTTTTGATTTTTCGCTCTTGTACTTAGTGTTCAACTAGGATATAGAATTCTGCTCCTTGTATTCTTACTTCACTTTGAATATGAATTCTCCTCTTCCTTGTAGAGTTGCTCGTAAACATTAAACGCCTTCAAATTTTTTCAAATTTGTAATGCTCCACTCGTTGATGATGGTGTTTTTATGGACCTGTTGTCATCGAGAGAGAGAGAATGGTGCCAACTGCAAATCAAACTACAAGGTAAGGTTTTTTTGCAATTCTGATGTCACCCTCATGATGCGTCGAAAAACCGACTTTGTTTTACCGTAAGCGCACAATGTCGAAAGATGTAGACAAGAGCAAATACGGTTCGTTCCCACGAGGAGTTTATGTTAAAATATTTTTTTAGGTTTTATTTATAAAGAATTAAATTAAAAAGTGAATTAAAACTACTTAGTAAAATTTGAAAACAGTAATAGGAAAACGTTAAGGTTCCGGGAATCCGTTGTAGATTAGGGTTTAATTGCGTTCGTCACATAGGGTCTCGATTTCAAAAAGAATTGTTTGTTCTCAACCTAAGATAGAATTTCGAAAGTACTAAGTATACATGGCATAAAGAGTCAAAGATTATTCATTAAAACGATTTCATACGAGGTTTCAACGAGTCCTTCTACTAACCAAACAATGGACTATACGTGGCATAGAATATGAAAAATCATAGAGAAGGTAAAACGTTGAGAGAGAGACAAAATAATGATATTAAGTTCATATAGTTGAAAACGCTAGTTTTGAAACACAAAGAAAACCATCTCTACGAGTTCATCCTTTCGCCCTAACAAGGGAATTAGCCCAACATAGCTTTCTCAAAAGCCATAAAAATTAATTAAGAAAATAATACAAACTAACCCTTTAAATTTCTCCCGTGAAGTTCTGTACGTGAGCTTGTCTCCAAATTGTTTCTGTATCCGGAGCCTCTGTATCCTCAGATCTGTTTGTGTCCGGAGGTATCTCAGCGTCCAAGTATAGCTACGTGAGCCTATGTCTGTGGTGTGGGTATGTGTATTTATAGAGGTTACTGCAACCTCTTTTAAAAATCCTAACCGAATTAGGAAAGCACCGACCACTGTATTTCCGTGTTATACACGGTTTAGTTCTTCTTTCCTAACTTCGTCTTTCCCACGAGAAAATCTCGGCACACTCCTTCCAAACTTGAGCCGCACACTTCCCTTGATTGCCAGACTCTTATTTCCTTCTTTTCTTCTCAACTGCCAGATAACCCATCCAGCTTTATTCTGCCTCCATCAATAGATCATCGACCATGCTCCTTCCAACACCTTTCTTGTATAACAAGGTTCAAGCTCAAACAATCACAACAATCACCTGACTTTCATCGAATCCTCTGGTTCTCTAGTCGTATCCCATTCAAACTCATACTTCTTTGCCCATAAAACTCAAACCATGATTCGAGATAGCAATAACTTCTCAACCCATCAGCACAAAATTTTTTAGTCAACACAACAGCCACTCCATCACCAGTTCGATTGATGTCCCACCGATGCAGACTCGAGCTCAACTCCAAGCATAACCCGAGTCTGTAAACATTATAACCAGCCTACTGCTTCATCGAGTCTCACTGACTTTGATTCCATCATCTCTGCTATCACCAGACCATTCTCACATTTCGTCTCAACTAAAACCCATATCACAGCCTTGAACCTCTCTTCATCATTCACTGACATGATTATCATGATCAGCTAATGGCAACCAGACCTCCACGAGAATAACCCATATTCTGTATTTCGTTGCTCGATCATTTCAAGAGTCTCCATTATCTTCTCCAATCACTACTCGAATGTATCTGACATCACTATCAGCAGAAACCATCATCATGTGATCACGATCATGATCAATCTAACAGCTCCACACCATCACCGAAGCCATCAAGATCAATCATATATACACTTATGGCCTGCAATAATTCTTAAAATCTAATGATCCCACCAAATATAAAAATCCTTCAAATCACAAGCCCCTGCCATGGATCATCGCTGGAATAAATTCAAATTGTATTTTTTTTGTTTGAAGGTACGGAGAAGATAAAGGGGTGTCCCTAGGGGTGTCAACGGGTCCGGTTCCTCCCGGGTATCAATGGGCCCGGAACCGGACCCTATTAAAAAAGTTGGGTCCGGTTCCTAACGGTTTCGGGTCCGGGTCCCAATTTAGTGGACCCGGAACCGGACCCGATTAAAAGTCCTGGTATTTAACGGGTCCGGCTATTTGGGTCCTCAAAAATCAATAAAAAAAATTTAATTTTTTATATTGGCTTGAAACGAATAATTTTTCATATAAAGTTATTGTTACATGTATGTAAATGTTCTAATTAAAGATTAAATCTAAGGAAAAAATGAAAAATGAAAAAAACATCCAAGTAAAACTAAACGAAATCTTAAAATTTTAGGTAAAATTAACAAAAAAATGATAAATATCCGGGTACCCGATACCCGCGGGTACCCGTCGGGTCCTACCCGTTAGGACCCTAAAGATTTCGGGTCTAATCGGGTCCTACCCGTTAGGGTCCAAAATCACTAATGGTCCAGTTTTAGGACCCGGACCCGATTCATCCATTTCCGGGACGGGTCCGGGTATTCGGGTACCCATTGACACCCCTAGGTGGCCCCGATCAATTCTTGTTGGCGCCCCATCAATATTTAAAACTCAGCAGCCCTGAGCAAATGAGCAGGTGCTCATATAAACATTTGAATTCCAGCTGCCCCTTAACGTCTGCCAGGTTGTCAATAGAAGTCTCTCTTGAAATGACCTTTTTGCCCTTAGTATTCGTTTCGCTCATAACTTTCTCATACGAAGTCAGAATGACCTCGTTCTTTCGCCGTTGGCTTCGTAATTTTATTCTCTACAAGTTGGAGGGTAGAAATAATGGAATAGACTGATCTCCACTGGGTATTTGACAATTCTTCTCTTGTAAAGCTCCATTCACTTGTTTTAGAGATGTAACCTAATAAAACACATGAACTACAAAAGTAATACTAACACACGGTAATTCACACAAAATATAGCAAATAAGTATAAGGAAATGATACTCAAAATGTATAAATTATGCACTTATCACCTCATGATTGACAGAAAGTAGTGCTGAAATTGTGCGAGGTTGAGTAGCTCATCATTCTACTCGGATTTTGCGTAAGATGAGATACACTCTAAAGAAAAATTTGTAGACATATACAAAGAATTGAAGGTCTGTGCCTTGCTTGATGTAATAATAGGTAGTCTCCACTAATGATTGATCAGCTCCCTAATACTGTATTCTCTACTGGCGATTTAAGTCCTTTTTAGCCAGCTCTTGCCTCTCAACAACTAAGAAACCCGAATGTAGTTCAGTTATTTCGGTGAGAAATCCATATGTAAACTTAGCTAGAAGTATACTAAGTGACTCTAAAATCTCTAAAAGTAGGAGGTTTTCATGCAAAAATGTATTGAAAATTTTAGATAGGAAAGTGAAAACTCTAAGTAAAAACTAAAAACTATATATGTTAAATACTCACCCACACTTAAACTTTACATTGTCGTCAATGTAAATTGACTCTTCCAATGTAAAAACAAGGTGAGAAATTCCTACTATGATATGAAAACTATAAATAATAAAAATAAAAAAGATACGAAACCAATGGGTTGCCTCTCATTCAACACTTAGTTTAACGTCCTCGTCCTGACCTTCTGGTTGTATTTCCGTACACCAACAATCTGAAAATCTGGGGATCCGCCCAGATAACAATCTGCATTTCTAGTAACAGCTTCACAACACTTAGTTCTTTCTACACTTGGAAGTGTATATAGAACATAAAATTCGTGGACTTCTACAGGTTTCTCATGGGTAACCTGCACATTGTTAGAATCAGCATCTCTAATGGTGGATAGTTAGAAGAAAAATAATTTGTTAACACTTTGGAAGCACATAACTCCGATCCTAAATGAGGTATTTTCCTAAAAGTTGGGCTAATAACTTCTTGAGAAACTAATTCGTATAGAGGAGGAGGATCAAAATATATAAATTTATGCAAAGGATAAGACAAACCTTCCAATATCTCTTGTATTAAGGGATCCTTATTGTTTTTAAAGAACTCCAATGAATTATTTACCTCTTGAGTATCGTGGTCCTCTATCAAACTATTCAACCAATCTTCATTGGTTTCTGCCTTAACCAAAATCTTGGCATTAGCGTCATCATTATACTCCTTGGAAAGCTCAATTGGGTCTTCCACAACAGTACTCAATCTAGACTCATTCTCAAATATTTTACCATCCTCGATATGGTATCATATTCTTCATCAAAATCTTCATCGACCTCATATTCTCCATTAGCATAACGTTGTTCGAATTCCATACGTATGGTACTACTAATTTCTTGGAGAATTTCTTGCAGTATTCCGTTATCCTCCAGTTGATATAATTTTTTCAAGAATTTTCTTATGTTACACGTTTTCCACCATTACTTACAATAAGATTACTACACCACGACTCTTCCCGTTGAATGGCCGAATAATAATAAATACGACCAGGAGTCGGGTAAGTTATACTATTGTAGAATTCAGTTGGTGCAACGTTCTCTCTGTTAAGTGTTGGATCAATCCGGTTTAATTTATGTTGCATTTCCTTTAATTGATCTAAAACCTGCATACAACTCGAGTAGAGCCAATTAGAAGTATAACTGTCATATCTTCTTTGTGGTTGTTGACCTACATACCTACGACAAGGTTGTTGGTATGTTTGAAAATCACTAAAAGATTCCATAAGATACGGATCAAAACCAAAGGGTTGATTTTGATTGTATCCCATGGTTGGTCGAAAGTTATCGAAAGGTTGAGAATTATAACTAAACTGAATACCACCATAATATGCCTGATCTTGTGGATCATACATGTTATTTCGGTAGGGAAACATGATGACACACAAAAAGTATGAATTTTTTTTTAACTAAAAGTCTAAAAGTCTAAAAATAAAATTGATGTATACAACCTGTTTTCAAAATCTAACGTCCGCATTTAACGGATGAAGAATTCCACCAACGAGTGGTTTCCACCAAGAAAACCTAAAAACCTGAAAAAACCTAAAATAAAAATGTAAAATAGAACTAAAAAAGAAATCTCAAACAAAAACAATTTCCAATTGCTCCCCGGCAGCGGCGCCAAAATTTGATGCATGTCGTTTGTGCACAAATTAAATAAGATATTTCCCACTAATACTAACAAGTAATATAGCGGTAATTAGGATCGTTCCCGCGAGGAGCTGTGAATTGTTATTTGTCTTTGAATTCTTATGTAACCAAGGGGGGATTCTAATGAATTAAATTAAGTAAACTATGAAAATAAAAACGAAATAAATAAAGATTTAGATTAAGGTGATAAAATACTGGTTAAAGATTTCATCTTCCGTCGCCAATCATGCTCCGCAATCAATTAGAATCAACATCTACTCTCTCTTCATACCAATATCCCTAGATCACCCCATCGAGAGTATACTCCGGTAAATTCCTTGTATCATCACATACCATACGATAAATATGCAAATACTACTCAGCGAACAACCTAAGGCAACGTGCTATTAAGTTTAATCCTCCAAGAGCGTTAGGTTCTTTGAATTAAGCTAATCAATGCAATAAAAGTACTACGAGTAATCTATTTAACACTGTTCAAGCTTCTACATGCAATCATACAAAGGTTTTGAATACAATCAGTAATCACACTATGCTACTTGAAACCGTGTCTATTGACATTCAGCATCTCCAAACCCTAGTTTAGATTTAGATATGGATATGTGTTCACTTAGTATGCATCCTCAACAAACACACCTCCAATCATACATGACGATATTAAAAGTAGAACATGAATGATAGAAAGAGATCTTGAACGTCAACAATAACCATCCAGATTGATTCGCAAGTTTAGGACTTCCAACTACATCCCCAACAACCTCAACAAAGTTACCTACTCATGGATTTACTAAAACCATGGAAAATATATAAAGAAGAAGAATGGTTTCCCGCAAGGGGAAAACCCTAGGTTTTTGATCTAGAAGATGTGATATGAGAGGTAGAAGATAAGAGATTTCTTCAAAAGATTTTTTGTTTGAGCCTTAGATGTCTTCTTTTATAGCCTTCAATATTTGTCTCTCAAGTATACTCTCTTTCTAGGGTTTAGAATCCCATTAGAACTAAGTTTCCTTGTTCTCTAAGGTTTGGAATCCTTCCGGGACCGGGTTTTACTTGTTTTAGAAGTTCATAAACGTGCCAAGTACTCTGCATACGTCTAGGAATTGTTCCCACGACTTAGACGTATCTAAATAGCAATTTTTGGGTGATTTTCAGTGTCACATACGGCCGGGTCGAGCTAGGCAATTCCTGGACGTAAGTGGACCTGGATTTCACTTTTCTTTCTTCCACCATTTCGGCCATAACTTCCTCATACGATGTCCGATTGACCTCATTCTTTTTGCGTTGGCTTCGTATCTTCGTCCTACACAAGACGATATCTTCTAAATATTCATATATCTTCACTTTATTTTATGTCTAGGTTGAGAAGCATTTTCTAGCCGTATGTGAGCCTGGAATTCTTGTTTCAATGCTTCATCTTGTCTACAACAAGGTTCAAATGGTTTCTTAGCCGTAAATGCTTCTGGAACTCAATCCAAAAGTATATTTTCAGTTCTAACTTCTCCATTGTGATGGAATGAAATCCTTTTTTCTCCTTTAGTTGATTAATCTTCAAAATACCTAAAGAACTCAAAACAAAACAAATCAAAACATATAAGCAAGAAAACTAACAAGAAAAAAATGAATTAGAGTATCAAATAATGAAAATAATGCACCTATCAATTATCTCTGGGATGAATCGCTAATTTTGTATGTCTTAGTTCTTCCTTGTTGTTCTCTCAAATAGATGAAACCATCTATTTATAGTTTGGAGTAGACAAATTGATTTTTCTTAAGTGGTGGTAGTTACAAAAGAAGTGGAGGAGTAATGATTGTGGAGATTGTAGTGAAGTCATGTCCGAAAAATAGGGAGGACTGGTATGATCACTACTCCTCGTACTCTCAACTACCCTGTAACCGTCCTACTATTTATTACCTTCTTGTTCGTGGATGTGTTTCCATAGTGCACGATTTCCGTAGACCACCATACCAATAACCCAATGAGAGTCCCCCATGCGTTATATTTGATATCTCGTGGAAATAATGAGTCGTGGACTACCACTTTTGATTAGGTCAAGCTAAGTCAAGTCAATGACTTGCTAAGTAAGTGAGGGAAGTTGAAAAACTCACTGAATTGATAATCAGATTGATTAGTGTTAAGTCTAGTAAGTTTAGTGGTCATGTACTAACTTAGGAGTAACATGGCGTATTTCAATGACCAAATATTAGCTTAGAAGTATCTTGGAATAAATCTGGAAGATGTTCAAATCCAAGGTTGCGTAAAGGTTCTTAAGGACCAGTCGTTGAGCATTTAAGAATGAGGCTTGATAGTTAACCACATAAGGCTAGCGCTAGCATTTTAATAGGATAACATTTGAAAGAGTGGCGCGTCCCTAATGGACGTGGCCTAAATTAGTCTAGCGTTTTTAGCGCAAAGTTAGCGCTTTGATCAAAGCACAAAAAGAGTGGCGCGTCCCCAAGAGACGCGACCTAAATTAGGTTAGTACTTTTGCGCAAAGGAGTGGCGCGTCCCCAAGGGACGTGGCCTAAGTTAGTTAACGCGTTTGAGCGCAAAGGAGTGGCACGTCCTAGGTTAGTAGCGGTGAGCGCTTAGGTTTTATGGCGCGTCCATAGGTTGGTAGCGTTGAGCGCTCAGGTATTGTGGCGCATCCCTTAGGTTGGAAGCGCTGATCGCTTAAGTATTGTGGCGCATTCCTTAGGGAGGCGACCTAAGTTAGTTAGGGCTTTTAGCGCTTAGGAACGTCCCTTGAGGACGCGGCGTGAGCTAGGTTTGGCACTTTAAGTTGGTTTTGAGCGTGGCACGTCCCTTGGGGACACAGACTAGTAAGTTAGCGCTTTTGGTGCTTGTGCTTGATTGTGGTGCGTCTCTTGAGGACGCATCCTAGGTTTGGCTAGCGCTGGTGTTTTGGCCAGTACGAAGTGTTATGGCGCATTCCTCAGGGCGCGACTTAATAGGCTAGTGCTATCCTTGGTGCTAGAGTGAAGAATCTAGGGCTAACCTAGCTAGTGGTAAGGAAGAACTTGCTCTTTTAGAGGTATTTCTCTTTGATTGTGGTACATTCTTGAAGAACGAAGCGTATTTTATGGCACATCCTTAAGCATAATGCTAGAGTGGCATATTTTGTAAATCCAGGACGGTAGATGCGCATTCGAGACAAGTTCGAGGAATTCAGCTGTGGAATTTTCCCGACTCGAGACTGGTTCAAATAACATAAATATTATGAGTGTTTAAGAGGCTACAATATCATTTTAGAATGCTTGTAGCACTAGAAAAGACATTGGATATAGAACAAGCTCTAGGAATATCACTAGAGAAGACATTAAACTCTAGGAATAACACTAGAGAAGACTCAAGTTGCTCTATAATTGTGGGCAATCCATCTAGGAACTTGAGACTTATTATGTAGATATTATGGACTACAAAATCAGTATAAAATGCATGTAGTTATTTGTCAATATTGTACTCTTAATTCTCGCGGAATAAGTTGAAGTACAATGTCTCGCGTTTTGATGCTATTTTAGAAGTATGCAAAAATATGTGCGGGTACTTCTAGGTTCCTGCAACTAGGCAGAAGGGAGATTTTATAATTCATACCCTTGTCAAAAACTCATCATCTACAATTACTAAAGTCAACTTCGTTAGATTATACTAGGAACATAGAATGTTGAGACTTGCTCTTGTTATTCTTGAAGACCTTAAATTTTATGGAAGAAGGTTAGTAACTACAAGACTTGACTTATTCCATTTTCATCTATTGTTTATGCAAGTATGTATTCATTAAAAATATAAATACGAGTTTCCATTTGTTACAATCACTTTAGTATTGGTGACTTGTTCACTATACAATGATCAAAATATCAAAAGGTATGATATACATAGTTGCTTCGACAACTTAAAGTATATAGGGCTACGAAGAATAGTTTATCTATAAATTTCGTTGATTAAGATATTGCACTAATTGGTAACTTGTTATTATTTAGTGTGTAAAATTTTCGGGTGAATCCAAACCTTATTAAATACGTTTGAAAATAATTTCAGAAACATAGTATATAGAAGTAAACTTACAAAACTTTTTTTCAGAGTCGAAATAAGGTTCATGACCGATCTCAGGGTCGATCCTTTGAGCAGAATTGATCTTAGGAATAATCCTTGACCGATCCCTTGACAACGAACGATCCCAGGACCGATCCTGAGTAAATTTGACTTCTAATTTCCGTTTTCAATTTTTCTGTAATCTTCACGGGTTTGTGCAAATATTGAAAAGTGAATAAGTTAGATTGGAAATTTCATTAGAATGTCGACATAATGATTCGAACTTGTGCTAAACTTTAATTTCTTAATATTCAAGGATACACCTTTGTACTCAAGGCAAGATCCCAGAAAATTAATTTTTTAATATCATATTTGGTATAAAATTATATGCTTTCCATTCCCCAGACGTTTGAATATCCCTAGCAAACTATATTAGTAAAGTACGTGTTATGTGCTAGATAATCTTAGTTGTCAAACTAAGAGTGAGTTAGGTTACTTAATTTGTCTTGGACAACCCTAACCTTGTAAGCTGGTTTTCGAGGTTAGTTAGACCCATAAAATTTAATAAGTATTTCCTAGTCGTAGCTGTAGGTTGATAATTTCTAGCCATAAATGGATTCGATCATAGTCTTTAGAAGATGTTGTTCTTCGGAAAAAAAAGTTGTTGTTGATCGATTTTTTCCAAAAAAAAAAAAAAACTATCGATCAATTTGATACACTAGGACAAATTGAAAAAAATAATATTTTTATTATAGATAGGTCGATATTAAAGAGAAGGGTAATTGTTTAATTAAGGGGTAGCTTAGATATTTGTTATATATTAGGACACCCCTTACCCAACATCCTAGAAATCCTATAGGAGCCTTTCAAGATTTTTTCTGGAGCCCTTAAATACTGGAGACCACGGGCAGGGCTAGTGTTATTGCTTCCCACCTTAACATTAACAATAGGGGGTTTTAGGCTCAGGCCCAAAAAAATATTATTTTTATTGTCAGACCTAAAATATTTTCATTCTCTGTGACACCCATAATTATTTGAAATTAAGAAAAATATCTGAATAACTCGTTATGCATCATGTTTTTTTAGGGGTATAATTGGTAACCAAACTAGAATATAACATATCAAAAAATCCGTGTCTTGGAATTTTACAAATTTTAGCACGTTGGAAAGCTTTTAAAGAGATCTACAAAACGAGTACAACAACAATATCAAATTTAGATTTTTTACGAAAAAATCAGAGGTGTTTGTCCTTTCAGGCATAAATTTCGAAAATGATACATAGCCATTATGAAACCACCACAAAAGATGCAAAACACATTATACAACCACCACAAAGGATGCACAACACACTATGCAGCCATATTTTGGTTTATGCATCCACTAATTTGCCTTTGCAACCACTGAAACGATTTATATGCCTAAAAAATCATTCCAACAAAAAAAGAAGATGCATAACGATTTATGCGACCACCGAAAATGATGCATAACATATTGTGCAGCCATATTTTGATTCATGCATCCACTAATTTGGTTATGCAACCACTGATTAAAACAATGTATATGCCTAGAAAATAACATTCCAACAAAAAAAGGATGCATAATGCAATATTATGCAGTCATTTTTGTAGCTGCATAACAGATTATGAAGCCATTTTTTTGGTTGATAACAGTACTAAAAACAAAATGGATGCATAATGCAATATGCTGCCATTTTCTTGACTGCATAACAGATTATGCATCCTTTTTTGTAGCTGCATAACAGATTATTCATCCATTTTCTCGACTGCGTAATAGGTTATACGGGCATTTTTGTAGCTGCAGAACAGATTATAAAGCCATTTTTTGGTTGATAACAGTGCTAACAACAAAATGGATGCATAATGCAATTTACTGCCATTTTCTCGACTGCATAACAGATTATGCATCCTTTTTTTGTAGCTGCATAACAGATTATGCAGTCATTTTCTCAACTGCATAACAGGTTATGCAGTCATTTTTATAGCTGCATAACAAATTATGCAACCATTTTTTGGTTGATAACAACGCTAAAAACAAAATGGGTGCATAATATAATATGCTGCCATTTTCTCGACTGCATAACAGATTATGCATCCATTTTGTAGCTGCGTAACAGATTATGCAGCCATTTTCTAGACTGCCTAACCGGTTATATATCTGATTTCTAGTTGGATTTACCATTCCGGCTAAAGATAAATCAAATTTACTTTTGGACCAGGTTCTTTATATCCCAGTATGAAAATTTTTTAGCTATGTATACCCAATTCTTCATAGACTTCTTCCACTGACAAAAAAAAATCAAACGTTAAAAATAGAAAGGAAAGTAAGAAACCAATAACATAGGGAAAACTCTATGATAACCATTTGTACTTTTAAAGATACAAATCCAACTAAAAAAAATCAGAATCTAACAAAATATATCATTCACAGCTTGACCTCAAAATCAAAAACAAATATAAGTAATAAATTATTCTTCTAAGAAATTGCATAATCAACTTTCTAGGGTTTATACTTGAATCTTCTTAGAGTCTTAAAATCTACTCTCTAGGATTTGAGAAATCAGGTTATTCAAAGTCAGATTTGATTTCTATAAAATGGGTTTGAAGATATGAGATTAGGTTATTGATTTCTCATAGGATTATGTTTTATTTTTGGCAAGTTTAGGGGATTTTAATACTCTCTGCGTTAATCAGTTGAAGGAGAAAGAGATGAGGGAGAAAGAGACATAGAGAAGGAGAGAGAAATAAGGGAATAAAATAAAAAAAAATACAATTTTAAAAAATATGGACCTGTCAAAAATATTCACCGAAAAAAATGATGCATGAATAAAGTTTTCCGCCCATAAATTTATAGGTGAAAAAAATGACAAAAATAAACCTAGCTATAGATTTCACTTAACAATATGTAACAATGGAAGCTAAAGCCAGCTGGACTGAGTTTACTGCGGGTGTAACAACGGAAGCTAAAGCCAGCTGGTCTGAGTTTATTGCGGGTGATCGTTATACAAAAACAATCCTCTAATAAACCACCTCTTATTTGGATATATTTTCTCCAAGCGAAGCGTGAAAGTGAAAAGAAGGCGAAGCTGGACAGATACCAAGTCAAGTCTCTGTCTGAGCAGTGAGCACCTCGTTTTGGTCTTCGTTTGACTTGGCTACACCACTTCCACTTGGTTTGAGATACGTTTTTATATGATTATTATTATTATAAGCTCTTGTATACATTTCCACTGATTTTCCTGCTTCAAGTTGGGTATACATTATTCGTTTTAGACTGTGTTTTTTTGGTGAACTTCTCAATGTTACGTGTCTGATGACCACGACCATGTCAATGAATGTAAGATCATCATCATCTAATCTCTCAAAAACCTATCTGAACTTCCTGTTTATACTTTTGAGTTTGAGCATACGCCAAGTTTAAATCCAAGTTGTGGAATACAACACCCAACTATTTGATCAACTTACATCGCATATATAGATCAAGTAGGCCTCCTTCTAAAGTTAGCACCATCTCTACAGATTTCTTTTTTTGAAATTAAATCTATCTCTTTGGATCTCTAGCTAGCTATATATATATATGGGGGGTCGATGTCTTTGTTGTTCTTGCTTGCTCACCACAATTATCTTCATTGGAGGAGTTGCATGTCTAATCGTATTTTTAGGTGTCCTGCCATATAAAAATATGAAGTTCCATGTCATTGATGCTTCCTTAACAAAATTCTACTTAACCAACGATGATATACTTCATTACAATCTGGCATTAAACATCTCCTTGAGGAACAGTAACAAGAAGACGAGCATATCTTATTATTATATTGGCTCCACAACTTATTGTTACAATAAGGATTTGGCTTTGGTTTCTTTGACGCCTTTCCGGCAAGGCAGCAAGAATACAACAGTCCTTAGTCCTGTATTTCAGGGACAAGCCTCGTTAAAATTACGGGGTTCTGATCTTAGGGCTTTCAACAATGATCAGAGGGATGGAATATAGCATTTATGTAGAACTCTACCTTACATCCAAATTGACATATGCTGGTGGTGGAAGGGGCAGCAATGTCGGTATCATATCTAAATGTGGATTATTGAGACTTCCGCTGTTGGGTCCTTCTTCTAATAATCAAACAGTAATTGGTGGCATATTTAATACTAATAGGTGCAAAGTATATACCGTGAACTTGGACTCATCATCAGATTGGGTTTTGAGATCTCTGCCTTTCAGTTTTTTCTTCCTAGATGTATCCCAAACAAATAAATGAAGGTTGAAAATGGCTCTGTATATAATCCAATACAGTTATGAATTATTTTTTATCTTGTAGGTCTATTAAAATTGAGAAAAAATATAAAAATCTATTTTTTTTGTTGGAAAGGGGACGAATCAGCCACTTTTTATAATAAGTTATAAAAGCGGACAACACAAATCGACCGGTTTTGTTTGTCTAAATTTCCATTTTTTCTTTCTAATAAGCCCTTGCACGAATTAACTATCGGTAGTTAGTTTCTAGTTTCTCACAAACTTCCTTCCCATTTATCGGTCTTTTATATCTTCTCCTCACATCTTCTTTCTCTATGTATTTCCTGAAGTTAGGGTTCATAATTTTATCCCCATATCTTCTCTCTAGCTGCCGTTAATTAATTGAGTATATTTTGGAAATGATCTTATGTTTGATACAATCTAGGATTTTATGTACGAGTTTAAAGGAATTTGAGTATAAGTTGTTTACTGATTTAGATAGAGTGATTGAGCGTGAAAAAAACAATGGAGAAATTGTGTTGAGTGGTTTCAATTGATGGTGATCATGAGTTCTGATTACTATGGGAAGAATGGGTTGTGGCTTGGTTCCAATTCCGAAACAGTTTTGTATGGATTTAGATGGTATTTTTTAGGAGAGAAAATAGCTGAAGAACATGAGCTGTTGTTTTTTTTTGCAGTGAATGGATGGGATTGAGATTGTTTTATTCTTTATGGATGTTCAAAATTGTTGGATTTGTGTTCAAACTTGAATTAACAGGTGAAGAAGTTACTAGAGGAACTCAATTGAACCAGGAAAAAACACACATCTTGTCATGAACGAAACTGATCACTAAGTGCTCGATAAAATGCCTATAATAAGAGAGGAAAGTGGTTAAAGGTTCTTATTGCTTTCTCTACATATTTTTATGACTTTTGATGTATTATCTTTCGTCCATTATCAGATGCAATTTATTTAATTTCACAGGCTACCGGCGGATATCACGACTTATCTTTGGACATGCTTGTTGACAATTTTATGCCGCACCAGTCTTCGTAATCGAGCTGAACAAACCTCGTGGCATTGTAAAAAGGGAACAAGTGCTTGATCGGGTGCATTCAGCATTGATAAACATCACCAAGTTGATGCCTCTTGCACCTCTGAGATTATGGCCCGTACTTGAACTGTGGATGCCTCACATTTTCACTAAGCAAGAAGTGAGTATTTGGATTTCCTGATCTAAAAGTTCCTTTCTGGCAGTTGGCTTTTGTAGTTGGATACATAATGATGTATGTATACGAGTCTTTACTAAGGATGTCAGTCGTAAGAGGTGTGAGTTTTCAGTTATACTGTTTCCATGTACACTCACACTGTCAACTAGCTTAACGGTTCTGCTTCTTTTGGATTATATGATACAGTTCTCATACTGCCTATATATATACATATATGTCTACTTTAATACTAAATCGATAAACAATTATTATGACTGATCAAATGATATATTGATATTGTATGCAATTGTATTTGTAGGTGATGGCAATATACGTGGAGAACATGTTAAGGCTTGAGAGTGGCCCAATTGGAGAATTTCTTGGAAGCACGGTGCTACTGGTAGTGTTGGATAGGCTTGCAGATTTAGATGTAAGTACCTTGAAGAGTTGAAGTAACCTCTCTCTCTCTCTCTAACACACACAGAGATATTAGCGTAGTTAACTAGTTTGTTCTTATACTTTTTCAGGTGGAAATGGGATGGGTAGATATTTTGCCAAATGAACCTAGTAAAGGAATTTTTTGATATGGAAAATATAGACGAAGACGATTTTGATGATGTTTATGGGGTAAGCTGTTATACTTTTGTGAATATCCCTCGCGCATGGTTCTATTTTGTATATTTTAAGGGAAAAATATTATGCAGGCATGATATCATGATTGTGCTTCCCTTATGAATGTTGGAATACAGTACTCCTTTGCAGGTTGGGACTCTACTTACAAACTGACAACTTTTATCTTCATCTTGTTTATCAGGGCCAGAAGACTTTGGCGTAAACCATTACATAATGGTTAGTGATAATAATTGGGCAGATACTGAACTATGTGAAATTTAACTAAGGAGTGGTATGGGTGTCAATAATGTGATGACATCTTTGAATTTTGTCGTCAAATGATTGAATCTTATATTTGTGGGTTCTGATTCTGTTGTCACTTGATATATGTGATTCAAATAATGGATGTGTGATGAAACTAGCATTTTAGTATTTCTAGATCTGATTTGGGTTATCTCAAGAGAACTATTATTGTTCCTAATATGTATCCAACTAATTTAACCCTGTACCTTTGACAGTTTGTCAACTAAATTAACAATACACCTCAGTCATTTACCAAACTAAATTAACACTACACCTCTGATATAAACTGTCCACCTGGTTTATAATCATATATGATAGAGCTAATGTTTCTTGTTTAGGCTATGGGGACTATCCAAGGGCATGGAATTGGATTTCAGGTATTTTTGGGCTTCAACTTTGTTTTGAGTTATCTAATTTTTACAAGTCAGCTAAAATGTGAAGAGTAGAATGATTAAAGACTTATGGGAAATACGTACAATACTGCTGATGAGGTTTTAATTCTAAATTACTTTAGAGTAGCTCATCGAAAGGTTAAAAGGTCTGAACCTGTGGAATGTACATGGCAACCTCTGGACAAGGGGGAAATTATGCTTTGTTGTGATGGAGCGGCTAGAGCTAATCCGGGAGAGGCTGGTGCAGGAGTAGTGGCTAGAGACGCCGATTGTAATGTGCTTGGCGCGATGTGTTTGAGTCTTAGTATAACAACCAATTTTTTAGCTGAAATTTATGGGATCATTGCTTGTTTAGATTGGGCTTCTAAGTGGGGTATTAGACATATGTTGATACGTTCTGATTCCTATGGAGTAGTTCAAGCTTTTACTAGCAATAATATCCCTTGGTATGTTAGACAAAGATGGGTTGTGGTGCGCTCTTTTTTATTAATACAATTTGGATTTACCAAAAAATAGTCTTATGTAAACATAATTTTTGATGAAATTATAAATATGATATGCTTTGGAATGGTTCACTATTGCATTGTGTAAGAAGCTTGTGTTTGTGGAGTGTAGTTGGATTGCTCCGAAGGTTAACCAGGTCAGGCTTTGTTGCGATGGCCATGGCTTCATTTGGACTGTTGTTGTTTTTACTTCTTTTTTCAATTGCTGTTGTTTTTACTTTTTTTTTTTCAATTTTTGTCATTTCTCGAAACACTAATTTCTGTTGATTCATATTTAGTATTTATCTTATTGTTACAAGTGAAACTGAAGAAATAAGATCTTGTTTTACGAGTTTAGTATTTAGGGAGTGATGTTCTATGATAGGTCTTTCGGCTCCTTCTCATTATGATTCTGGAAATGGAACTGGTATTGCTCTGTATGGCTTTATGTTTAACAATACACCTCAGCTGTTTACCCAACTAATTTAACTCTACACTTCTGACAGCTAGCCAACTAAATTAATAATATACCTCAACTGTTTATCCAACTAATTTAACCCTATATCTGTGACAATTAGCTAAGAAAATTAACGATACACCCCATCTGTTTTCTTCAGTGCATGTTATCCGGATAAGATTCAGTTCACATCAAACCTCAAATTTTATAACCATTCAATATCTTCGGTCAATACACATTCATACAACTCAATTATTATCTTTACGAAAACTTGTATACAAAGACTAAGCCTTAAACATCAATACTGATGCAGTTTCTCTTCTCTAACATCAATAAGCCCTACATAATTTTGTGTAAATCACCTAGACGTGCAGTGCACACTTTCCCCCGTCTCTGCTAACATATGGAAAATCAGCCCCACTGGGTTTTGCAAATCACAAATCGTTGGATCAATGAAGGTCCCTTTGCATCCGCAGCTAGAGGCTCTTACAGGGAGCTTCGCATTCTTTACAAGTTTCATAGACTTGCGGTATTTTAATACTGCATGCATTTTTGAAAACTCGTTAATTTCGTTTGAAATGTATTATCCATCTATAATGATGAAGCAATATGGTTACAAAAGTTTGAACTTGCCTGTGGTGTAAAAGGATGATCATTTATATTGGTGGCTGGAATTAAAATGGCTTATTTTCCTCCACTTATGTCATGGAACACCAACCTATAACAATTAAATGCTTAGATCAGATATACTTGAAATACATGCTTTTGAAAAGGGAAAAGAGCTTCGCCTGCTGGCTGCTTACCCATGTAATTCTGCAATCCTGTTAGGAACATGTCCTTTACAGTATATGACCTATCAACGTAAAATTCAAACAATTGAATTAGAAAAATGAATCCAAGCAAAACTACCACCTGGAAAACATGAATGTCATCCCATCCACCTTCTTGCAGATAACCAAGGTTGTGAAAACGTGAATCATGAAATGATTCGTTTTTCAATTTTGGAAATAAAATCCTATATTGAATCATGAAATGATTCGTTTTTCAATTATGGAAATAAAATCCTATATTGAATCGTGATTCGAAGATTCATGGTAAATTTTTATATATCAAATGTAAATATATAATACCCTACTAATTAATTTTAGTTCGTAAGATTTCATAATTTAATTATATTATATATAAAGGATGTACATATTGACCCAAACATAGCAACACAGCACAGTGGTTAAGTGTTTGGTCCTGTGAACTAAAGGTCTGAGTATCGTTTTTGTTTTTAACATTACTTTCCTATGCAAATAACCCCTTCCCAGTTTATTAAAAAGCAGGAAGTACACTTTGCACTGCCGATTCACATTCATAGAGTTTACTTTGGTCAAATTTTGTTTTCTAGAACCGAGTAGATATATTTTCTAGTAAGCAACATACCTCATGATATCAAAATATTTAAGTTCAAAGAACTGCAGCCACAATTATTTTGAATCATGAACAAACAAAATTGGAGTGGGTACATATTTCACATTTAGGAGTCAGTATCTCTGTTGTATTCACACATGATGAACTCGTTTCCAGACTCCATATCAGATAATACCTGTCCTCTTGGCCAAACAAGATTCAATCAATGAAGGAACGTAAAGATATCACCAACTAAAACAACATAATTCAGACACAAACACTTTAAATAACCCATGTAAGCTCAAACTCCATGAGATAATAGGGAGACCACCGTGGTTCAAAATCAGAAAAAGAGGCATCAATATAGCCATCCTAACTAAGTGGAAGGATCAAGACTTCCGAAAGAGCAATGAGTTGCAACAAACATCGAAACTACCAACGAAATTCAAAAAAACAAGGGCATGTAACGAGTTAATGCTTATTTCACTAAGTAGACAATATATGCAAATGTACCAGACAATTACTACGAGAACACATAACTCCTGTCATTTATTGTGAACACATCTGAGGGGTAGTCAGCAGGAATACGAGATGTTGCTTCCAACAAACAAAGAGACATTGCTTCCATGTTTAACCTGGTCTAAATTTTCCCAATTTTAATTTGAAAATCTCATCGTTCCAAGGCTACCACCATAACATACAAGGCATCTAGGCTAACAAATCCACAAAAATATCAAATATCCGTCCAATACAAATCTGCGAACCTCAACTAAGTACAGATCAATTAACATTCAACTCTCTGAAGTCTGAACATTCAAACCCCTAATATATTCAATAATAAGTGTAACAAAATTTAGCACAGTTGGAAATAAGGGTTTAAGAACTAATTCACCTAACCAATAATCAATTGAGTCAATTCTAAACAAATTCCAAACTGAAAGAACCACACACTACATCAATTTCACATAATCACCAAAATAAAAATAAATGAAGAATTAGACACATGCAGTTCATTAAAAACCCTAAGTTATTAGAACTGAAAACCGCTAGAATACACCAATGAAAATGCATATCAAGGAAAATTTAAAAATGAAGGAGAGGGAAAAGGAACCTGAAGAGGTTGATCAACTTGAGATAGAAGATCATAGGAATGTTGAGGTAAAAGACTAAGTAATGCTGATAATGCAGTTTCTGAATGTTGTTGGGTGCCATATGTTCTTGTTCTTCACAGACGGAAACACCAATTTTTATTACCTTGATCTCCATCTTTCTCCAGAGTAGGGATACACAAAGACCGGTTCGGCTCGGTTATTGATAGGACCGAGTATTTGTACCTCTCTATCTGTATACATGTACCATGTATCTTATACTCTCGGTTCGATTCTGAAACCGTACTCGTCTATTCGATTCGATTCCGGTCTTATACCTGTTTCTTTTTTCACTTACAAGAGATTTTAAGTACATGAATAATCAACAACAGAATAATCAGTTTTTATGAATAGATACAAATTAATTACAATATGCTACTCCCCTTTCATACTGCACATTCAATTGCTTTTCAAAACATAAAGAAGTTCTTGAAATGAAAACAGAGAACATGTTACACTCTAAACATAAATAGGAATTCAAGTAGCAATATAATCACCAACAATTGATAAGAAAGAAAAACATCTTGTTTTTTACGAATGATGCTTAAATTTAAGAAATTGGAAAGACCAATATCAGATAATAAGTAGCAAGTCCCAGAGAAGTAAGTATTATAATTGATATAGTTGGAAACTTTTATGTAGCTGGGAACTGAAATATGCTTTCTTTTCACAGATGTGAAATCACATCAGTCGAGAAAGAACTCTAGTGTTCATGGTGTGTGATTTAAGAATGAAAAAGAGAAATAAACTACAACAGGTAACAAGGGTATTATTGAGTTGAGCAAAGAACTACCTTTGCTTTCCTTTTCAGTTCAGCCCAATTGATTGCTCTTGTGCAAAGCTGTTCAATCCTCTTATGGGGAGAATGTGATTTTCCTGCAAGAAAATTATATCCAAGAAGTTGAGTTAAATCTCCATGCTCTAGAACTAACTTTTCATAAAGTTCGACTAACACCAGTCTACTGGTAATTTATAGAAGTAAATTAAAGAACATCAAAATCATGTTGTTAACCCAAGGTTATGTATCTATAGAAGGTTTTTCATCTCAGACATGGTTCCATTTCAAACATGATTCTGGAAAGGGTGAAACATAATCACAGAAGGAATACATTAAGAACGGATTATAAGAACTTCATTACTGCATATTAACAAGATGCTAGTGTAAGACATGGCATTCAAAGATAACATACATACATACATACATACAAATTTGCCAACCAAAACCTGAAATTTAATTAGATGGAAAAACAGAACAATTGTATGAATCAGACAGTGGAAAAAACATTGAAATTGCTTAGTTAAAACCACAACACAGTGGAATTGCCAACAATTGCAATATTACAGTGATGGAAAAAAATGGCCAATTCAGACAATTCCCTGAATGAATTCATTAGTATACTTAATAGGGTACAGTGCAATACCTAATTTTAAGAAACAATCAACAAAAATCTCAATCTCTAACAAAAACAAACAAAACAAAACACACTAACTACACTCAGTCACTCAACCAGATCAAACTGTTTTAACTACAGGCATACACAGGATCATGGAACATAAAATTAACATAAATGAAACAGTTTTAACCCCTGGACATCGAAGAATTGAAACTATCCACACAAATGAATCAAACCAACACAAAATGCTAACAAAAATTAACATCACAACAACAAAAACAAAAGAATATAATCGATTAGAAACCATTTTCAATACTAAAAATACAAAAATAAATAAATAAACAAAACCTAGAAAAGAAGATCCAGTAATAACTGTGAAAAAGTGAGTGAAAAAAAGGCATACCTCAATCACAGAGACATTAATCATCAGTAAACTTAAGAAAATCTTCCAAAATCCAAAAATCTAGAGTGATAATAAATCCACAGACAAGAAAAGGAAGAAGAACAGGAGAAGTCGAGAAGAAGTGGTTCACTGGTTCTGCACACTAGGAGAAGACGTGAGTGAAAGTGATTAAGGTAACTTTGACCTAGAAATAGACGACTAGGATAATAATCAATTATCGAATCAACGTTTCAAAATAATCAGTATATTTGGTTCGGTACGGCTCGGTTCTTAGGTAGAAATAACTGGTACCTGGGTATAGTCGGTTCCCTGTTATTGTACTTGTACCTGTCCCGAGCTCCTCGGTTTCGGTCCGGTTCCGGTTCGGTCCTTTGGTTTCGGTTAGTTCCTGTGCATCCCTACTCCCGAGTATCAGACATAACAATAACAGTACTACTACTCCCCTTGTTACCGTCGAAATAGAAACTAACTACAAAGGTTACACAATTAACTCCTTTAGATGGGATTTTTAGGGAGAAAAATTGGAAAGTCAAACAAAAAAATCGGAAGATTTATTTTGTCCCTATCTGTAACTTGTTATAAAAAATGACTGATTCGTATCTTTTTTAAGGGAAAGTGGATTTTTACGTCCTTTTCTCGTTAAAATTCATAGACTATTTTCAATCTAATATCATATGGTAATTAGTTATAGTTCCTATTTTTTCTTACCTCTGTTGCATCTCCAAGATAACATTCCCATAGCTTGTTAGAAAATCATGGGCTCTTACCAAGAAACTTTGACGAAATCTTGCAAAATGTACGTAGTGGCATATACACATTGATATCCCATAGAGAACAAGTAAATTGTCTATGAGTCCGATTTTTTGTAAAATCCTTAACGAGTGTGCATGTAATAGTTTAATCTCCACCATTTATTTAATTTAGAAAGTTATATAACGACTGTCGAGATTCTAAATATAGAGGGTAATGGAATCATCAGTAAACTAATCAGATAATCAAATGAACATGTCAAATATATACTCTTTAGAGAAGTGTGCACATAATTAGACTCACTTTCTATTGATTTTTTATTGTGTTTACGCGTATAACATACGTCGGCATACATTCCCGGTACCAATGCTAGATCAAGAGTCAAGCTAACACTTCTCTTACTGGATCAATAAAATTATTTTTTTTAACACCACAAATTCAGTGTTAACCTGGAGATTGTTTCAGCTTACAATTGTCTTACTTTCATTAGGCCAAGTCCTATAGAGTAGGCAAACAAGCTAATTTGTCCATTTTGAGCCATTATGGACAGGGTAAATTGGTTGGGCAAACTGGTAAATTTGCATATTTGCACACTACGGTAAGGTCTCTGTCGAACAATCATGGTCCATATATAACTTCTAATTTCGATCATGGTCTTTCATTATTGTAAATCCAACGACTATTTCTGATTAAATATAATGTCTATTGGAAGACATGTCTAACCTATTCAGCTACACACATTTATAGAATACGTACAAGCTTAACATTCACATATGTAATATATACTACATAGAACATCAGGAAAAGTAAATTTAAAAATTTACTTTACCTTTTCTTGCTTGATTTTTAACTAATATAGTAAAAAAAACTAGTTTTTGACGCATCTATCAATTTTACTGCAGTATTTCATCAGATTTTACTAGTTGTTTTTAATCAACACATAGTTTTACTTCTTAGAGTTTGAAATGTATTAAGAACTAGGATAATTGAAAAAACGTATTCAATTAAATCAATAATCTTCATTATGTTCAATTAAAATTAAATTTAATCTATTGATTTCTTTTTCCAGGAAAGGTCCAGTTTGATTCGTATTCGCTATTTAACGAGGCAGTGATAAAACCTTAAGTATCCTCAGGAGGTTCAGTAAAATCATCAAAACCTTAAAAATGAAGTTGTGGGTGGGTGGGGGGGGGGGGGGTTAGCGGGACGATATAGGCTAAAGGATCCTCCAGAAGTAGCAATCAGGGTATAAAGAGGAATATCCTGAATGAGCAACATGGAAGTAAGTATACCACCAATACTATGAAAACATTGCCAAAATTTAATTAGTTAGTAAATTAACATTTTAAATAATAATTAAGTGGGTGTAAAATTAAAATAGTTTTTTACCTCCAAGATTCCCGAAAAAAAATCCAAACTTGGTTTGGAGCCCGAGCATTCACTGAGGCCTGTGTACAACCCCGATAACAGTGCAGACCCCTAGTCATTCGTTGGAGCTAACTCTAAATATTCAAACGCTTCGAGAAAACCAAGACTTTTCACTAAGATAAGATTTGGAAAAATACATATGCTAACATGTATAACAAAAACACTCTTTCGAGCTCATCATTGTGATTGGGGTCCTCATAACTTAGATTCTCTATCACTCCCAGAGCATAGCATTGTAAGAAATCTTCAACCCAAACACTTTTATTCCTTCGGCATGCATATGTATGTGCATATCATTTCATTCCTCATCAGCACAGTAAAATTGAAGGCGTTCTTTCCATGTCGATTGTGTTGTCCACTTCCCTTGGACAAATGGAACCATATTTTGATGTGTGTCTTAAGTGCACAGATTAATTAACTTATATCAAACGTCACAAGATAGGTTTGATGTAACACCCTCAATTTTGCATGAAGCTTACTCAAGGATGCGTCATGGGATGGGTTGAAGCTTCATCCTAAGCTTATAAAGCTTACCCAGATGTGCATTAGGGTGTGGATGCCTTGACCTCGAATTATAGTGTTAAGGCCATATCACGCGTGATGCGTATCCGAGGAGGCATCATAGTGCAAATCCACTATTATGTCGTGATGCATGATTCAATGCATCACCGAGCCGAAGTTTCGTAAGTGAGATCATCGTAGTGCTAAGGCACTACTATGCCGTGATGCATGATCCAATGCATCACTAAGCCGAAGTTGCTTAAGTTGGAGCATCATAGTGCTAAGGCACTATTATACCGTGATGCATTATCGAGAATGCATCACCGAGCCAAGAATGCTTCGCTTGACTCTGGTAAGAAATCTTCATTTTCGGCCTTGCAGTCGATGGATGACCCTTACCTTTCAAATATTTATTTATGGAAATGCAAATAAAACATATATAAGGAGGGAGCTTTGCTTGAATGTGCATGAGCAGTAATGCACATATAAATGCGATGTAGCTTATACGATGGAGCATACTTGATGCTCATCAACGTGTTTAACTGTAGCTTACCCGAGAATGCTTCGCTTGGCTTTGGCAAGAAATCTTCATTTGCGGCCTTGCAGTCGATGGATGACCCCTACCTTCCTAATATTTGTTTGTAGAAATGCGAATACAGCATATATAGGGAGGGAGCTTTGTTGGAATATGCAGGAGCAGTAGTGCACATATAGATATGCGAAGTGGCCAATACGTTGGAGCATACTTGATGCATAAGCATCAATATGCTTGTAGCTTAACAGATGAAGCTTGAATGTGCATGAGGGCTAGTGCACATGTAGATATGCGAAGTAGCATATACGTTGGAACATACTTGATGCGTAAGCATCACTATGCTTGTAGCTTAACCGATGAAGCTTGAATGTGCATGAGGGGTAATGCACTTGTAGATATGCGAAGTAGCCTATATGTTGGAGCATACTTGATGCATAAGCATCAATATGCTGGTAGCTTAGGCGACAAAGCTTGAATTATGCGAAAACATCTTTCGATCGTGTTACGTACTTGATAATGCATATTTGCATAATAAATAACGATAGTTATGCACAAGCTAGTGCATACCTTGCGAAAGCCCTTTGGCCTACACAGACTAGGCTTTGTTTGGCCTTTGGCCTTGCGATGAAGTTGGAATCGAAGTTGGCTTTGCATTAATAGGCTTAAGTTGCTTGTCCCTTTCAAATTGACCCTTTGATGAACTACGGTCATGCATGATCCCATCAAGGTACAGGTTGGGTACGTAGGCAGCCGCAATGCAATGCATTGAGGTGCAGCACCTTGTCGCTCATATCATCCAATTTGGGAGATGATTGCGACATTATGGTAACTCATATCATCTGGATCGGCAATGCTAAGCAAGAGATGGTTGTTGCCACACTTAATGAGGTAGTTGCAATTCCATTTGATGGATTGTTCATACTTCCTTGGAACCGTCGCGTCATGGAATGACATGTGCCTGGATGTTGCACTCTTGGCAAGAACAAGATAAGTGTAGGCTCCAGCGCATGGTCGAAGTAAAATTGATAAAGCGAAAGCTTAGGCTTGAAATAGCCTAGGTGTTGGTCCAAGGCATGAGTTAGGCCTGGACAATAAAGCAAAATTATGTGATACTTGCCAAAGGCATCCCCATTAGCTTGTATAGCCTTTTAACCCTTGGTATAATGAGGGTAAGTTGGAATGATATGCTAGTCAAAGTCATTCATCATGGGCTTTAATGGCCATGCACCCTTTGTAGGACAAGGGTGTGTTGGAACGATATGGAGACTACGGTTTGAGTACCATGCTTGCAAAGCATATTTGGAAAGGCAAATATGCCTGGAACGGTATAAACGTAGCTTGAATGATGTGGGAACTACGTTTCGAGTATAATGCTTACAAGGTAGGCTTGAAAAGCAAAAATTTACCTGCACTTTCCAGCGAAAAGTTAGGCTTTAAGGTCGGGTTACACTCTTTAAAATCATGCATCGGGGAGTTCTGGCCTGCCCAGCGCAACGCTCCTGAGGCGGAATTTTCCGGTCTGTGACATTTGCTTTAGATTAATAATAATTAACAAAACGATTAAAAGTAATTAAGTTGCAAGGGAGAGAAATATGATCGAGGAGTCCTTCGTTACTAAATAATCATCAAATCAGTATATTCATCTATATCAGCGTTATCCCTAAAATTCCTTATGTCACTGGATACGGAAGTTCTCGACTACCAGTTTCTATTCGTCTAAACTACCTAGTAGTAGATCACTCTAAGTGTAATTTTGTCAAATGTTTTATATTTGTTGAATTTACATATTAATCCCAGCAGTGAAACTCTTAGATCAAGGTTCACTCAATAGTGTTATTTAAACACACAATTGCTCCAAATAATTCCTTTGAAAGGTCTCGTTTTCTATACTTGTATAGGAGTTACTAGATGATTATTTATCTCATAAATCAATACTAGCATTAGATTAAATCAAGAAATCAATTTAGTTGTCCACCTAAATAATCTATCAATCAATCATCAACATTCATAATAGTATAAACAAGAGATAATCTTACGAAGAAGTCAAAATAGATTAAGTCAAATCATCTCTAGAGCTTAAAATTCATCTTCAATCAATAAAAAAATTTATCTACTCATGGAATCAGTAAAATCCATAAGTTAAATAAAAGATAATCAAAAAGAAATAGTTACGATGGCGAAAACGCTCCAAAACTCTAGCTTTTCTCCTTGTGTTTTTTCCCCAGGATGTTGATTAAAATCAATGTAGAAATTCCCTAAATCCCAATAGGAAAGTCTCTTAAATAGTATCCAAGTTGTAGAAAAACCCGTTCCTCGAATCTCGTACAAAACGGTTGTAAATAGTCCAAAAATAGCCAATCCCAAAAACAAATTTTTCTCATCCAAAGAGCAATGACTAGTTTTATGAAAGCTTGTCACAGTTTTCACTCATAACCGTGGCTAAATGTCATGTTGAGTAAAAGTTAAATTTTTATATTTTCTTACACCCCACTTACACAAAATCTCAGAGAATGAAATTTTGTTTTCGATAGTGATCGATCAATACCCATCGAACATCAATAGAAACGGTCGCTTCTATCCAAACGAGCAGAGATATATATTCGATCGTAAAACAAATTTTCACGACGTCGATTCCTTATATTGGTTCGATTGTGACGTCATCATTTTCCCGAAGCCTAATTTGGCCCAAAGCGACGTCATCATTTTTCGAAGCGACGTCATCACGTCCCGAAGCGACGTCATCATCCCGACCGTTCCAGCTTGTCCCGATGCTATCCTGTCCCGAAGTGACGTCATCATTTCTCACAGTGACGTCAGCAATTCCCGTTCCAATTGGAGCCCGATCTGTCCTATCCCGATCCATCATGTCCCGAACATGCTGTCCCGATCCGGTCATTTACGCTGGACCAAGTCAATCCCGATGGACCAACTCAATCCCGCAAGCCAACCAGACCAGCCCAGACCAGACTGTTTAAGGGAAAGCTGGATAAGAAGATAAGGTAGACAGATGGACGAATAGGGAGGTGCCACATGAAAGTATTAGGAAGGGAAAGAGTGGACATGTGGTCACACAAGAGGATGACACATCACTTGAAATTGAAGACTTTCCTTTAAAAGAAAAGAGAGAAGAACAGAAAGGGGATCGGCTTCTTCTTCACTTGAATTGGATTTCACTGTAAAACCAGAGCTCTAATGGAGCTTCATCTCACTGTAACCTCAAATTGATCAATAAAAACCCTCACAACTTCACTACCCGTGGACGTAGGCCATTAAGGGCTGAACCACGTTAAATCGTTGTCAATTTCTCTTCTTTTTGTTGAATTTAGAAGATTGATTTTGGTTGTTTTTGCTGATGAGATTTTTGGCAGAAAAAATTTGGCGCTAGAAACAGGGATTGTTTAAAAGGATTTATCCTACCTATTTGAAGAAATTGAATGGAGTTCAAAAGATGTGATACAAGAGAAAGAGTTTCCCATGAGTGTCCAGACAACAAAATAATGCAGCAGTGAATCGGCGGAGAAGAATCGACAGCAACAACAGATTTCCACAGCAACAACTGTTTAAAGCTTAACCAAAAACATCGATTTCATCTCGATTACATGATCTAATAATTTCATCCATACCTCTATTTCGAACAAATTTTTTGAGGATTTTTCTCTTTTGAGGATTTCGAACTAAAGTTTTGGGGGTTCCACACATATTTTTCTTTCCCTCTTTAATTAATTAGTTTATCCTTTATTTGAATCTGAAATTGCTGATTATTAGTTGAATTGTTTCTGGTCTTCATAAAATCTTCTTTTTGCTTTTTTGTCTCGTTTTTAATGCCCGGAATTGAAGTTTTGAAACCAAGTTTTGAGAAAATTCACAGAAAAATGAGTTATGTTCTTTATAAGAAATCTTTCTCTTTTTTGAAATCTTGTCACAAAATAAGTTTGGCTTACGTATTTACAACAACTAAATCATGTATTACAAACCCATATGATTGATTTTTAAAACTTTAAGCATTAAAATCTCAATTTGACTTGAGAATTTTTCTCATCAGTTTGATTTAGCATTTCTTACACATCGACTGCTACAATTTTGATGTTTAAATGAATGATTTGTATGAATGGTTTTATCATGAATAATTATATGATTGCAGGGAAAGATTGAATTAATGGAACATTCAGATGACAACAATTACATATCCCTCATTGATTAGCAGAGCACACAAAAAGTGTTTGTAAAAATGTTTAAATGACAAATGCTTTGGAAGATTCAAGTTCAAATGCTTGAATTGGCATACCCTGCAGTTGGACCGTGATATTGGTGAATGTTTAAGAAGGTTTGAAAGATTGGATTGGAGCAGCAGAACCATTAGCAGCTACCACTTTCTTTGCAGTAGGTTTAGGCTTTTCCTTCTCAGCCTCAGCGGTGGTGGATACTTAATTATGATAGTAGTGAGTTTGTCTCTCATGTCAACATCAAAAACAAAACCACAGGCAGCACATTTCAGTTGAATCATCTGGGTTTTGGCGATCATAACTTCAATCTCAAAGCTCCATAGCACTGGACAAACTTCTTAATTAAATTCTCAAGCAAACCAGCAAGCTTAGCAGTGTCATGGGCACCATTCACAAGAGCAACTCCAGTTTTTTCATCAAATTTGGATTGTGCTCCAAGCTCACAGCCGAAATATTTTATGGTGTACGATGGAGGCCTGGCGAATGCTTTTGCAATCTCAACCATGTTTACCGCATTAGTCTTGATACCATTTCCAAGACCTTCAATCTTTGTTAACATTCTTGGCATCTTATACCTGTAAAAGGCGTCATCGCTGTTACCAGCACCTATGTTCTGCATCGCCATCCTTTAAGACTGTTTGCTTGTAAACGTTTCTGCTCCAACGCTTGCATTACACTTCCAATTACAACTTGAACACCGAGAGTAGGATGATATTTCAGCAATTTGGTTGCCTCAGTAGCAGCTTGACTTGCTAATTCTCTTGTGGGGCATACAACAAGCACGTTTTTTGGGGGTCTCTTATGACCAAGATCGATAGAAACTGACTTTACAACTGCTTCAATTGCTGGAAACAAAAATGACACAGTTTTCCCAGTTCCTGTCCTTGCCTAGGCTAGAACATCTTTCCATTTGTATTTAATGGCTAGTGCTTCTCGTGGGGAGGTTAATGACTTAATTATTCAAATGACAACAACTTCAGTTGAAAGTACCGAAGGCTCAAATGTGGCTTTCTCTAGCAAAATTGGCTTATCTAGGGACTACAACTTGTGATATTAATCGACAAGACTCTCGCAAAAGAGCTAAGTACCCCATATCTCTCTTGATTAAAAAATTTCTCTCGCTCTAATTATTCTTGTTTGTATAAGTCATGAAAATAACTCTTATTGAAAGGTGAACAGGCTAAAATGCCACCCACCACAATTATCAGAATGTCTGGCGCAAATAAGTATTGACGCGTATAAAGAAATTTACGCCCAATGAATAACCTGACATGTGACCCGTTCCGATTGCTTCTTTAAATTTGAATTCCTGATTGACTTATACATTTATGCAAGATTCAATAATTGGATGAAAGATAGTTTATTAATCAATTTATCATTTTTGGTTAAAACTCATGAAATGATATTATTATGCTAATGCGCTTATCTGTAAGATTTGCAGCAAAATTATTTCTTGAATGGATCAGGTTCATACTCTTATCGTGACAAGGTCAAGCGAAAAGTAACTGAAGTAATTTTCTTAAGAGTTTTTCTTCAAACAACTCTCAAGAAAAAGGGGGCAAGTTGTTGGGGACAAAATGATGTTCTCCCGAAGCGACGTCATCATTTTCCGAAACGACGTCATCACGTCCTGAAGCGACGTTATCATCCCGACCGTTCCAGCTTGTCCCGATGTTATCCTGTCCCGAAGTGACGTCATCATTTCTCACAGTGACGTCAGCAATTCCCGTTCCAACTGGAGCCCGATCTGTCCTGTCCCGATCCATCCTGTCCCGAACATGCTGTCCCGATCCGGTCATTTCCGCTGGACCAAGTCAATCCCGATGGACCAACTCAATCCCGCAAGCCAACCAGACCAGCCCAGACCAGACCGTTTAAGGGAAAACTGGATAAGAAGATAAGCTGGACAGATGGACGAATAGGGAGGTACCCCATGGAAGTATTAGGAAGGGAAAGAGTGGACAGGTGGTCACACAAGAGGATGACACATCACTTGAAATTGAAGACTTTCCTTTAAAAGAAAAGAGAGAAGAACAGAAAGGGGATCGGCTTCTTCTTCACTTGAATTGGATTTCACTGTAAAACCAGAGCTCCAATGGAGCTTCATCTCACTGTAACCTCAAATTGATCAATAAAAACCCTCACAACTTCACTACCCGTGGACGTAGGCCATTAAGGGCTGAACCACGTTAAATCGTTGTCAATTTCTCTTCTTTTTGTTGAATTTAGATGATTGATTTTGGTTGTTTTTGCTGATGAGATTTTTGGCAGAAACAACGTCCACCATTGCTGTCAAAACCATTCGAACACTGCCATCATAATTCAACAGCCTCACTGCCAGAACCAATTCTCTGATGGCAGCAGCATCAATCACTGATGCATTTATTCCATTTCATCACCACACTTTATCCACTACCACCAATCCATCCTCATCATTCACGTCAACAGCCTCACTCCAATCGTAACCCACTTACTGTCACCCAAAAAAAAAACCAGGATTCGAACTTGAAAAGAACCCATCACCCTGAATCTGTCGACTCATGATCATAAAAATCAATCATGCCATAATCATCCTCTCGTCGTTACCAGCAGCAGCCATTAATAGATATTGTATCATTATCTCATTGCATCAAACCATTAATCATCGTATCATCAACTCAAACCCATAACCTGTCAAGGATACGTGTATCCTTGGTCCAGACTTATCTCAAGATTCATCTCAGGACTTATCTCAACAAAATTCTTTAAATAACAAAGTGATAAAGTCTAATATAACCTAGTCTTATTCCTAGAATATTTCTAGATAATTATACGCACAATTTTAACTATGTATGACTATGTAGACTTTGTAAACCTTGTATAAACATATAAATAGAAGTTCTTACTCCCCATAGCTTTTGTGGAAGAGTTTACTGCATTCTAAATTCTGAGATGGTATCAGCCAGGATCCTGAAAACCATGCTCATCTCTTCCAAATTTATTCAATAGCAGCAACACATAACCCTACAACAAATCCATATCAACCATCTAGTAACATAAAACATCAAACCAATTACCTGTTATGAAAAACACAATTTAAAACTTTGCTCAAAGGTTATAGCTTACAAGGTTACGTTGATGGGACACTGCCAAAGCCCCCACGTACGTTCCAAACTCTAAATCTATAAATCAAGAGTTCCCAAAATACGAAGAACAAGATTAAATCCTTCTAGGATGGCTGATATCACCAGTCACTGAAAGTGTCATGACCTATGTTGTTGGACTGTCAACTTCCCAATAAATATAGAAACATTGGAAACAAGGTTTGCACCCCAAACCAAGGAGCATCAAATGCACCTGAGGAGGCAGCTTCACAACCTAACTAAAGGTAATTCTAGTATGCAATAGTATTTCAACAAAGCTAATCACTACTTGATTCACTTGCAGCGTCAGGCCATAGTGTGTCTGAAGATGATTTGAAACGAACCATTTTAAATGGTTTAAATCAATCATATGATCCCATTGTGACCACACAGAGCACAATTGATGATCTAAGAATGAAGGCGTTTTATACACATTTCCTCACTATGACATGCGCTGGAGCAACAATTGGCATTAATACAACAACCACTAGACAATGTAGCAGCATCAAACAACACTTCGGCTAGACCATTTCAGCAAAAGAAGCGTATCTCATATCAACCTAACAAGCCACCTACCAGATCAAGGAATAACACATAAAATGGTCAAGGCCCATGTAATATTTATGGAAGGAGAAATCACATAGCTCGCAAATGTTGGTATCCATTTGACAATGGTTATGAACCCGAACAAAAAAAGTCTTCAGCTGCTTACATTACCTTGCCTGGAGGGTTAGATGATAATTCTTGGGTTATGAATACATATACCACACACCATTTAACTGTAGACATTATTGGTAATCTGAGTTTGCATCATGAATATGATGGAACTGAGCGTGTTAAGGTTGGAAATGGCATTGAACTCCAAATTGAAAATACTGGTAATGCAACTTTCATTCAGAATAGTCGATTAACAATGTTTACCATGTGCCTACAATCAAACCCAATCTTATGTTAGTTTATCAGTTTTGTAAAGATAATGATATGTAATGTTTGAATTTTACACAAACTTCTTTGTTGTGAAGGATCGCCACACGAGGAAAACCCTGTTGCGAGGAAGGAATGAAAATGGTTTCTACAAGTTTGATGATGTCAAAGAAATAAACAATCTACCACCACCAAAAGCAATCATCTCTGAGAGGACATCCAGTGTTACAAACTGTCTCTATTGTTATCAAATATTTTTCTCTTCCAGTCTCAAATAAATCTTTTCAATTTTATCACTCTTGTCATCTTAGAAAGAGTAAGAAGTTGCCTTTTCCAATAAGCAAAACAGTTTATGAAAAACTTCTTATTTTAATTGTTTCTGATCTATGGGTATCTCCAGATTTGTCTCGTAGTGGCTATAGATATTATTTACCACTTTCAGATGCATTTTCTTATTACACTTGAATTTTCCCCTTAGTTCAAAAATCATATGCTTTTCCTGTATTTATTCAGTTCAAAAATAAATAAATAGAATATTACATATTTTGAAATAAAAGTTTTCCAATCAGATAACGGAGGTGAATATAAAAAATTTACCTATTTCCTCAAAAATTCAGACATAATCCATATATTTTTATGTCCTCACACTCTCCTCAAAATTGCCTTGTAGAAAGAAGAACTAACACATTACTGAGTCAGGTCTGACACTGTTATTTCAGGTAGAAGATTTCTATATAGCTTGCTATCTTACTAACAGAGTTCCGACCATAAAAAGTGAGAATAGAACTCCTTTGGAATTACTTTAACAAAAAACTCTAGATTATTCTCTATTGAAAGTATTCAGTTGTCTTTATTATCCTTTCTTAAGACCTTACAACTCAAACAAACTAGAACCAAGGTCCTTATCCCATGTCTTCATTGGATATAACAATTTACATAAAGGTTATATGTGCCTAGATTCACAATCTAATAAATTGTGTATTTCTAGGCATGTCAGATTTGAAGAACATCATTTTCTATTCTCTTCCAAGCAACATGTAAGTTTTGTGTGTCGGTTAGGTAAACATACTACTAGTACTAGATTACTTATATCATCCCCTTTGTCTGTGTTAGAAATTTTACCTGCCTCAACAAGTGCTCCACCTATGCATCAATCTCTCTTTCACCTCCAGCTGCAGTTACGTCTCCAGATATAGATGAGTTGAGTTTACTTATGGCAAGCCCACAAACTGATCAAGCAAAGGCTCCACCTACAACCAGTTTTATGCAAGATGCTCCATCTACAACTAGTATTGTGCCACAACAAAATCAAACTCAAGTTCATTCTATGATAACTCGATCCAAATCAGGTATATCCAAATTGTACAATGGATATGTTTAACAACAACTAAACACCCATTGGAGGAATCAGAGTTTATGGAGCCTACCTATTACTCTCAATCATGTAAAATTCCAAAGTGGAGAACATCAATGGATAAAAAATACAATACGCTAATGAGAAATTGGACTAGGGCTCTTGCTCCATATGAGGAAGGAATGTATGTTATAGGCTCAAAGTAGGTTTTTCTCTTTAAAAAACCCAGATGGGAGTGTTGATCGATATAAGGCAAGATTGGTCGCCAAAGATTTTCACCAGTAAGAAGGGATTAATTAAGAAGAGACCTTCAGTCTTGTCATCAAGCCATAAACTATCAGGTTGGTGTTATCCAGTGGGAATTGAGGCAGTTAGATTTTGAAAATGCATTTTTGCATGAAGTTCTTGACACACTTGTGTATATGAAGCAACCAGCTGGGTATGTGGACCCAAACTACTCTAATCATGTCTGTAAGTTTCATAAGTCTCTATATGGGCTCAAGAAGGCACTACATGCATGGTTCAGTCGATTGAGTACTTATATGACTAAGTTAGGATTCAATGATTCTATATATGTGTAGATAGTGAGTTTTGAAAAGGGATATAATTATAAAAGTGCCTTTTTCCTAGCATCAGGAACATAGAAGTATATACGCATATTTATTCACATACTCATAGTCTTATATCAAAACATGAAATATTGTATATCAACTGATATTCTGCAGGCGAATTAAGAATACAGTCTCTACAAATAGCTACAGGCATTCTAAACTGATATTGTAGCCTCTCAAATATTCACAATATTTATGACATATCGAACCAGTATCAAGTCACATAAATTCCATAGTTGAATTCCTTGAAGTTGTCTCGAATACACATTGATGTTCCAACAACATCTATCAGTTCTGAAAATAGCTAATGCCTGATCTTTAAAAGCGCATTCTAGCTCAATATCTTGCTCGAAAAGAGCGCATTATAATCCGTTTTCCTGACTTTACAAAAATATATCACTCTAGCATTATGCTCAAAGATGTGTCATAAATTATGCGTCAATCCTCTTGGACGTGCCACAATCAAAGAGTAATTCCTCTAAAAGAGCACGATATGCCTTAGCACAAGGATAACCATAGCCTCTCCGCGCTAGCATCAAGGATAGCACTAGCTTATCAGGTCGCGACCCCAAGGGACGCACCAAACTTTGCACTGGCCTTTGGCCAGCGCTAGCCAAACCTAGGTTGCATCCTCAAGGGACGCGCCATATCCAAGCGCCAACTTTGTTTTGTCTGCGTCCCCAGGGATGCGTCATGCTTTGCCCTAGCTCAAAGCGCTAACTAACTTAGGCAGCATCCTCAAGGGACGTGCCATACTCGAGCGTTGACGCTAGCCAACTTAGGCAGCGTTCTCAAAGGACATGCAATACTGGAGCGCTAGCCAACTTAGGCAGCATCCTCAAGGGACATGCCGAACTCGAGTGTTGGCCCTAGCCAACTAAGGCAGCGTCCTCAAAGGACGTGTCATACTCTTTGCGCTAAGCGCTAACTCATTTAGGCTGCATCCTCAAGGACGCACCACTCTTTGCGCTAGCTTCATTCAGGTTGTTTACCCAAGGGACGTACCATATTTAAGCGTTTTGCTCAAAAACGCTAACTTATTTAAGTTGCGTCCCTAAGGGACGCGCCGCACTTTGTACTAGTTAAAAGTGCTATCCATATCCAGTCTGCGTCTCAAGGGGATGCACCACACTTTTCTCAAGAGCTGGCCTAATACAGCGCTAGCTCCATGTGGATATCTATCAAGCCTTGTTCTTAAGCATGCTACGACTGGTACTCAAGAACCTTCACACAATCTTGGCTTCAAACATCTTTAAGAATTATGCCAATTCCCCTGTAAGCTAACATTTGGCCATTAACATTATGCCATGTTACTTCTAAGATAGTACATAACCACTAAACTTACAAGACTCAGTGTTGATCAGTCTGCTTATTAATCTAGTGAGTTGCGTAACTTGCCTCGCTGACTTAGCAAGTCCTTGAGTTGACTTAAATCAAAGTGATAGTCCACGACTCCACTATTTCTACGAGATATAAAATACAACATATATGAGGATTCTTATTGTGGTATTGTTCTGGCGGTCTACGCCAATCGTGCATTGTGGCAACAAATCCATGAACAAAAGCGTAACAAGTAGTGGGACAATTACAAGACAGTTGAGAGCACGAGGAGTAGTGGTCATTCAAGTCATCCCTATTTCTCGGACATGATTCCACTACAATCTCCACAATCGTTACTCCTCCACTTCTTTTGTAACTACCACCACTTGCGAGAAATCATTGTGTCTCCTCAGAAATATAAATAGATGGCTTCATCTATTCGAACAAGAACAAGGGAGAGAATCAAGAAACAAGAATAAAAAATTAAAGATTCATCCTAGAGATAACCATTCTTGTATACACACTACAATCACTCATCACAATGAGATTTTCTCAATCTTCTTTTCTTCCCTCCCCTAAGACCTACCCAATCTTTTCCACCTTGGTGATTGAAGCAGAACGTGAACGACCATTTTTTGGTTTAGGATCGTCCTGTTCGAGATTCATATCTCAAACCTACTTGAAAGTATTCTTTTAAAGAACATTTGTTTTTACCCTAAAACAATTGGCGACCACAGTGGGAGATCAACCTCTCAATTAAAAAAGCCAATTTTCAATTATTCAAAATGGTGGATCTTAGGTCTTGAGCGGTTACAACTCTCATTGCCGGTTCTGGTAGTGCTGGTGGTGGTGATTCTGAAAACACCCCTGTCACTAATGACCCTCCCCGTACCAATGCTACTACCACACCTCTACCTGGTAATAAGACCGTGAATACCCAAGCACCGCTCAACATCGTTGATCTGATGAAGAGACATGAGGTTCTTACCAGAAACAGGTAGACATGGATACCACTCAGAAGGAGATATTCGCTTGTCTCAAGACCCTAATAGAGCAACTCTCCCCAGAACAATGCCAACGCCTGACAAAGAAAACCCGGACCAACCTTACATCGGCCATTAATGCTGAGATGCCCAAGACTCGAAAGATAAAGAAGTTCAATAATCACTGATCGTCCATCATCGAGCAACCTATAGTCCAACTTTGTGACCCGAGAAGATCTGGAGAGACTCTTATGGAATCATGTCAAGGAAAACTCATCCTCACTTCATCATCACCAGCCTCCTTACCCTCCTGAAGTTCAGAAAGTCCCGCTACCAAAAGGTTACTCATCTCTCACTTTCTCGTTATATGATGGAACTGGGAATGCTCGTGACATGTCTCTCGATTCTTAGAATCGCTCGGGGAACATGAATATAATCATGTGCTACGTCTTAAAGAATTTTCAAAGTCCCTCCTCGGAAGAGCCTACACATGGTACAACAACATTGCTCCCAACAGTATTTCCAATTGGGGAAAAATGATCAATGCTTTCTATAAAAAATATTTCTTCATCTCGAAAAAAAATCACTTTGTCAGATCTGTGAAGAATTTTCCAGAGGAATAACGAGCATCCCAACGACTACGTGAAGATATTTCTATTCAAGCACTGGATTGTCACGATCCAAATATAACATAGCATCATTTAGTAGAACTCTGTATTAACATGATCTGCCACAGCTTCTCCTTCCTTTCCGGAGAGAACCAAACCCGCAAGAGAGGAAAATCGTGGAGACACCCATGGAACTCGATGGATAATCAACAAACAGTATAATGTTCAACCATCAATTAGTGCCATCAGTAGCGAGGGATCTAAGAGGAAAACTTCATCTCAACCAGAGTCACATGATAAGCACTTTCCTTCTAATCCGGACTCAACACCAGCACCATCTCAAAGATCGACTCCGTCTCAAGATACAGCCAAGGTTCCACGACAACAACTGCAGCGACAACAGGAGCATGATATGAAGTTGAATGTAATGTTCCCGGATTTCCCGATTCTGATGGAAGAAATGCTCGAACTACTCAAAGCTTGGATAGGAGACGACACCATCTAATTATCACCCGTACGACGATTCCTCATACCACAGCAGGTAGCAGATCCGAAATACTGTCATTATCACCGATATGTCAATCACCCAACCAGTGAATATAACAATCTGAAGTGTATCTTCAAAGAAAAGATGGAATCAGGAGAGTTACAATTAGAAGATGAAGGAGTCCACAATAATCCTCTTCCTGTTATAAACTTCACTCTCTCTGAAAAATCGGCCAGTCAGACGGCTCAATCTCTAATGGAAAACATGTGCGAGCTTTACTACGTCTCGAAAGGACAACGCGAGGATATCTTTCCTTCCCTGAATCATGTTGTGACTGGAAAATGCCTGCTCTTTACGGAAGATGCTCATGCTCGAGTCAAGCTCCCTTGTGGGACATGGTCGACACGAACGATAAGGAATGTGGATGGGGACTCATCACAAATCTTGGGGACTCAATTCGGACTTTAATCGACCAATCCTCAAGAATAACCCTTCTCCATTATTCCAAGAGCTTCAATTGCAAGATTCAACTCCTAGGAAAGCCTTTCAACCTATTCTCTTTCCTTGGTCACCGCCTCCAAGCTAGCAAATTCACTTGCTTCAGCGAAACGCTCTTGTATAGCTCCCAGATGACGATGAACCCATATGACATCAAGACCAGAGCTCTCAGATTCATTCACTGCTTCCTCCCACTCCTTTAAGACTACTTCATAGATTCCATTCCGAGGGAGAGGGATTATTTCCTATATGATTGCCAGCAAGCTAGAAACATCTCGTTCTAAAACTCTGTAACTCCTAGAATTATTAACAGAGAAGTGGCGGAACTTCTTTCATATCTTCATATACAGCTTGGCATAGATGGATGGAACAACAAATCCCCCAACACACAAATACCCAGGAAGAATCCTACTGAAGTCAAAGCCAACACTAATACCATATTAAAATATTCAATGGGCACGCTCTCCACAACACTGCTATTCTACATAACGACATCAGTGGAAGCACTATCCTCAAAAAGTATGCAAGAAGGGATTCTCTTATGATTTTTAGTATGGAAGAGACATGACTTACTATGGTATCAATGGTAACCTTTATTATTTCGCTCGTAGGTTCAACTCTCTGATTTTGGACATGTTTCCCCTAAAATAGAGAGAAATACGTGAATATTAGGTAAGAACGTCTCGAACATAAAATTCTTGAGCATGAACCATAAAATTCATTATACATACTCATAAATATTATATAAATTCATTACAAAGTAGTATTTGAGGAATTATATGGGTCGGAGAAGTTACAAGATGTTTTGCAAAGAACACATCAAAGACAAATTACATTGCCTCATGGAAGTTCTAAAGATGGTGGAAATTGGTGAAGAATCTTGGTATGAGTTTTATGTCAAAATTTTGGTATGGGTGTCTACTATAACATGTTAAAAGGGCGCATCAATCAGACAAACGAGCTAATAGTTATGACCAAAACAATAAACGGTGTCGGGTCTGAAAACTGTCAGAATTTTCCTGGATTCTTCCTGAATTTTACTGTTTGGTCGTTTTGACACCCTAAACAAGATCAAAACCTAGATTTATTCCTTAAAGACGTAGGAAATTGTTTTCTAATAATAATAGAGGGGTCGACCATCCAAAACAGAGGTCATATGAAGATTCTACAACGTTTTTTCCAAGCACTATACTTCTGAAGTGTTCTAACAACGAAAAAAATCTATAGATACTTCTCGAATTCAAGCATAGTTATGCTTATAAGAGAAATTCGAGGAGTTTATTATTGTCATAATAAGAGAAAAGCTTACTTGGGGAGGATCCAAGTTAATGGAAGAGTCCAGCGTCATTTCATCCATTTTGCTTACTTCATCATCAACAGTAGCAGATTCAGATTATTCATCAAGCTCCTCTGTACAAGACGCTTCTTCAAGTTCCTTGCCCTCAGATTCGTGTCCATCCTCCATATTCGCAGTTTCTCCCGAATCCTCAGGAGCTTCAATAGGATCAACACATACATTTTTATTCACATGCTATAATAAGACAATAAAGCATGTTATAATTTGTTGAACACGAAAATATCAAGAGTGAAAAGTAGAAGACTTACATTATTATGGGGACGATCATTGCTTCTAGGAAGAATCACCCGTGGTCCTTACCTTGCAAGCTTGGGACAATCAGCAGAAGAAGTAATATTCACTCGAGGGTGAATGGCCCAGGTCTGCCAAAAAGAATAAAAGCTAAGAATCATAATGGTCATATTTTTGAGATTAAGAAGTTAAATAAAGGACCATTACATGCTGGGCTGCGTCAATAATAAACTTCTGCTTGATTTCATTTGATCTTTGTAAATTGGGACCGCAAGCTTTGTCCCTCTTAAAAGGAGCATCACTCATCATCAATGGAGATTCTGAGATGAATTCTTTAAAGCGACTTCTCTCTTCATTCCAGAAGCATGCGTACATAGATGATACCCGAGGCTTCGTATCTCGACAGAAGAAAGGGATGTTTATTCCCTCAACAAGGCAGACATTCAAACTCACTTTTAACTTTTTAATAGATAGGGATGCACCGTGATCACGAGGGACTTCCTGGTCAAAACTCATATGATGAGCCGCACGATCAATACTGTATGCTTGCGCTGAATAACCTTATGAATGAAGGGCAAGGATGTAACCTGGGATAGAGCTATTCATAAATACGTTCTGTCCAGAAGAAAGAGCATTAGTTCTTCTTTTTGGACCTGACTAGAGAACCATCTCAGCGGTTCTAGCAAAAGCATATGTAGAAAGTATACGTTCATGCTCAGACCCTAAGGCCTGAGGTTCACTTTACTCTGGACATCTATCAAATCAGTTAAACTTACAGAGATAAATTTCCTTCTATGCCAATGGCATATTCTTGCATATTCAATGTCTCCAATTGGATATGAAGTTCTAGGCAGAGGCGTATATTTCGGGAAATGCTCTGATAACTATGCTTGAAGAAATACGGTATGAATGCAAGAATCAATCTTCATAAACCCGTTAGAAGTTTTCATATTGCCAGCCAATGATTCTAAATAAGAATACAAAGAACCAAGAAACAATTTAAAAAAGGGAAACATTCACCATTAGTAAGTGCTACTGCCAGGGGAACAATTGAGAGCTTCAATCTTCCAATGGGAAAGTCTTCGAACACATCTCTAGATAACCAAAGTGTCAGAAATGCTGCAATGGTTAAAGGATCACTAATAGCAGGATCGTTAGCATTAGTCTTACCATTCCACCAATAATCAATCCACTTCACATAATACGCACAACATCGGCCCTTTCCCTTATGGAGTTCTTCTATCTTTCTCCCCAAAGTTGTGATAATTCGCTTCTCTTCAGCAGAATTTTCGACAGGAAGGGTCCCAGAAATCAGGAGTTGTAACAAACTAACTACATCTTCCAAAGTAATTGTTAGCTTACCCTAGACGCATATAGCAGAATGGTTTGGTTCACACCAACGCGAAGAAAAAGTTAAAAGGCCTTATATATCTTTGTCGATCCATAAAGTTTCAAACATTCTTACAAATATGAAATATTTGAGCATCTTTCAAGACTTTAACCACTGAAGTATCATTCAACATTACCTTAGACTATCTTTTCCACTTCGTCATGGGAGATTGGGGTGTATTGAATTCAATAGAAGAAGCTATATAATCTCCTCTCTGCAAACAGAACCTTGGGACAGTCCCAAGAACAACTCTCTGAACACTAGCGTAATTCTCAGAGTTAGGAATAAAACAACCAATGAAGCCAGAAGGGTATGCTTATTTCTTCAGAAATATGTTCAAAGAATCTATCACGAGTGTGAGGTACGCTTTCAAGAAATATAACATCAGAAATTTCTCCTCTATTATGACCAGAGCCAACGTCATTGCTCATTAGCCATCTACAATAGATTCAAGTTTTTCTTCTACATTAAAATGGGACTCTACAGATGAGACCTCTTGGATCGTAAGAAGAACAAAGCAAAAAAAAAAAAACTATCAAAAAAATAAATAAATCAAAACCCTAGCTTATCTAAGTTGGTGATTAACAAAACCAGGAAGAATAGTGTTTGTTGATGCCTTATGAGCGAAAACTAGGGTTACAAAAGAGTAACAAAACACAACAACAAAAGAGACGAGTTCAAGCGATACCTACTTCAAAGAAAAGCACATGATATCACCAAAAGTGTACCTAGGAATGCAAACTTGGGTAAGAAGCTTTGTTCTTGGCGTGTATTCAAAAGAGCAACTTCGTTGTTGTTGGACGTGTACTCGAGAAAGCGGTCTTATTGCTTGGCATGTACCTGACAAAAACTGTTGGGTTGGTTTATTCTTTTTTTCGGAGCAAAGCAAACTCAGTTCACGAAGAAAAGAAAAGAATGAGAAGAGGTAGTGACGATGTGAAGAAAGGTGGCCTATATATAGGCGTCATTCTTTGGAAACCTTTTTGGATTAGGCAACTAAAAGAAGAATGAAGCAATGCCTAGTGACGATAATATTTATGCTCTATACTCACAGATATGTTAGCATATTCTTGGAAAGAACTTGGGTATCTACTAACCATAGCCGAAATTGATGCTAACGAGCACTTATCACAGTACCCAGAAACTAGAAGCTAAGAATATCTTCTCATACTCTTAAAGTTTTAATTATGCATATATAATTAGTATAAGTATATTCTCATCAATAGTGCTTACAATCCTCACTAAGCAGGGGGCTTAATGTAGATGGTGATTTTTTGACAAGGGCTAGATTTGTAAATTTCCCTTTTTCCTTGCAGTAGGAACATAGAAGTATATAGCATATTTATGCACATACTTCTAGTCTTATATCAAAACATAAAATATTGTATCTCTACTGATATTCCGCAGGCGAATTAAGAATACAATCTCTACAAATAACTAGAGGCATTCTAAACTAATATTAAAGCCTCTCAAATATTAACAATATTTATGCCATATCGAACCACTCTCAAGTCGCATAAATTCCACATTTGAATTCCTTGAACTTGTCTCAAATGCACATTGATTTTCCAATAACATCTATCTGTTCTGAAAATAGCTAATGCCTGGCCTTTAAAATCGTATTCTAGCTCAATATCTTCCTTGAAAAGAGCGCATTATAATCCATTGTCCTGACTTTACAAAACTATGCAACTTTAGTATTATGCTCAAAGATGTGCCATAATCAAAGAGCAATGCCTCTAAAAGAGAACGATATGCCTTAGCACTAAGATATCCCTAGCCTCTCTGCGCTAGCACTAGCTTATCAGGTCGCGTCCCCAAGGGATGCGCCAAACTTTACGCTGGCCAAAAGCCAACGGAATCCAAAAGCCAGCACTAGCCAAACCGAGGTTGCTTCCTCAAGGGACGTGCCACATCTAAGCGCCAACTTCGTTTAGGATGCGTACTAATGGGCGCGCCATGTTTTACGCTAGCTCAAAGCGATAATTAACTTAGTCAGCATCCTCAAGGGACGTGCCGTACTCGAGCGCTAGCCAACTTAGGAAGCATCCTCAAGGAATGTGCCATACTCGAGTGCTAAGTGCTAGCCAACTTAGGCAACGTCCTCAAGAAACGTGTCGTACTCGGGCGCTGGAGCTAGCCAACTTAGGCAGCATCCTCAAGGGACGTGCTTTACTCTTTGCGCTAAACGCTAGCTTCATTCAGGTTGCGTACCCAAGGGACGTGCCATACTTAAACGCTTTTATCAAAAGCACTAACTTATTTAGGCTGCATCCTCAAGGAACGCGCTACATTTTATACTAGCTCAAAACGCTGGCCATATCCAGTCTGCGTCCCCAAGGGACGCACTATACTTTTCTCAAGTGATGGCATAATGCCAGCTCTAGCTCCATGTGGCTATCTATCAAGCCTTGTTCTTAAGCGTGCTACGACTGGTCTTTAAGAACTTTCGAACAATCTTGACTTCAACATCTTTCAGATTTATGTCAAGTCCCTTTTAAGCTAAAATTTGGCCATTAACATTATGCCATGTTACTCCTAAGATAGTGCATAACCACTAAACTTACAAGACTCAGTGTTGATCAGTCTGATTGTCAATCTAGTAAGTTACGCAGCATACCTTGCTGACTTAGCAAGTCTTTGACCTGACTTAAAACAAAATGATATTCCACGACTCCACTATTTCCACGAGATATCAAATACAACATATGGGGGGTTCTCATAGGGGTATTATTCTGGAGGTCTACGACAATTGTGCGCTGTGGAAACATATCCACGAACAAAAATGTAACAAGTAGTGGGACAGTTACAAGAGAGTTGAGAGCACGAGGAGTAGTTGTCATACAATTCCTCCCTATTTCTCTGACATGACTCCACTACAATCTCCACAATCGTTACTCCTCCACTTCTTTTGTAACTACCACCACTTGCGAGAAATTAGTTTGTCTCCTCAAAAATATAAATAGATGGCTTCATCTATTCGAAGCAAGAACAAGGGAGAGAATTAAGAAAAAAGAATAAAAAATTAAAGATTCATCCTAGATATAATCCATTCTTCTCTACTCACTACAATTACTCATCACACTGAGATTTCTCAACCTTCTTTGCTTCCCTCCCCTAAAACCTACTCAATCTTCTTCACCTTTATGATCGAAGATGGACGTGAACGGCCATTTCTTGGTTTAGGCTCGTCCTGTTCGAGCTTGATCTCTCGAACCTACTTGAAAGTACTCTCTTTTTTTTTCTGTTTTTTTTTTCAATTTTCAATTTCTTTTAACTTCAAAATACAAACTAAAATTTAAAATAAATTGAACAATGAAACTACTATGGATGTGACATAAGGACTATACCACTTGATTCTCAAAACATGTATTATCTCGATATCATAAACTTCAATAACTCTCATCTTTTGATATTTTCCTCCCTTGTACATAAGTCTTCAACTTGTATATAGAATTTCGCTCCTTGTATTGTTGTTATACTTGAATTTCCAATTAGCTCTTTCTTGTACCGTTGCTTGTAAACCTTGAACGTCTTCAACTTTCTTCAAATTTGTAATATTCCGCTTGTTGATGATGATATTATGTTTCTATTGACATGTTTTTGTTGAGAGAGAGAATGGTAATAACTGCAAACAAGATTATAAAAGCTATTGTAAGTTAACGATTCTGATGACACCCTCGTGATTGAAGAAATATCACTCAAGAGATCAAAAAGTAGTGCTGAAATTGGTGCGAAGTTGGGTAGCTCATCATTATACAAAGAATTAGCGTAGGATGACACACACTCTAAAGGATAATTTTGAAATAGCTACAAAAAATTGAAGGTATGGTTCCTCGCTTGATGTAACAATAGGTAGTCTCCACTAATGATTGATCAGCTTCTCTAATATTGTGTTCTTTCTGCAATTCACCACCGGCGATTTAAGTCCCTTTTTGTCATCTATTGCCTCTCAATAACTAAGAAACATAATTATAGTTCTCTAATACTTCTAAGCTCATTTATTTTGGTATGAACTCTATATGTAAGCTTAGCTAGAAGTATATGAAGTGACTCTAAATTTTCTAAAAGTGTGAAGTTTTCATGCAAATACATATAAAGTTTAAAAATTCTACCTACAAAAGTGAATAGTAAAAATATAAATTCTTAACCACACCCTCACACTTAAACTTTATATCGTCCTCAATGTAGATTGACTCGTCCAATATAAAATCAAGGTGGGAAATTCTCACTAATGATATAAAAAAGATAAAACTAAAAATAAAAGGATAACAAAACCGATGGGTTGCCTCCCATGTAGCGCTTAGTTTAACATCATCATCCCGACTTAGCACTCTTTCACATTACTCCTACCGAGGGAGCAAATCACAAAAATCAATCTCATCAACATCCTCCGTAGTGAAGTTCTTGTAGTATTGTTTCAATCTATGGCCGATTATATTGAAAATTTTCCCAGTTTTGGGACTAGAGATTTCAACTGCACCATGAGGAAAAACATTAGTAACAACAAATGGTACCACCTATCGGGACCGTAGCCTACCCGGAAATAGCTTAAGACGAGAATAAAATAGAAGAACTTTCTGCCCCATAACGACATTTTTTCAAAAAATCATTTTGTCATGGAAAAGCTTAGTTTTTTCCTTGTATATACGAGAACTCTCGTAAGCCTCATTACGTATCTCCCCTAGCTCATTAATTTGTAGCTTTATTTGTTTCCCTGCTTCGTCATACTCCATGTTGCATATTTTTACCGCTCACAAAACCTTGTGTTCTAATTCAACCGGGAGATGACAAGCATTTCCATAAACCAACCAATACGGAGACATACCAATTGGTATCTTGTATGTTTTTCTATACTCCCATCATGCATCGTTAACTCTCAAGCTCCAATCTTTCCATGTAGTATTAACGGTTTTCTCAAGAATAGACTTAATCTCACAATTTGAAATTCCATCTTGACCAATAGTTTGTGGGTGATACGGCGTCCCAACCTTATGAGTAATGTTGTACTTCTTCGGGAGAGCATGAAAGGATTTCTGAAAGTGTGAGCTTCCATCACTGGTAACCATACATGGTGTACCATGTTTACAAAAAATATTTTTATTCACAAACTCACAAACAACTTGAGAATCATTAGTAGGGATGGCTTTAGCTTCCACCTTTTTCGACACATAATCCACATCAAGAAGTTTATAAAATTTTCCAAAAGAATTAACAAAAGGGCCTATAAAATCAATTCCCCACAAATCGAATATTTCTATAGGAAGAATCAGTGTGAGTGGTATTTGATTTCGAGCACCTAGATTGCCTGTCTGCTAACATATATCACAACATTTGCAAAAAGTATACACATCCTTAAATAAGGTAGGACAATAAAAGACACTCTCAAGGATTTTGAGAGCGGTACATTTAGAGTCAAAATACCCACCACAAGCATAAGAATGACAAAATGATAGAATTGATTGAAATTCAGAGTTAGGTACGCACCTACGGATAATCTGATCAACACCGTATTTCCACAAGTAGGGCTCATCCCATACATATTTCTTGGCTATATTTTTAAGTTTTATCTTTTGGAAATTGAACATCGTACTAGTTACTTACCTCGTAACCAAGTAATTAACTATATCAGTGTACCAAGGTGTAGATGGTGGGTTTTTGACAATGAAGAAAATTGTAATATCGTTTTTGCTCAGCTGCAGAGACATAATATAAAAGTATATGTACAAATAAGAGGATTTAGAATACGTATTCATCTCAAGGTTATATTAGCCTTATAGCTCTTTTATATATGTATGTGCCTCAAAATTTCATGGCTTTACCCGTCTAAACCCTCGCTATTATATGTACATCCATATAAACACTACATTAATCAGAACACACTGATTATAAAAAATCGCGAGCATTCGGAATGGATGTTATGCCATTTCAAAATAAAAAACGCTAGTTAGATGCATATCATCTAAATGCAGAGTCACATCGAACATCATCTCAAGTCATAAACTTTCACGACTGAATTCCTTGAATATGTTATGTATGCAATGCATAAAGGCCAAACATAAAGGCAACATTAAATCTCATGCGACTGAAATTCCCTAAGCAGGCTATGGCTATGGTCGCGGTATCAAAAAGTGCTAACGCTAGAAGCGTATAGGCAATGGTCGTGACACCAGAAAGCGTCAGACCTAGCAAGCCCTAGCCATACTCTCAGCGCCAATGATAATCAAGCCTGCACCGGCGTCAATTATCCCACACGCCAACATCGGCAACACAGCAGCGCTAGCATCAGCGGTAGCCTTACCTGCGGCTACAGCGCCATCCTCGCCTGTTGCTGCCGCGCCATCCTTGTTTATCCGTGCTAGTACCATTCCTTGCCTGCTTGTGCTAGCATCATTCTTCGCTGTTAGCGACATCGCCTAGGCCACAGCCACAATACTAGCACGTGCTAGAAAAACCTCAAATTACGCCTATAGCACTAGCATAACCATTGTCACTAGCACAACTTGCATGCTACAAACATGCTACAAATATGGCATTCTATGCTATGATAGCATAAGCTTATTGATAGTATTTTACAACAAACTCCCTAATTACTTACATACTTTGAGTCCATGACTCCACTAACTCCTACGAGAAATCAAAACATATTACATGAGGGATTCTTTACGGGGTTTTGGTCTGGTGGTTACAGTAGCATGCGGCGTGGGAACACCCCATGATAGGAAAGTTACAAGTAGTGGTGATGGTTATGATAGTTGAAGAGATGGTAGAGTAATGGTTTCCAGAAACTTCTGAAATATAATGGGAGGTTACACCATTATCCTCACAGTATCCATCTCTCCACTCCTTCAACACCTCCACTACTTACAAAGAAAACAGTGTGCTTCCCAATTACTAAAATAGGGTACTTAGCTTATTCAGAAAACGGGACAAGCTTATCATTCTCATAAGCTCTGTTATTCTCTATAGTTCAACACCTCTACACACAATTCAACACACTGATATCTTTAACTTTCTCTGGTTCCCTCCCCTAAGATCCCATCTTCTCTCCTCATGACCGAAGCAGGACGGAACGACCACTTTCAAGGTTTAGGCTTGTCCTATATGATTTTGATTTCGGAATCTAAAAAAAGAACCACAATGGTATATTTGTTTTTCCTAGGAGAACTTTTTAGGTACTAACAATTAGCGACCATAGTGGGAGATCAATCTCTCGGTCACGAATCGAATTCTTCAACCTTCTGAAAATCAATTCTTCAACCGTTTGAAAATAGGGTGGACCATAGATGTAGTTCAATCATTAAACTCAATTCAGGTCTAGCAACCAATCTCAATTTTTTGTGTTTAATTCCTCAAAATTGTTTCACCAAAAACGCCAACACTACTCTTTCAAGCAATGCTACTGGAAACACCACAGATAGCCAAGCTTCACCAAGTATCTCAAATCTTATGAAGAGACCCTTGATGATGCAGAAGCAGACATGACTATCACTTAGAAGGAAATACTCGTTCCTCTCAAGACTCGTATGGAGCAACAACCTCTAGAGCAACACAAATATTATATGGAGCAAGCCAAAAACGCCTCCAAAGTTATTGATAATGCTAACACGTCCAGATCCCACAAAGATAAAAAATAAGTTCGTCTAGCCCATGATCCAGTACTAGGAAACAGTCCACAATATAATTTTAACAGGAATGAAATTCTGGAAAGGTCCCTACAAAATCATGGAGCCAACCAACGTTTTTGATGCTACCAACTCAGCACATCCATAATCAACATTCGATACGATGACGAGATCCTCATTCAAAGAAAGCAACCAAGGATCCAGCGACCAAGCTTCGTCATTCATAAAGGATAGAGAAATATTTACCACTACCATTTTGTGGCCAGGGGTGTCTGCTACTACTTCATCAAAAACAACCATATAGATCCAGACTACGACATGGTTCTGGGATGTCCGTGAAACCAAAGAAACAAAGCAAGCTTGACACATCTCTAGAAAAACTGTCACCAAGGGACCCTCCTGTAGGCGCCAACAAGCCAGCAGACCCTAAAGATCGCGTATCTCCAAAATATCACCAAACAACGAATCTAGACGCTAAATAATTTCATAAGGAGAGGTGATGTCGTACACCCGTGGATTTCGTCTACAAGTAAGTGTTGTTCAACAACTCTCTTTACAACCAGTTCCCCCACATCTCATCAAGGCTTGGGGACTTGACCCAAGTATCAACCTCAATGTGCCTTGACGATGTGAATGGAAAGTTGATCCTATTCAAAAGTCCGTCGAATCGATAGGGGTTGTCTCTACTGAGAATATTAAAACCAATAACCCAATTATCTTTAAAATGTGTTGTCAACCTGAGATACCGAAACCCAACCCTTTCCAAGTCGGAGACACTATTGTCTCTCCCGGAGAAAAGCCATATCTGATCATTAAATCTATGTTAGGTGGATACTACAAACTCGTCAATACTGATAGGCCAATAGGGGTAGTCGTACATGGCAAGTGGCTTAAAGATATCAAGGCTTAAACACTCCACCACCCTTGACAAGGCTATTAAGGCTTAAGCACCTCGCCACCCCTAGCAATATTTTTTTTGCACGCAATGTTTATAATAGTGTTTGAAATATCTTGCATTCATATTTAGGATTTCAAAGTATTAATTTTTTCTCTGGAAAACCATTTGCAACCATTCGAAATCTACCGACTCAAAATCCCAAAAAAAAACCACAGAAAATCTGGGTATCTTAGAAACACATAAAAACCCTCGAAACATACTATTTTGAAAAGATCTCTGAAGACTGGTTCAACACCATCAATATATGCTTTCTCTACCTGTGCAAGAGCTTCAGTTACAAGCCTCAACTCTCAAAGATAGTCTCTCAGCATCATCTCTAGCCATGGTAATCACTTCTAAGCCAAAGACGCGCCTACTTCCTTCAAGTTCTCCTGAATGGCTCACATATGACGACAAATCCATCTACCAACAAGCTTAGCCGTCTTAGCTTCCTCCAAAATTCGGATCCTTTAAAATTTGAAGTCAAAATCAACTTCAGCGTTCAGATATTCAACTGATACAGTTTTCATCACATTGGCATCCTACGCAACGACATCACTCGGAGCATAATCCTCAGCAGATGCATTAGAAGAATCACATGAACCACACTTGGGGACTGAAGGTTTACACGAACTCCCCTCATTATCAATAACCTCTCCATCACATAATAAACGGTCAACCAAAGAGTCATAACCTTGAAAAAGTCCTCCACTCTCCAAATACAATATATCTTCACCCCACCCCGACAACGTCGTCAGATCTAGTGAGCGCTTGCAACCCCTGAAAAGGATGAGACGCATCCCAAGTCTATTCCATAAAATACAACTTCAGTAACCAAAGAGAAGTATGACAGGGGACTTCTCATCGCAGCCCGTCCCCTATGACAATCAAGGATTCATAAGATATCTCAAGAGATGCCTCCGGGAACATAATCTTTGAAGACACCTGGAGCACCATGTCAACAACAAGACACCTTTCAGCTCATCCTCTTCACCCTCGACGTCTCTAGAGGACTTCGCCCATATGAGAGTTCCAAGCGTACCGTCATTACATCCAGAAGGGTCAAACAAGCTTATAAGAAAAATGGTCAGGATAAGACACAATTTCATTCAGTCAATGCTCACGAAAACGTTTCAGTTGTGACTCAACAGCCCGAGCACCAACGACAGCTCAAATTTCAATTCAAGTTCTTGCTCCAGTTTTGCCGCACAAAGATAACAACAACAATAGGAGGTATCAACCTTCCTTGCTTCCCTTGCCTGATCAGACCCTAGAGGTATGGAATCATGGCGATACTATCAAATCATCCCTCGTCTAGTAGCAGGCCAAAGTAGCTACACCTGGGGACTAAAGGTTTCTTTATTTTTAGAGATTTAACGCAGTCATCTCCTTCGACCAGAGTATTTAATCAACAACAGTAGTAGCAACAAGACCTCCCACTTGCATTACCCTGATAAGAGTGAGGCTACACTATTGCTTACATCTGCTTCAATACTAGACTGCTAACTAGAAGCAAACAATAGACTCAAATTCATCCTCCCAAGAGCATACGATGCTAGCAAAGAAAAGAATAGAAACAACTATTCCCTGGAATTACCAAGTCCGAGAAGGAGATGATCTCTCACTTGTCCGTTTATACACAACCTCTCACTTGTCCGTCTGAGTCAAGACCTTCTGCTTGTTCGCCTAACCGTGGCCTCTTCTCTTGCTTAGCTGACCATGCGAGTACTCGTACTTACAAACCTGAACTACTGATGATGCATCCCTGATGATGATATTATACCTCTATAATCCCTGTAATCATCCCTGACTTGCAGACCCATCAACGTGACGATATTCAGAGTTCAAGCCTACTGCAATATCTCTGGTAATATCTAACAGCTAAAACTTGTTATTTTATTTTTATCTAAAATAATAAAAATTATGTCTCAGGCATGAGAAATATTAGACCTCAGAATTTTACAAAGAATTTTAACATGGATCCTCAAACACTTGTCTTTATGTATGTACGACTGATCTTGTCAGAATGCTACATACACGATTAGAGTTACTGAATGAATCATCATTCATTACTTTATAATATCATCAGGATGACACTGGTGCTTACTACAATATTCCCAAATATTCTATAATTTTTGTATAAACAAATCTCAAGCTCCTAGATGGATTGTCCACTAGTATAGAGAAATTTAAGTATCATTTAGTGCTAATACATATCAAGACAAAGGCTTAAATTCCCTTCTCTCAAAATCTCAAACTCCTAGATGGATTATCCACTAGTGTAGAGTAATCTGAGTATCATTTAGTGTTATATACCGCGGATGGATTCCCAAAAATTAACTCATGTCAATATTCACGCTCAATTGAACAATATTGACTCACTAAAATACATATATGTATATATATAAAAGTTACATACGAGTTTAACTCTCAGTGTTCTGAGGCACCACTGCCTCAGCACTCATCTCAGTATTCTGAGGAACCACTTCATCAACACTTCTCTCATTGTTCTGAGGAATCACTACCTCAACACTCATCTCAATGTTCTGACGCACTGCTGCCTCAACAATTCTCTTAATGTTCTAACGGAACCGTTGCCTCAACACTCCTATCAGTATTATGAAGCACCACTACCTCAACACTTCTCTCAGTGTTCTGAGGCACTACTGCCTCAACACTCCTCTCAGTGTTCTGACAGCACCGCTGCCTCAATACGCATCTCAGTGTTCTAACGGCACCGTTACCTCAACACTCCTCTCAGTGTATCGAGGCACCACTGCCTCAACACTCCTGTCAGTGTTCTGAGGTGCCACTGCCTTAACACTCCTCTCACTATTCTGAGGAACCACTGCCTCAAACCTCCTCTCAGTGTTCCGAGGAACCGTTGCCTCAACACTCATCTCAATTTCTGACCGCTGCCTCAACACTCCTATCAATGTTCTGAGACATCATTGCCTTAACAATCCTCTCAGTGTTCTGAGGCACTACTGCCTCAACACTCTTCTCAGATACTAAGGCACTACTGCCTTAACACTGTTGTCAGTGTTCTGACAATACCGCTGCCTCAACACTCCTCTCAGTGTTCTAACGACACCGCTGCCTCAAGACTTATCTTAGTGTTCCGAGGCACCACTACCTAACCACTCTCTACAACCAACTAATGTTCCAACTACCTTCTCGTTATTGTTACGGTAGAAGAAGAATGCTCCAAATACCTCAGAGTACAATCGCAGGAAAGAGCAAAACTTGTTCAGCCAACTACTACTCTTCTAGTAATATCTAACCATTAAACAATAAAAGTAAAAAAAAAAATCATCTGGCAGACCACCATCTAGTGCTTACAATGCAACATTACTTGTTCCGCGCTAAGCAGGGGACTTAATGTAGATAGTGGGGTTTTGACAAAGGAGAAAATTGTAATATCGTCTTTGTTCAGCTGCAGAGACATAAAATAAAAGTATATGTACAAATGTTATGTTCAGGGATCATAACTATAAATATGTACTTTTGTCTTACATTCCGCAAGAAGATTGAGAATGCGTATTCATCTCATGGCTATATTAGCCTTATAGCTCTTCTATATATGTATGTGCCTAAAAGTATCAGGGCATTACCCTGCTAAAACCTCGCTATTACATGTGCATCCATACAAACACTACATTAATCAGAATATACTAATTATACAAAATCGTAAGCATTCAGAATAGATGTTATGCCATTTCAGAAAAGAAAACGCTAATTAGATGCATACCATCTAAACTGAGAGTCGCATCACACATCATCTCAAGTCGTAAACTTCCACGGCTGAATTCCTTGAATAAGTTTTGTATCCACTGCATAAAAACAAACATAACACCAACATTAAATCTCATGCGACTGAAAATTCCTGAGAATGCCATGGCTATAGTCGCAGTATTAGCAAGTGCCAACACTAGCAGCAAATAGGCAATGGCCGCGACACCAGCAAGTGCATGCCCTAGTAAGCCCTAGTCATACTCTTGCACCAACGTAACTCAAGCCTGTATCGGCGTCAACTATCACACACGCCAACATCGGCAACGCATCAGCGCTAGTACTAGCGCTACCCTTACCTGCTGCTGCAGTAGCATCCTCACCTGTTGTTGCCTCGCCATCCTTGTTTGCTCATGCTAGTACCATTCCTTGCCTGCTTGTGCTAGCATCATTCTTCGTTGTTAGCGTTATCGCCTAGGCCATAGCAACAACACTAGCATGTGCTAGCAACACCTCAATTGCACCTATAGCACTCGCATGCACTATTGTCGCTAGCACAACTTGCATGCTGCAAACATGCTACAAATACGCAATTCCATGTTGTGATATCATAAGCTTATTGATAGTATTTTACGACAAACTCCCTAATTACTTACATACTTTGATTCCATGACTCCACTAACTCCTACGAGAAATAAAAACATGTTACATAAGGGAATTCTTCATGGGGTTTTGGTCTGGTGGTACAGCAACATGCGGCGTGGCAAAACCCCATGATAGGAAAGTTACAAGTAGTAGTGATGGTTACGATAGTTGAAGAGATGGTGGAGTAATGGTTTCCAGAAACTTCCCAAATATAATGGGTGGTTACACCATGATCCCCATAATTTCCATCTTTCCACATCTTCATTACCTCCACTACTTAAAAGGAAAGCAGTGTGTATTCCCAATTACTATAAATAGGCCACTTAGCCTATTCAGAAAACGAGACAAGCTTAACATTCTCACAAACTTTGTTATTCTCTATAGTTCAGCACCTCTACACACAATTCATCATATTGATTTCTTCAACTTTCTCTGGTTCCCTCCCCTAAGATCAACCCATCTTCTCTCCTCGTGATCGAAGGAGGACGGAACTGCCACTTTAGTGGTTTAGACTTGTCTTGTACGATTTTGATTTCCGAATCTAAAAAAAGTACCACAACGGTATATTTGTTTTTCCTAAGAACAATTTTTAGGTACTAACACAAGGTGTTGAATCTTCTATTGAGAAAAGTTGTTTGTCTAGAAAACGATCTTGTAAAAGAAATTCTTCCTCGTAAACAACAAGTATGCTAAGATGATCTGCCATTGTATTTTCAACACCTTTCTTATCTCTAATTTCAATATCAAATTCTTGCAACAATAGAATCCACCGTATTTGTCTCGGTTTAGCTTTCTTCTTCTTCAATGGATGCCGAAGTGATGCGTGATTAGAATACACAATCACCTTTGTACCTACTAAATAAGATCTGAATTTCTCTAATACAAACATTGTAGCCAATAACTCTTTCTCGGTAGTAGAATATTTTATTTTTGCATCTTTTAGGGTCTTATATGCATAATAAATCACGTGCGACCGCTTGTCCACTTTCTGACCCAAAACAGCTCTGACTGCATAGTCACTTGTATCACACATCAACTCGAATAAAAAACTCCAGTCAGGTGACTTGATAATTGGTGCAGTAGGCAATAATTCTTTCAGTATGTCAAAGGCATCCTTACACTCCTGGTCGAAGTTAAAGGTAACCTCCTTTTGCAACAATTTGCACATTGGCATTGATATTTTGGAGAAATATTTGATAAACCGTCTATAAAAACCTGCATGACTAAGAAACAAGAGAATCTCCCTTACCGAAGTGGGGTATTGTAAGTTTCTAATCAAGTCTATCTTTGTTATTTCCACTTCGGTCCCTCGAGTGGACACAATGTGACTAAGCATTATACCATGGTTCACCGTAAAATGACAATTCTCCCAGTTAAGAACAAGGTTAGTGTCTATGCATCTTTTTAGCACAAGTTCAAGATTTTATGATAAAATATCAAAAGAATCACCATAAACACTAAAATCATCCATAAATACCTCAATGATGCGCTCTACGTAATCAGAAAATATATTAACCATACATCTCTGAAAAGTGGCAGGCGCATCATAAAGACCAAACGACATTCGTTTATATGCAAACATACCAAAGGGACGAGTAAAAGTAGTCTTCTCATGATACTCCAGTGAAATAACAATCTAATTGTAGCCCGAATAATCGTCCAAAATGCAATAATATGAATGTCCCATTAACCTCTCTAGCATATGATCAATGAAAGGCAAAGGAAAGTGATCCTTGCGAGTGGCAGAATTAAGCTTTTTGTAGTCTATGCATACTATCATCCTGTTTGAACTCGTGCAGGAACAAGTTCATCATCTTGATTTCTGAAAATGGTAACGCCTGATTTCTTAGTTACCACCTGTACCGGACTAACCCATTTGTTTTCAGAAATTGGCTAAATTACCCCCATATTTAGTAATTTGAGGATCTCTTTCTTCACTACCTCCATCATTGGGGGATTAAGCCTACACTGAGTATCACATATTGTCTTAACATCATCTTTCATTAAGATTCTATGCATGCACATGGATGGACTAATGCCTTTGATGTCAGCAAATTTCCAACCAATGGTCGTTTTTTGCTCTTTCAGAACCATATTCAAGCGTTCTTCCGGTAATACTGTTAGATATCTTGCAATAAAGACTGGAAGCTTTTCCCCATCACCCAAGTAGGCATACTTTAAGTGATATGGTAGAGTATTAAGTTCTAATTCAGGTGCCTTCTCAACATAAGGTAAAGGAACTTCACTAGCTATGGGTAAAGAAATGTATGAGATGTTACCCGTTTTAACTTCTTGTGACGTCGTTAAGGCACCAAAAATCTCCAGGATTTATTTAGCTATGTAAACGTCCAGGTTAGGCATGCCATTGACGTTTGTATCAATGCTCTGTCTCAATACTACTCCAAGTTCATCTTTATTACTCAGTTCAAGCATCTGTTGAGCTAATGAATCGATGACATCAATAGAAAAAACAGCATGGACATCACTTGGATAACGCATTGTTTCAAAGATGTTGAAGCGTATAATATCTTTATCAAACTCCATAGTAAGTGTCCCACCATCGACATCTATCTTCGTCTTTGTAGTCTTCATAAATGGTCTCCCAAGAAGTAACGAAGTAGATGAACTATTTTCACCATTCTGCATATCCATAACATAGAAATCAACTAAAAATATTAACTCATTTACTTGAACTGACACGTCTTCAACGAGTCCCTTAGGATATATGTTGGACTTGTTTGCCAATTGAATGATAATCCATGTCTCCTTTAGTGGCCCGAGATTCAAAGAATCGTAAATATCAACTGACATAACACTTATGGATGCTCCCAAGTCGAGTACAACACGCTCAAACCTCTTGGTACCAATAGTAATTGGCACTATGAAACCCCCAGGATCTGTACACTTTGCAGACATCTTCTTCAATAACATAGCTGAAGAACTTTCACCTACTTGAGTGACTTCGTTAGGAATCAACTTATCCTTCTTTGTACACAAATCCTTCAGAAATTTGGCATACCTAGGTACCGTTCTGATGGCCTCAATAAATGGATTGTTGATTTGCACTTTTCTAAAAATATCCATAATCTCCTTATCTTGATCTTGTTTTTTTTACTTGGAAAAACGACCAAGAAAAGGAGGTGGTATGGTAAAGGTATGAACTGTGTCCTTAGTTTGGCTAGTTGGGGTTGGATTTTCCTTAGGAACAATTTCCTCCTCTACTTCCTTTTCTAAGTCGGCACTACCCTCTTTTTGTTGATTTGAATCTTGTACTTTCCATCCACTCCTTAGAGTTACAACATTGACGTTCTCTCTTGGGTTCACAAAAGGTTGTGATGAAAATTTTGTCGATGTTTATGCTTCTAGTTTGCTTAACGTAGTACCTAACTGACCAATTTGTATCTGAAGGTCCTTGAAAGCAGAATCGTTCTTTTGTAGTATCGTATCTTGTTTCTGCTTCATTACCTTCATCATCTCTTCTAAACTTGAGCTCTGAGTATGTTTTTGAGATTGAGGATGAGGTTGGAATTCTAGTTTTTGAAAACCATTATGTCGCCTATAAGTTGGCGGAATAGGAGCTGCAGCTTGCTTGTTTGCATAAATGAAATTTGGATGATCTTTCCAACCTGGATTGTAGGTATTATAGTAGGAGTTATACCCTGGCATCTGATTAGGAAACACAGCATTCACCTCTTCGGCCTCTTCTTCATAAGTAGGGATGATCACTGCAACCATTCTTTGTACCACCTTCTCTATGTTGTTCATTTATTGCTATGATTTTGAAGACTCTGCAATCTCGCTTACTCGTCTAACATTTGAGTTTTTTCTGGTGTAAAATGCTGAGCATTTGAAGCCACACTCTCAATCAAACTAGTTGCTTGCAAAATCGTTTTCTTAGTAAGTGTATCTCATGCGGCTGCATCAATCAAATTTCTCTGTTATTGAAGTAATCTTTCATATAAGTATTGAATGATGAGTGTTGAAGATATGTTGTGATGTGGGAAGTTTTCCACCAATCGTTTTTATCTCTCTCAGTTTTCATAAAGAGACTTTCCAGTAATCTACAGAATGTCGCTAATCTCTTTATGAACAGATGCCGCCTTGGAAGAAGGAAAATACTTCTTCAGAAATAACTTTTTCATCTCATCCCATGTTGTAATACTCCCTGGGGGAAAGGTAATATAACCATTCTTCTTCTAAGTTTGTCAATAACAATGGAAAGGATCGCAGCATAGCCATATCTCTATTTGCGGTTGCATATCTTAGACTTGTCATCGTGTTCTGGAACATCTAAAGATGCCGATTTGAGTTTTCACCTTCATGTCCCTTGAACTTCGGTAGATGATGAATCCGACTCGACTTCATCTCCACTGGGTTAGTTATTGTGATGCACAATGGTTGCGAATCTAAGCATGGAGAGGTTAACTCTCCCAACTTCTTCTCCTGGGGTGGAGGATCTCTCTCGTTGTCTGAATTGACCATCTCTTTTGTAGAAGGTTCTTGTAGCTTAAACTGGGGTTCTTGTAGTATTGTTCCTTGCGAGTTTGAATTCCGCGCCTTGGGTAATCCCAACGTTTGGATGCCAAATATCAAGTACCCTAAACCAAAATTCTAGAAAATAACGTAAAAAACTAAAATCTAAAATAAATGAATAACTAAAAAATAAATAAATACCTAACAGATTTAAAATAAAGAAAACTAAATATATATAAAAAAAAATTAATCTAAAAAAAAATTAAAAAAAAAATCTAAAAATTAAATAATAAAATAAAACTAACAACTATAAAAATAAACTACCGACTGCACCCCGGCAGCGGCGCCAAAATTTGATCCGCGTCGTTTACACAACAAATTATTCACTTTTTTTCAAAAAATTAACTGGTAATACAATAGCAAGGAGTTCGTTCCACGAAGAGCAGTGAGTTTCTAGTTTATATAAAGCAACCAAAAGGAGGGTTTTTGGATTTTAAACGAATTATTAAAGATAGATTGAAAATAATAAGAAGATAGATGATTAAGAAATCTTTCACCGTCACTGAACTGAAATTTAGTCATACAAGTTTATTTCTTGTTTAATTTATATTATTATCAACCATAGAATAGCAGTAAGCTCTGATATTCCCGGAATTCGTTATTTCACTAGTACGGAAGTGCTCGACTACCAGATTCTATCCAACTAACCAACCAAGAATAAGTTCTCAAGGTATAAATTAGTTGAACGCTTTGCACTCTGTGAATCGGGTTGATCCTAGCATCAGACGCATAGGATCAGTCTGTTTACTAGCGTTATCTCTATACACAATTACTTAACAGAATCCCTTTGTCAGTTCTTGCGATGTATTACTTTTGTAAAAAGTTCAGTGACAATTATACGTATCACGCAACTCAAAACTAGTAGAAGAAATATTAATAGGTTGATTTAATTGATCACTTTAAATAACCAATTAATATTCTTAGACAATGAAAATAATTGAGATAATCAACCATAAAAAAAAAATTTAAAAAAAAATTAATTTTAAAAATTAAAATTTTATTATTCATGACTTTGAAATCTTCCGTAATAAAAAAAAACGTAACTAGACATAGATATAAAATATTTAAAAAATGAATAAAAGCGAATAAGAAAACAAAACTAAAATTACAAACCGGAAATATCGTCGCAGTAAAGAACGCCTCCTATTCTCTTTTCTTTTTCTCTGTATTTTCGGTGTTTAAAGATTGTGGCTAGCAAGGTTATTTGTAGCCACCCAAAACAAGAAGCGCTCGTGAAGACTGATTATAAGGATAGTAAAGTCGGTGGAGAGAATCCTCATATTTGTAAACTAAATGGCTGTGCTATGGTGCAACACGGAGCAACTTAATAAAGTAGACCCGCATTTTAAATGGCATAGATTTTAGTGGAATCCAAATGGACGGGGAGTGTCTCTTTAAATCATGATTATACATCAAACTTGTTGTACCAAATCCCCATCTTTTCCTTCACGCATGATGAAATTTCTCCAAATAATTCTCCCTATTTCGTTCAAACTCTTCCATATCTACTCCGAGTGAGAGTATTTCTCAAGAGATAACTAATAACTTTCCCTGTTTATCTTAAACTTAAATTCAGATAAGGGAACTAGTCCTCATTCTTATTCAAACTCCAACTCTAACCCAACAACCACAAATAATACTTCCCAAGCTTTCAAATCCAACAGAACTTCAAGTCATACCACCAGACCCATCATCTCGAGTTCTATAGAACCACCACAGCAACCAAGCTCAATTAAACCCTCGAGCTTCATCTCTTCTTCCTGCCAGAGCTCAAGTTCATCATCAACTGCAAGTCACTTACTCCAATCAATACTGCCGGCCACTATTAACTCGGTCACCATCAGCAATCTCTTCTTCATCAACTCACTATCCAACTCGAGTTCATTAGTTCCCTAAATCATCATCCATTAAACTCATTTAATCCCATTAACTAACAACGTCTCTGCCTCCTGATGCCCATTAAAACTCGATACCACCATTAATGGAAACTCCATTGTCAACGTCACTTCTATTCTCAAACTATGTTTTCTTCCAACCACAACTCTGCTCCATCAACCATCGAGCCATCATCTGCCGATGCATCTGCTACTCGACCATCAAAAGAAAATCATTACAGCCAATCACCATTCTTTTCCATCTTCACTACCATTAATGGCGTCTCCAATAACCCACTGATTTACTTGATCTCGAGAATTATTCCAAACAAATCAAACCCAACCGATAATCATGATCATCAGCAATGACAGAAAACCCTGATTTTTTCATGATTTGAGTTTTGGGAAGAAGATGAGGTGCCCTTAATAACTCGCATGGTGCCTTTAACACTGTTTAAAAACTGGAAGCCCTTAGCGGAATGGATGGTTCCTTTATAATTATTTAAATCTCATCTGCCCCTTAGTGTAAGACAAATTGCCAATAGTAGTTGCCCTTGAAATGATCATTTTACCCTTAATTCTCGTTTTGCTTATAACTTCTTCATACGACATCTGGATTTGGACAAGTTTTACTTGGTATTTGCCCTTTCTTCACTTGTAGTACTTCTTTACTTGCACAAGTGCCATTTCACTTCTTTTGGACGATTCTACCTAATAAAAGACAAATAAACAAAAAAAAAAAATATAATATACAATAATTCACAAGAAATTCCAAAGAACATTATTCTCATGCTTAACTCTTAAGTAAAATAAAAAACCAACCATCTGAAAGAATTTAGCCTCGAGAACGATCGAATAAGCATTGCGCCTCGACTTTTTCCTCACTAATAGGATTTTAATAAATTGCACTCAAAAGACGTTCTTTATGGTTCTCATGTGTGCAGGCAGGAATGAAGATAGAAATCCTGCACACGTTGAATGGTGGGAAGGAAAGAGAAAACCTTCTGAATTATATTTTGTTATCCCATAGAAATGTGGGACTAAAAGAACGTTTTTTGTTTTCTGGTGACTTCTAAGAAAGGAAATTAACCACTATGTGAGGATGGGAATGCTTACTTACCTTTTCGTTCAATCTACAATTAGCACCACTCTCACGGTGTCCCATAGAAACGTCTTCGGCTTCGGCTTCGGCTTCAAATGTAGATGATGAACTCCTGAACTTCGTAGAACTCTGAGAATTTATAACTCATTTTCTCAAATTCCTTATTGTTTAAAACTTCTTTATATATTTTTTCTTCCCCACGACTTTATTAAAATGAATACAAACTAAAGTAATAAAATTTTCTCTTATCTCTTTTTTTTAATGGTTTTTTTCTTTTTTTTCAACTTCAAAATACAAACTAAAATTTAAAATAAAATAAACAACTATCCGACTATGGTTGTGGGATAAGGACTTTACCAATTGATTCTAAAAACATGTACTGTCTCGATATCATAAACTTCAATAACTCTCATTTGTTCCTTAGTGTGCGACAAAGTGCCAATAGTAGTTGCTCTTAAAATGACCGTTTTCCCCTTAATTCTCGTTTTGCTTATAACTTCTTCATAAGACCTCGGAATGACCTCATTCTCTCGCCATTGGCTTTGTTTCTTCGTTCTTTACGTGATGATGACAAGAAATCCTAGATTTGGACAAGTTTCACTTGGTATTTGGCCTTTCTTAACTTGTAGCACTTATTTACTTGGACAATTAAGTGTCATTTCACTTGTTTTGGACGATTCCACCTAATAAAAGATAAATAAACAAAAACACACATATTATACAATAATTCACAAGAAATCTAGCAAATAAGGGCATAAAATTAACATTCTAAATATGTAAAATATGCACTTATCAATTACCTTTTACTATGTTTATTTTCTAGTTTATGTATTTTATTAGATGAATCATCCAAAAAGGAGCTACAAAGTGTTAGAATGAGCAAAGAAGTGAAGCACTACAAGTGAAGGAGGATCCAAGACCAAATTATACTTATTCAAATCCATGATTTCTTTTCATCATCTTATAGAGAATAGAAAGACGAAGCCAACGCAAAAAGAATGAGGTCATTCCGCATCGGACGAATAAGTTATGAACAAAACGAGTTTGAAAGACTTGAGTGTATAAAGAGAAGTTCGGCTGATAAATGTTCACCATGATTCATCCGAACCTGGAGCCTAAAAATAACGTTTTCAGCAAAGTATACACAGAAATGTTCGGCTAGAAAAGGATCCAATCAAGTCAGCCGAACCTGACACTTCTCCAAGACTTATTTGGACGCGAAATTAACTTCTAACTCAAAGAAACACGGTCCCCGAAGGATTCTAAACCCTAAAAAGAGGAAACTTGAGGGCCAACCATTGAAGGCTATTAAATAAGACATCTAAGGCTCAAACAAGACATCTATTAAGGAATCTCTACAACCTCTACCTCTCATACTACATTCCACTTCTAAAACCTAGGGTTTACCCCTTTAGGGGGAAACCATTCTTCATCTTATTTTTCTTCTTCCTTATAATATGAGTAGTTAAACCTTTTGTTGATTAAGGTTGAATTCAATGTTCTAGACATGAAGCTTCATTAGTTACACAAGTTATTTAGAGTTTTTATCATCTTGTCATTTGTTTTCATTACATCTAGGGTTTATGATTGATTTCTAGATTATTCAAGTGTATAATTGGATTAATTTATTGATCATTCTAATGCTAGTAGAGAGTTGAGCGATCAGTAATTGTCGACCATCTTGTACACAAGTAGAAAATATGAGACCTTGTAGAGGGATTCTGTGGAGAAATCATGTGTGAATACAACACCAGTTAGTGAACCAAGCGTACTAAGTTTAATTGTTGGGATCAACCTAAATTCACAAACCTTAAAGCGTTCAATTGAGTTATACCTTGAGAGCGTACTTCTTGGCGGCTCAGACGAAAAGAGTCTGGTAACTAAGCCTATTATCCGGTGATATTATGAGTTTTTTGGATATCTAAGCGTACCTGCAATTCTAAGGTTAGTGATGGATGATTCTAATGAAAGATAGATAAGTATACTACTCGAGTTAATGTTTGGTAACGGCGAAGGACTCATAATCATCCTTTCTTTCTTATTATATTTTTATTGTTATTGTTTGCTAATCTAAATAATATATCAATTACACAGCTCTCTATGGGAACGATCCTTACTACTGCTATATTACTAGTTAATCAGTGGAAAATATATTGATTAATTTATTGCACTTACGACACATATCAATGTACATATTTGATGTATCATAGAAAAATAGTGAAGTCGTGGACTACTACTATTTTGGTTAAGTCAGGAATATAACCTGCTAAATTAGTGAGGTAAGTTGTTCAGTTCACTAAGTGGTTAAGTAGACTGGTCAGTGTCAAGTCTAGTGAAAATAAGAAATATATTAGTAGACTGTATTACTATGATTTGAGTGTTGACCTCTGATGATATCATAGACATGACCTGTAAGTAGTAAATTATGAGCGATGAAGCGATGATCTCTAGTGATGCCATCCGCGAGCATTTGAACAAGTTGGGTACTCAGTATAAGTACGAATGACCAATGATGTTGTTTTAAGTGATCTTATTTGAGAGGCCCACTTTTGGAAATATTTGTGCATCGAGGAGATAGCTCAGACTCGAGATACTCGTGAGTAAAATGAAGGTCTAGGCCTTGTGCCAATGATGGGTTATCCATGGCTTGGGATTGGTGGCGCTAGCATTGGGCTAGAATAGTAAGCTAGTGCTAGCACTAGGCCAGCGCTGAGAGTAGAAGTCTAACGTTGGCACTAGGCCAACGCTTTTAGGTATGACGCTAAGGTAATATAATGTTTTTATTCTGGAGTTGGTTGTTGCCAGTGCCGTATGGTCGGTTGTCAGCCAAGTAAAATTAATTCTAGTTCTTTATTTCACAAATATGAATTAGAGTATAGTAGTAAGAACAAATTCATTCCTCAGGGAGATATTGGTTTTTAACTATTTTCGATTACTTATGTAAATAGGGGGGTTTGGTTTTATAATTTGAACTAAACTAAATTGATAAAAACAATTAAAGTTGTAAATAATATGATGAAAGTACTGGTTAAAGAGTTCATCTTCCGTCATCAGACATGTTATCAATCAAACTCAGTTTTCAAAAAAAATTCTCAATATCAATAACCCTAAAGCATCCTATCGCAGGTCTACTCCGATAAAACTCCTTTTATCATCAAAGGCGCAAGAGCCACTCTTTGAATCCTTTTCACTAGATAACTTAGCGCAAGAGCCACTCAAGTTTAACCCAATGAAAGCAATGGTATTTATGAGTTGAGGTTATTCTAAGAATTCCGGCGCAAGAGCCACACGGATTTAACATATGTCAACCTTCTACACATAATCGCATGGCAATATCCCGTCGTTAGAAATTATGCTATACTACTCGTAACAAGGGTCTTTCGACAATTCCGGATCTCAAACCCTAGTTTAGCTATAGATATGAGCATATGGTTATTCAATTTACAACTTAAACAAACAAATACTCAATCATACATGACATTATCAATAGTAGGACATGAACGATATTAAAAAGGTTATAAAAATTAAGAATGAATAATTTTAATTAATAAATATGTCCTAGACTTTGGACTACGTCTCTAACCAATAAAAGAAACTTAGCTATACATAGTTTTACTAAAATTATATGGAAAATAAATATTAGGAAAGAATAAATCAAACCGAAGAAGTGGAAAAGATAATCCCACGCTCCAACGCAACCCTAGGTTCTCCATGTTAAGCCACAGCTTCCTTGAAAGGCCCTTGTCCTTTTCTTCTCTGCCTAAGAACCTCTTCTCTTCTCTTTATTTTTTTTATCTTTCTGTGAGGTTATATATATATAGCGGAACTCATGGATTCTCTATATAGATATTACTAGCCTCCTCAGTTTTGAGTTTATCTTTGAATAGGATTCTTGATAGCTATTAACACCCACCGACCAACTAAACTCTCATACACAGCAAAGTTTCTTTCTTCGCACATGCTGCCACTCTATGAAATGGATCCACTTTTCTCGGTTCAAGTCTTTGTATCAAACACAAACTCTTTTTATCGTTTTGATAACAGAAACTAGGTTCTGATTCCTTCTCAAACCTCTTTTCTTTCGAACTTAATCTCAATAGCACCTTAGATAACAACAACAATCAATCAGGACCATCACCATCAACACACCTTCGAGAAAATGCACCCATCGACTGCCATTAATAGCGTTCCTCCATCACCACTGTCATTAACTCATTCTCAACTGTGCTAACTCCCTGAACCATTGATTATATTACGGCAGCAAGATTCGAAAATCACTAAAACCAGATACATGATCAAGAATGATCAATCGTGAATCGTGATCAATGGCAGAACTGTTATTGGTTTTCGTTTCTCGCTGCTCCAAGCTCATTCATACCTTCCATCATCACAATTATCCAGGATCGGGTCATCAACTTCAAGCTCGAGTAACAAACCAGAAGTCATTATCACTTCCTTCTCCATTATCGTTGTGATTATCACGGTCACTATCTTCAACTGCCGCCACCACTCGAGTAACAACACCATCAACTCAAATCATCTTCCTCCTTCTTTATTATCTGCTAGCTCTGTTAGCTCTATTTCAACTCCTTTTACCCACCTGGTCTATCGCCATTAAACTTCAAACAAGGAATACCTAAATTCCATGTCCTGTTTGAATTTTGTGAAGAAGAAGGTGGCTCCTAACCAATATGCTAGTGCTGTAATCATTATTTGAATCTGGGTAGCCCCGAATAGAAGTGCAGGTATAAGCATTTGAACTTCAGTTGTCCCTTAGCGTACGATGGGTGTCCATAGTAGTTGGCTTTGAAATGACAATTCTACCCTTTGTTCTCGTTTTGCTCATAACTTCTTTTACGACCTCGGAATGACTTCATTCTTTCGTCGTTGGATTCGTAATTCAATTATGTACAAGATGGCGACTAGAAATCCTGGATTAGACTGAGTTCCATTGGTTCTTTGGCAATTCTTCCCTTGTAAAGCTCAATTCCACTTTTTTTAGAGATGTAACCTAACAAAAGACACAAACTACTAAAGTAATAATAATACAAAGTAATCCACACGAAATCTAGCAAATAAGTGTAAGAAAATGATACTTAAAATATATAAATTATGCACTTATCACCGTGATATAATAGGGCTGGCGGTGGTTGTTTTTAGCGTCGTAGGACATGGCTGGCTTTGGTTGTTCCTTGCGCTAACGCTGGATGTTAGCGTTGTCCTGGATGCTCCTTGCTACGAAGTTGGTATGTGTTGGCACTAGCAATAGAGAGGCTTGGCGCTAGCAAATTGCTACCACTGCGAAGGTAGGGATGATGGCGCATACATACGCCATCGACATGAGCTGCTAGCACTGGCGCTGGAAAGGTAGCGCCAGCATTTGGAAGGTGATAAGTACATAATTTACATATCTTAAGCACTATTTTTCGTATATTTAATTTTAGATTTTGTGTGAATTACCTTGTATTATTATTACTTTTGTATATTATGTCTTTTGTTAGGTTATATCTCTAAAAGAAGTGAAAACGGAGTGTTACAAGGGAAGAATTTCCAAAGACCCAGTTGTACTCAGTCAAATCCAGGTTTTTGACCCACCATGTCGAAGAGAAAGAGAAAACAAAGTCAATGGCGAAAGAATGAAGTCATTCCGACTTCTTATGAGAGAGTTACGAGCAAAAAGAGGAGTTCGGCTTGTCGGTTTCACGAACCGACAATTAAACGGGATTCAATTGAAAAGTGTTAAAGGCGCCTGAAGAATTATTAAGAGCTTCCAAAGTTTTAATTTTGCTAAGGACACCAACACTTTAGTTAAGGGCCACCATATTCTTCTTTAAAATTTAGAACATAAAACTAGGGTTCTTCAGCGTAATCAAGGCAGGGTCGAGAATGAGCTTCTATGTTTGTTTACTGGAAGTGATTAACATGGAAAGGAAGAAAACAATAAAGTAACGAGAGTATTAATGAGCTTTGGTTGGAGTTACCAACGACATAATAGTTTGCTGCTGTTCGATGGGCTGTGAGGAGTGAATGGTCGAGCAGAGACTGTGATAAGCTTCAACTGCTATTAATGGTGGCTGGAATAAATAGAGAAGGCATTAAAAAAAATCCAGGAAAAAGATCATGATAATTAATCATAGTCGCGTTGATTGAAGTATGTGATGATGTCGAATCTGTGGTCATCGGTGATGCAGTTGATTAAAAGTGGTATTTGATGATAGAGAAGGTGCAGTGGGTAGGTGCTGGTCGGAAACTGCAGCTAAGAAGAATTGCTTTCGTGATTAGATTTTGAATTTGTGAGCAAGAGAAGAAACATGTAATGATGGTTGTGTTGAGAAGGATTATTGATATGACATGAATGATGTTGATGGTTGAGAGAGGCAGTGAGGAGCTGTGTTGTTTGTGGCAGAGACGCAATCATGGTATTGAGTCGAGTTGTGAGAAGAAATAGGAAATAGGATCTGCGATATATGGAAACAAGGTTGGAGAGAATTTATGAGCTGAGTTTCAAAAATCAGAAGAAAATACTCCTCACGACAAGATGAGCTATCGAGGAGAATTAAAAAAAACTCAGATAAAAAGATTTGATGCAATGGGTCGAAGCCATTGATGGGACCTGGGAGTAAATAAAAAGTCAGAAGAAAGATTTTCTCTCGATGAGATAGCCATCAAGGAAAATAAAAAGAGGAAAAACTCAGAAAGAACAATTTTTCTGCGGAAACCTGACTTATCGAGTGGAGCTGAGAGTTAAGACCGAGGAAAGTTTTTTTTTGTCTGTCAGTTCCATGTGACTGACCGGCCAAACAAAGCTTATTTCGAATTTGGGATGGGCTTTCTGATCTATACGTGACCCATTTAGTTGTGTAAGTTTATTCTACTTCGACCGAGATTCGAGCATGGGCATTTCTATCTTTTGGGATATCTATATAAGAGACAGTTTCATATATATCATGCCATATCTTTTGGAGAGAAGAGAAGGACCTTTGGAGTTGGAGACTTTTCTACTACCTACGGTTTGCTTTACTTTTTTACTTATTATTTTTCCATGGATTTTAAGAAATCCATGAGCGTCTAAGTTTTTCATATTGGTTAAGGATGTAGGCGGATATCATGAACATGCTACTAAATTAATATATTAGTTTTGGTATCTTAATCAAATCATTATTGTCTTGTTTTACTACTTATTATCATCATGTATGATTGTGTGAATGTATGTTTGGGAGTGCTACTAAATAACCATGAGTGCATATCTATTGCTAGACTAGGGTTTTGAGATACATAATTGTTGATAAACCTTGTCATAAGTAGCATATTGTAATTACCAATTGTTTTCAAAACCTTTGTGTGATTGCATGTAGAAGCTTGACCTATGTTAAGTAAATTAATCGTAGTATATCTTGCATTGATTAGTCTAATTCATAAAAATTATTGCTCCTAGAGGAATAAATCTAATAGCACGTTGTATTAGGTTATTCTTTGAGTAGTAATTACATATTCATCGTTATGGTATGTGATGACATAAGGAATTTACCGAGTATACTCTCGATAGGATACTCTAGGACTTTTGAAAATGAATTAATGATTATGTGACAACTCTAGTTATTAGTTAAAGTGCATGTATTATGATTGAAGATGAACACTTAACCAGTACTCTCAACTTATTAATTCTCTTTATTCGATCTTTGCTAGTATAACTAGTTTAATTACTTTAGTCTTAAAACACAAAATACCCTTTGTTAACTAAGTTTTCAAATACGAATAGCAACCCATACCTCTATGAGGAACGAACTTGTTCTTATCATTGTATTTTAATCCATATTTTGTAAAGTGAAAGAACTTGAAATATTTTTGCTTGACTGACACCCGACCAGAAGGTGCTTAATGCAAAGAGATGGGGTTTGTGCGTCAGTATTATTGGCCAGTGCCATGGACATTTGTGCTCGTCCATGGTGCTAGTATTACATCTCGGCCATTTATGCTTTGCTATTTATAAAAGTTGTGCTTGCATTGGGTAAGTACTTGTAATTGTACACGTTAAGAATATGATGTTATCTGCACTAAGAGATATTATGGTAAGTTTATGGATTTAAATGAGAATCGCTATGAATAAACGTAGGAATTCATTCAAGTGAATGAACTTATGATTAGAAAATAGGCTTTAAGTATTGAAGATTTATATGGACAAACTTGTGTCTATAACAAGTTCATACATAGATACTGTGAATATACATAGTATATTAGTATTGCTCATGCAAGACTCTGAGCATCGATGTGACGGAACAAGTTAAAGGAATTCAGTCATGGAAGTTCTGCGACTTAAGACATGCCTGGTACTGCTTTATAGTCATGGAATATCTGGAAAGGAGTTGCAACCAGCACCAGTGGCTAAATATATTGTATATATAAAAAATACTGAGACTTCAGCTGGGTGAATCCCTAGCACATATATATTCATAGACAGAATATGGGAATCAGTACAGAACTCCCAGGGACATTGATAAAGCCTGTAAGCGTAGGTTATGTGTTTCTGATACGATTTAAGGGTCAAATTTACAAGTATTGACCTTGTCAAAATCCAACATTAGCATTAAGTCCCCTTCTTAGTGCGGAAAAGTAATATTTCGTGGTAAGCACGAGATGGTGACACAAATTTGGGCACTTAGACTCTCTTGTGAGCAAGCATTCGACATCGGTGCTTAGGGTTTAAGAAACCAGAGGTAAGTGCTAGTGACGTATGGTAGTAGTAGATAAGATCTAGAACACTCGGAGATGATGCTTTGAGTTGTAGATAGTAGCAGCAAAGTTGGAAATAGTGGAAGCCAGCCAAAGAGGCTGATGGTAGATAAGAGTTGTGGATGGGGATATTGGTGGATTCTAGTGCTTTTGTCGTAGACTTGAACATATCAACTTATTAAGTATAAAAGATCCATTGGGTTGATTTTGTATCAACATAAGCGTTGCGAGATAGGGTTGGAAGTAGCAGCATCAGAAGTTGAGATAGCATGGTCACATTAGTGGAGTAATGGTGATACAAGGTCGATGACGTCCTCCAGTGTGGTGAGATCTTTTTAAGAGATGAAGTGAACCCTGAGGTGATAATGATCTTGAGAAGATGAGAGCCCTTGAGCAGATGTGGTCTCCATGAAGCTGACCATTCTCTCCAAAATATGTAAAAACTTCATACGATATCGGATTTTGATGGTTGACCCGAAACTTTGAATCCAAAAGAACAAGCTATCATATGAAAAAAGAATCACTCGATTCAGAGTTTTCTAGGTCAGCCAATCATGCGTGAACATTCGTGATTACTAATCCCGTACAAATTTTCAGATTCTGTGTAAAAGCCATATCTCCTAGATCATGTCTCCGATTGACACACCCTTTTAATATGCCGTAAAAGAGATATAGATGAACATTTCTCGTAAAGGATGTTTTGTCCCGTTCCTTACGGATTGCTGCGATTTTTGAGTTTGTAGAATGAAGAGGTAATAGTATATATGATTAACGACGATGAATAAAAAAACGGATGAAGCTGGTGCTGGAAGATAGCGTTAATAGATGTTGTCGTCGTGAAGATGATGACTTCATGAGAATGCTAAATCTATGAAGAATCTTAGCTCCGTGAAAAATCTTATCTCTGGGAATAATTCTAGCCTTGGAAAATTTTAGCCCTGGGGAAATTCCAGTCCCGTGGAAGAAGTTAGCGTTGAAGATGTTGACGTCGTAGGCATGCTGGAATTTCATGATATTTCTTAGAGGAAGTAATACACTAAGAAGGAGGTGAGGGTCTCACAAGAGGTGGGAACCTTATAACAGACGGTGAAGGCTTCATGGTTTGGAGTCTCTGATAGGATGGGGTTTCTGAGAAGCTGGATTAGAGGTGGAAAAACTAATTTTCAAACAGGAAAGATTCACCTTTCATCTTTTAAAATAATTTTGGCTTTGGATTATCTTGATTCATCATAGCCATATTTCTGGGGTGAGAGCTAAAGAAACATAATGAATAGTTGATGAAGATAACATGACCATTAACATCGATCAGCATGTCACTGGATCCCTGACCAGCAGCTTGTAAACCAATATTTTAGAAGTTGAGAGGGGAAGCCTGAATCTAAGATGGTCGTGCCCGTTGGGTGTCCATCCTATATTAATTATGGTTGTGGTTGTGTCACGGACCGGAAAATTCCGCCTCCGACGCTATGCGCTGAGCGGGCCAGAACTCCCCGATGCGTGGCTTGAAATACAATAACCGGACCTTAAATCTTAACTTATCACTGGAAAATGTAGGTATATTTGCCTTTCCAAGCATGCTTTGCAAGCATGATACTCGAAACATAGTTTCCATATCGTTCCAACTCACCCTTGTTGTGCAAAGGGTACATGGATATTAAAGCCAACGGTGAATGCCTTTGGAAAGCATCACATAATTATGATCATTGTCCAGGCCTAACTCATTCCTTGGACTAGCATCTAGGCCATTTCAAGCCTAATTTTTCGCTTCATCAACTCTACTTCGACCATGCGCTGGAGCCTGCACTGATCTTATTCTTTCCAAGAGTGCATCAACTAGGCATATTTCGTTCAGACCATATGGCTTGATAGGAAGTATGAACATCCATCAAATGGAATGCAACTACCTCGTCAAATACGGTAAAAATCATCTCTTGCATAGAATTACCAAGCCAGATGATATGAGTTATCAAAGTGTCGCAATCATCTCCAAATTAGATGATATGAGCGACAAGATGTTGCACCTCAATGTGTTGCATTGCGGCTGCCTACTTACCCAACCCGTACCTTGAAGGGATACATCATGACCGTAATTCATCCAAGGGTCTCGAAAGGAACAAGCAACTTAAGCCTACTAAGGCAAAGCCATCATCGATTTGAACTTCTTTGCAAGGCCAAAGGACAAGCAAAGCCTAGATCGTATTGGCCAAAGGACTTATGCAATGTATGCACCAGCTTGTGCATAACTATCGTTACATAACATGCATAATGCGTTCTCGAGTACACAACATGGATGAATGATACTTTTGCATAATTCAAGCTTTATCGGCTAAGCTACAACCATATTGATGCTTAAGCATATATGCACCAACGTATAGGCCACATCGCATATATGTGCCATACCGCTCATGCACATTCAACGAAAGCTCCCTCCCTATATATATTTTATTCGCATTTCCATATGTTTGGAATAGAAGGGTTAGGGACATTCATCTGCTGCACTTTAGGAAAATCCACCAACTGGTTAGCATGGCTAGGCAAATCCGCCAACTGGGGTAAGCATAGCTAAGGCAAATCCTCCAACTGGTTCGCATGACTAAAGCAATTCCGCCAACTGGTTAGCAATAGCTAAGGCAATTCCGCTTTCTGGTTGGCATAGGTAGGGCAATTCCTCTTTCTAGTTAGCATAGCTAGGTACACCCGATTTCTATTTACCAACATCGTTTTCCAACCAACACCTCCTCCCTATATATGTTTTACTCATATTTCTACAAGTAAATAAAAGAAAGGGAAGAGACATCCATCGACTGCACTTTAGGAAAATCCGCTAACTGGTTAGCCAAATTTGCTTTCTATTTGGCGTTGATAGCAAAATACACCAACTGGTTACCATATCCGCTAACTGGTTAGTATAGTTAGGCAAATCCGCTTTCTAGTTAGCATATCCACTAATTGGTGAGCATAGCTAGGCTAATCCGCTAACTGGTTACATAGCTAGGCTAATCCACCATCTGGTTAGCATAGCTAAGCAACACCTCCTACCTATATATGTAAATTACTATTTTATACATACTCGGGTATGCATCACGGCACAATAGTGCCTCACCACTATGAAGCGCTCTCAGGTACGCGTCAAGACCGTTTGTGTCTTTCTCGGGTTAGGGTCATTTTTGACTTGTGATGCATTCTCGAGTATGCATCAGGCAATAATAGTGCCTTAGCACTATCCAATGCATCCACACCCTGATGCATTCCTAAGTAAGCTTTATAAGCTTAAGATGAAGCTTTATCCCATCTCATGACGCGTCCCTGAGTAAGCGTCATGTATAAATTACGGGTGTTACGTTCTTGCCACCTTCAAAGAATTTTGTCCCCGAAATTCAACTCAAAAACTATTGTGGACAAGCTTCATCGATTTAGGTTTCCTATGCATATGTCCCATACCATGATGCACAGAAATCCTGCAAGGGTCCAATGTTTATTAATGAACACAAATTATAACCTTCTGAATATGCATCCCATACTGCATATCCCGGAATCCTAATAGGGTCCGCAATTTCCATAAACGCCGATTGAAACCTTACGAACATACGTCCCATACATCATGCTCGAGGATCAGAAAAGGTTTTACAACTCTACCGAGAAAAATCAATTTGGATCCCTAAACATGTGTCCCATACCACATGCTTAAGAATGCAAATAAATTTTCTCAACACATGATCTTAAGTACACGTCCCATACCATATACTTAAGAGTCCTCAAAGTTCACGATAGTTGAAAAGGGTCGTCGAAAATTGACAAGCAATTCCTAGCGTAGTATTGTGAGGACCGAACCCTAATGCTAGTGCAGTCGGATGCAAGCCATCGTCCCTAACAATCTTCCACTCGTAAGTGGGAGCTAGCCAACCTGACAACGATATCGTTCCAGTGACGGGTGTGGGATGATTATTCCCAGTGCCAAGGGTAGTTGGATACCATCCACCGTTCCAAACGGGTTTTCTGGCAAACTCACAGAACTAGGTCAAACTCATCCAAATATTAGCGGAGTAATTAGCAAGTTAGAATTTCTTTTCTATATAAGCATTTGGTTTGATTTATCTACTCTATTTTCACACAACAGTTGGCCTACTCTTCCAACTTTTTCTATTTCCTTTGGAGGAAAATTTTGTAGTCATATTACAAAATGCTCACTGACGAGTCCAAAACTCACAGTCCCTAGTGTTTTCTCGGAACCTGGATCTGATACCATTTGTCACAGACCGGAAAATTCCTCCTCCGACGCAATATGTTGAGCGGGCCAGAACTCCTCGATGCGTGGTTTGAAAGACGATACCGGACCTTAAAGCTTAACTTCTCGCTGGCAAATGCAGGTATATTTTCCTTTCCAAGCATTCTTTGCAAGCATGATACTCGAAACATAGTTCCCATACCGTTCCAACTCACCCTTGTTGTGCAAAGGGTACATGGCCATTAAAGCCAATGGTGAATGCCTTTGGCAAGCATCACATAATTACGATCATTGTCCAGGCCTAACTCATGCCTTGGACTAGCACCTAGGCCATTTCAAGCCTAATTTTTCACTTCATCAACTCTGCTTCAACCATGCGTTGTAGCCTGCACTGATCTTGTTCTTTCCAGGAGTGCAACAACCAGGCATATTCCGTTCATACTGTATGGCTTGATAGGAAGTATAAATATCCACCAAATAAAATGCAACTACCTCTTCAACTGCAGTAACAATCATCTCTTGCATAACATTACCAAGCCAGATGATATGAGTTACCAAAGCGTCACAATCATCTCCAAATTAGATCATATGAGCGACGAGGTGTTGCACCTGAATGCATTGCATTGCGGCTGTCTACGTACCTAACCCGTACCTTGAAGGGATCAAGCATGACCGTAGTTCATCGAATGGTCAATTCGAAAGGAACAAACAACTTAAGTTTATTAAGGAAAAGCCAACATCGATTTCAACTTAGTTACAAGGCCAAATGCCAAGCTAAGCCTAGTCCACATAGTCCAAGGAACTTTAGCAAATTATGCACAGTCTTGTGCATAATTATCACTACTTAGCATGCATAACGCATCCGCGAGTACGCAACACGGATGAATGATGCTTTCGCATAATTGAAGCTTGCTCGAGTAAGATACACGTATATTGATGCTTATACATCAAGTATGCACTAACATATAGGCTACATCGCATATATGTGCATTACCGCTCATGCACATTCAACCAAAGCTCCCTCCTTATATATGTTTTATTTGCATTTCCATATGTTTGGATTACAAGGGTAAGGGACAATCATCTGCTGCACTTTAGGCAAATCCACCAACTGGTTAGCATGGCTAGGCAAATCCGCTAACTGGTTAGCATAGCTAAGGTAAATCCGCCAACTGGTTAGCATGGCTAAGGCAATTCCGCCAACTGGTTAGCATAGGTAATGCAATTCCACTTTCTTGTTGGATAGGTAAGGCCATTCCGCTTTCTGGTTAGCATAGCTAGGTAAATCCCTTTCTACTTAGCAACATCGTTTTCTAACCAACACTTCCTCTCTATATATGTTTTACTCGCATTTCTACAAGTAAATAAAAGAAAGGGAAGAGACATCCATCGACTGCACTTTAGGCAAAAACGTCAACTGGTTAGCCAAATTCGCTTTCTGGTTGGCCCTCTAAGAAAATCCGCTTTCTAGTTAGCGTTGATAGGCAAATCCGCTAACTGGTTAGCCAAATCCGCTTTCTATTTGGCGTTGATATGCAAATGCACCAACTGGTTAGCATATCCTATAACTGGTTTGTATATCTAGGCAAATCTGCTTTCTAGTTAGCATATCTGCTAACTGGTTAGCATAGCTAGGCTAATCCGCCATCTGGTTAGCACATCCGCTAACTGGTTAGCATAGCTAGGCTAATCCACCATCTGGTTAGCATAGCTAAGCAACACCTCCTCCTTATATATGTAACATTACTATTTTATACATACTCGGTATGCATCACGACACAATAGTGTCTCACCACTATGATGCGCTCTCGGGTACTCGTCGAGACCGTTTGTGTCTTTCCCGGGTTAGGGTCATTTTTGACTTGTGATGCATTCTCGAGTATGCATTACGCAATAATAGTGCCTTAGCACTATCCAATGCCTCCACACCCTGATGCATTCCTAAGTAAGCTTTACAAGCTTAGGATGAAGCTTTATCCAATGTCATGACGCGTCCTTGAGTAAGTGTTATGTGAAAATTACGGGTGTTATAGGCTGTCTCGCTACCAGTGGTGGATGAGATAAATATCATGACCATGGGTATTATCCATGAAGGCTTGCTCGAAAAATGGGAGGACTTGATGATTTCACTTGATATTCCAAGTTTGTGTCTTCAACAGTAGACCGGTGTGGTTAAAGTAAGTACCAGCAACAAGGGTGTAATTACCATTCTGGACTTGATCAGGTAAGAGGAGGAAGCTTCTTAGTTACATGGGGTAATGATGTAAAGAGTTTTTTTCGATGATGTTTTTCTTCCTTCAGCATTGATATAAGGTTTCATTGACTTGGTTCTGGGGATCACACTGATCGAAATAGATTTAAATTTTTTCTTCCAACAAGATCAATCCCCATATGCAGAACAACCAAGAGGTTTTTATATACTAGATAGAGATATATATTGAACGGGTTCGTGACATCCGTGGATAAATGATGGTGCATATATTTTAGACGTCCACTTGAGGGGTATTGAGGTTTTATGCTTCCCTGGATATGATGAGTTATTCCCACCATTTATCCTCCCACAGGATGATACTTTGTTATGGAAGAGGTGGAGATAGAGAATATGAGATGTGTGTTACCTTGTCACGACGATATGAATTTTTATGTGGACGATCTCATCACCAGTATCGTTGGTCAGACCTTCTGATCGAACGGGGTGACTGCATCGATTCTTTAGAAGAGGAAAGCCTTCAGTCCCCAAGCATAGCTCACTTGGATTTACTACCATGAAATAATCAGATGGCGTCATCACGAGTCTATAACTTTAGGGATTTGATCAGGCACGGAAAAACAGGTTGGTTGGGGTCTCCCTTTGTCTTTACTGTCGCACTGGGGCTGGAGAAAGAACTTGAATTGAAATTGAAATCATCGTTGGTGTGTGGTTTATTGATTCGTAATAAGGTTGTTTTATGACCTCATGATCATTGAATGAATGAAGTTGTGCCTTATCCCGATCGTTAAATTCATAAGATTGATATATTCCTCTGGATATGGTAATGGGATCCTCAGAACACCACAAGTATAAAATTCTCCGGAGATGATAGGTGCATTATTTGTATTATTTAGATACTCTAATTAATTGATTCATTGTTAGTTTTCATATCATTATGCTTTGACTTTGTTTTTTTATGAGTTTCTTAGGAGTTTTAAAGTGTATTCAACCAAAGAAGAAGAAAGGAGTTCATTACGACACGAAATGAACAAGGAAGTTAAATTCTGCCAATGGAGAAGGGTCAAATACCGAATTCAACTCATTCAAATCTAGGAGTTATTAATACCGTTTTTAATAGAATGAGAAGACGAAGCCAACACAAAAAGAATGACGTCATTTGGAGTTCGTATGAGGAAGTTATGAGCAAAATATCCGAAAGAAAATACTGAAACACTCAGCATCACAATCGGGAGTTTACAAGGGAAAATAACCTACCGATTATAAGCGACTTCGGGTACAGGAAAACTTCGTTTTTGAGCTCCAACAATCGGTAGTTTACACGGAAAGCGAGCCTACCGATTATGGCACATTTTGGGTACAGGAAAGTTATATTTTGAGCCCTTACAATCGGTAGTTAAGGAGGGGGTCTTGCCTACCGATTATGACTCGACGGGAGGCACTTCTAAAACACGTTTTTGACTTCTAATCAAGGTATCATGGTCCCATTAGGACTCTAACACCTAGATATGATGAAGACTATATAATAAGACCTCCATAACCCTAGAAAGACATCTTCTAGAGCTGAGAAACTTTTGTAGACTTGAAAACACAAGGAGAACAAGAATCTAGGGCTTGGAGTTGCGATTGATCATCACGATTTCTAGGGTTTGCTTTACTTGTTTTCTTGATTATTTTCCATGGATTTTGAGAAATCCATGATGAACTAAACCTTTCTTATTGGTTAGAGATGTAGTCCTAAGTTGGAAAACATGTTTATTAATTGAAGTATTCATTCTCATATGTTCATAATCTCTTCAATATCGCTTATGTTCTACCGTTTATAACGCCTTGTATGATGGATTGCTTGTTTGTTTAAGTCGCGAATTAGATGAGCATGCATTGACATCTATAGCTAAACTAGGGTTTGAGATCCGGAATTGTCGAAAGATCCTTGTTACAAGTAGCATAACATAGTTGTTAATAACGGGATGTTACCATGCAATTATGTGTAGAAGCGTGACCTAGGTTAAATCCGAGTGGCTCTTGCGTCGGATTGCTTAGAATAACCTCGACTCACAAAGACCATTTCTTTCATTGAGTTAAACTTGAGTGTCTCTTGCGCCAAGCTATTCGTTGAAAAGGATTCAAAGAGTGGCTCTTGCGCCTTTGATGATAATAGGAGTTTTGTCGGAGTAAGCCTGCGATAGGATGTTTTAGGGTTATTGATATTGAGAGTGCATGAATGTTGAGTATGATTTGGTTTATAACATGTTTGAAGATGGAAGATGAACTCTCTAACCAATGTTCTTTATCTCTGATATTCGTTTTAATCAATTTGTTTTAGCATAATTTAGTTATAATCACAACCAAAACCCCCCAGTTTACATAAGTAATCGAACGTAATTAACAATCACCTGCCTCTCTGTGGGAACGAACTTGTTCTTATTACTATACTCCAATCTATATTAGTGAAGTAAGAACTTGAATTAATTTTGCTTCGCTGACAACCGAACTTGTTCTTATTACTATACTCTAATCTATGTTGAGGTGTAAACGCTGGTAGTCTTAGGTGATAAGTGCATAATTCACATGTTTTAAGTGTCAAATCCATGCTTTTTTTAGCTATAATTCTTGCATATTACTTTTTATTACGTTTGTTTTCTATCTTATGTTTTATATCAGGTGAATCATCCCAATAAGAGTTAAAGTGGCTACAAAAGAGCTAAGAAGTGAAGTACTCCAAGTATTCAAGCATTCCAAGGCCAAAGAAGAAGAACGGAGTTCATTGCAACATGAAATTACTAAGGAAATTGAGTTCTACAAGTAAAAAAGGGTCAAAGATATGTTCTACTCATTTAACTCCAGGATTTCTTAATACCATTTTGAAGAGAACGAGAATACGAACTGAACACAAAAAGAATAAGGTCATTCTGAGTTCGGACGAAGAATTATGGAAAAAACCGTCGAGACGAATAAAAGGTCACCTACAACTCAACAGTTGAAATTGCTCGTAAGCAGCACACCTATGCCGACTGCGACGCGAAAAGGGAAAATTACACGAACAGTCGGCATTGCTCATAAGAAACACACCTATGCCTACTGTAGGAATTTTTGCGGCAGAGAATTGGCTCAACAGTCGGCATTGATCATAAGAAACTCATTTATGCCGACTGTAGAAAGTTTACAGAAAGAAAGTTTGACCAACAGTCGGCATTTCTTGTGGGGAAATATCTATGTCGACTATGGAAAGTCCAAGGGGTCCGTTTGACGCGTTTTTGACTTCTAAGAAGAGGAAACCCAGTTTAGAAGGATTCTAAGCCCTAGATATCAAGAAGTACTATAAAACAAGACTCCCAAGACATTAAAAATCATCTTTTTTACACCTTTTGCATTATTTTACAAGTTTTTTGGAGGAGATCAAGAACACAAGGAGGAAAAATCTATGGTTTCAGAGCGGTTCTCTTTAATCGTAACGATATCTCTTAAAAAACTAACTGATTGAGGATGAATTCTAAGTTCTAGACATGATTTGATTTAATATATGATTTTATTTTGAGTTTTTCACACGATTATCGCTTATTTATACTACAAAGAATGTTTATGATTGATTGGTAGATTTTTTAGTTGGCTAACTGAATTGATTTACTGATTTAATATATTGCTATTATTGAGTTGTGAGATAAGTAATCGTCCATTGACTTTTACACAAGTAGAGAACACGAGACCTTGCAGAGGGATTCTGTGGAGCAATTGTGTGTATGAACAACACTAGTAAGTGGACCTTGATCTAAGAGTCTAAATGCTAGAATTAACCTATAAATTCACAAAATATAAAGCATTTGGCCAAATTACACCCTGAGTGATCTACTACTAGGTGGTTAGGTTGAACAGAATCTAGTAGGCGAGAACTTCCTTATCCAGTGATATAAGGAATTTCGGGGATAACACTGATCTAGATATTATTTTACGGTTGGTGATAATCTATGATTAACAATGAGTAAATGAACATATTAACTTGATGAATGTTTAGTAACGAAGAAGGCTTCCTCGATCATATTTCTTTCCATTGCGTACAACTTAATTACTTTTAATTGTTTTCTTATTTACTTTGCTAAAATACTAAAACAAAACCCCCCATTGTGACACTTTAAACACCTTAAATATCTTGCTCCTCGTGGGAACGAACTTGACTTCCATTATGTTATTCTATAATTGAGTGGAAATAAAATCACTAATTTGATTGCACCTACGACACGTATCAAATTTTGGCGCCGCTGTCGGGGAGCAGTTGGTTTTAGTTTTCATATATTTTCGTTTATTTTTTTAGGTTAATTTTTAGTTTTTAACTTTGTGTTTTAGATATTTTTTTTGGTTTCAGGAACAATCTCTTTGGTGAACGCTTAATGAGGGCAAACCAAGTCACATTGGTATACATCTTCGATCAGGAACTTTACTAAAATACTTCGTTCGAGAAGTGAACACTCCGCTTCCTCCTAGTTCTTCACTAACTGAATTTTCATATTCGGATAGATAGGAATATCACATAGAAGAGATGGGTGCTCCTCAAGCTCTATAGAAGAAATTGTGAGAGTTGACATCTTCATGCTTAGATTCGTAACCATTGTGTACTACTCTAACTGAAGCAGTGAAGCTGAAGTCGAATTTTATTCACCATTTACCGAAGTTCAAGGGACTTCCAGGCGAAGATCCGAACCGTCATCTTCAAGTATTTCGGCACAAGATGACAAGTCTTAGGCAAGGTACCGACGACAGTGATAAGGCTATGTTGCAAGCCTTCCCATTTTGTTTAATAGATTTAGCAGAAGAGTGGTTGTATTACCTTCCTCCATGGAGTGTTATAACATGGACTGAGATGAAAAAGCTATTCCTAGAGAAGTATTTTCCTGCTTCTAAGGCGGTCGTTGTTCATAAAGAGATTAATAGAATTTTACAAGTTACTGGGAAGTCTCTTCATGAATAATAGGAGAGGTATAAAAGGTTATTGGAAAGTTTCCCTCACCACAACATATCTTCAATACTCATCATTCAATATGAAGGATTACTTCCAGAGTAGAGGAATATTATTGATGCAGTCGCTGGTGGTCCACTTACTGAAAAGACAATCTCGTAAGCAACTAGTTTGATTGAGAGTATAGACTCGAATACACAACAATTTTATACAAGAAATGACTCCAATGTCAGAAGAGTTAGTGAGATAGGAGAGTCTTCAAATACAGAGCATCAGTTGAGAACCATTGAAAAGGAAATTCATTGTATAGCTTCTGTAGTTTCTCCACCATACGAAGAGGAGGCCGAGGTTAATGTTTTATTCCTTAATCCAAGGCCAAGTTATGATCCCTACTTTAATACCTATAATCCTGGTTGGAAAGATCACCCGAATTTCAGTTATGCAAACAAGCAAGCTGCAGCTCCTAATCCGTATGTAAGACAAGGTGGCTTTCAACAACCACATTTTCAGCCACAACCGCAACCTCAAGTTCCTAAGGAGGATGCATATGAGAAGATGATTACCATGATGCAAGGTCTCTTATCTATGTTCCAACAAAGTTAGCAGAAGAACGAATCTTCTATCAAAAACTTGCAGACTCAAGTAGGGCAATTGGTAACTGATGTGAATCTACTCAAGGCTCAAGCATCAACAAATCTGCCATCACAACCCTTTGTGAATCCGAGAGAACACGTTAATGTAGTGACCTTAAGAAGTGGAAGGCAAGTTGAAGAACCACAACAATAAGAGAAGGATATTAGTAACTTAGAAAATGAAATAGAGGAAGAAACCGTGCCAAAGGAAAAGCCAATCTCAACCGGCCAACCTAAGGACACGGTTCCTACCTTTACCATACCACATCCTTTTCCCAGGCGTTTTGTCAAGTCCAAGAAAGAAGCTCAAGATAAGAAGATCATGGATATCTTCAAGAAAGTGCAAATCAACATCTCATTTATTGAAGTCATCAAAATTATTCCTAGATAGGTTGATTCTTAATGAAGTCACTAAAGGTGGGCGAGAGTTCTACGACTATGTTGCTAAAGAAGATGCCTGCAAAGTGTACGGATCCTGAAGGTTTTATGGTTCCAATTAGTATTGGTACTAAGAGGTTTGAGCGTGCTTTACTTGATTTTGGAGCTTCCATAAGGGTTATGTCAGCCGATATTTATGATTCTTTGAATCTTGGATCTTTAAAAGAGACAGGGATTACTATTAAATTAGCAAACAAGTACAACATGTATCCTAAGGAACTCGTGGAGGATGTGTTAGTTCAAGTGAATGAGTTAATATTTCTGGTTGATTTCTATATTGTGGATATGCAGAATAGAGAACATAGTTTATCAATTTTGTTACTTCTTGGGAGACAGTTTATGAAAAATGTTAAGACGGAGATTGATGTTGATAGTGGTACACTCACTATGGAATTTGAGAAGGAGATTATTCGCTTCAACATATTTGAATCCATGCGTTATCCTAGTGATGTTCACTCCGCTTTCTCTATCAATGTTATTGGTTCGCTAGCACAACAAATGTTTGATTTAAACAATGAAGATGAACTTGGATTCGTGTTGTGTAATAGCATTGAATTGGACGTTCATGGGAAGCCGAACTTGGACGTTGACTTAGCCAAAGAGCTAGTGGATATGTATGGTGCCTTAACGGCATTACAAGAAGCTCAAACAAGTAATATTTTTTATATTTCTTTTCCCGTAACTGATGAGGTTTTTTTACCTTCTATTGTGCAGGCATTTAAACTACAATTGAAGCCTCTTACCGATCACTTAAATTATGCTTACTTGGGTGATAAATAAGAGCTTCCGGTGACCATTGCAAAGAACTTCACTTCCATACAATGAAAACGTCTACTTAGGGTTCTGAAAAAGCACAAAACATTTATTGGTTGGACAATCGCTGACATCAAAGGCATTAGTCCATCAAAGTACATGTATAGAATCCTAATAGAAGACGATGCCAAGCCAGTACGTGATGTTCATCATAGGCTTAAGCCCCTAATAATGGAGGTCGTGAAGAAAGATATCCTCAAATTGCTAAGTGTAGGAGTGATTTACCCAATTTCTAGCAGTAAATAGGTTAGTCCGGTACAAGTGGTACCAAAGAAGTCTAGTGTCACTGTTGTTAGGAATCAAGATGTTGAAATTTTTTCTAAAAGAGTTCAAACATGATGGAGAGTATGCATAGACTACAAAAAAACTTAAATTTGCGACCCGGAAGGATCACTTTCCTTTTCCTTTCTTTGATCAGATGTTAGAGAGGTTGTCGGGACATTCACACTATTTCTTTTTGGACGGTTATTCGGGTTACAATCTGATTGTTATTGCACCGGAGGATCAAAAGAAGACAACTTTTACTTGTCCTTTTGGTACGTTCACATATAGGCAGATGTCGTTTGGTCTTTGCAATGTGCCTGCTACTTTTCAGAGGTGTATGATTAGTATATTTTTTCATTACGTGGAACGCATAATTGAGTTATTTATGGATGATTTTAGCGTTTATGGCGATTCATTTGATATTTTCTTAGGAAATATTGAACTTATTCTAAAAAGATGTATAAACATTAACCATGTTCTAAATTGCGAGAATTTTCACTTTATAGTAAACCATGGTATAGTGCTCGGTCACATTTTTTTCTTTAGAGGACTCGAAGTAGACAAAGCAAGGATATACTTAATAATAAACTTACAATACCCCACTTCGGTGAAGGAGATTCGCTCGTTTCTTGGTCATGCAGGTTTTTACAGACAGTTTATCAAAGATTTCTCCAAAATCTCAATACCAATGTGCAAATTGTTGCAAAAGGAGGCTATTTTTAACTTTGATAATGAGTGCAAGGATGCCTTTGACATATTAAAAGATTTGTTGATAACTGCACCAATTATCAAGTCACCCGATTGGATTTTACCGTTTGAGTTGATGTGTGATGCAAGTGACTATGCAGTTAGAGCCGTTTTGGGTAAAAGGGTGGACAAATTGTCCCATGTGATTTACCATGCATATAGGACCCTAAACGATGCGCAAATCAATTATTCTACCACGAAGAAAAATTTGTTAGCTATAGTTTTTGCACTAGGAAAATTCAGATCTTATTTGGTGGGTTGTTTATTCTGACCACGCAATACTTAGGTACCTACTCAAAAAGAAAGAAGTTAAGCCAATATGATGTCTGTTGTTGCAAGAATTTAACATAGAAATTAGAGACAACAAAGGTGTCGAGAACACTTTTGCAGATCATCTTAGTAGACTTGTTGTTCCGAAGAAGAATTTCCCTTACATGATCGTTTTCCGGATAAACAACTTTTCTCAATAGAAGATTCAACACCTTGGTACACTGATATAGTAAACTACTTGGTTACGAGGCAGGTACCTAGTACCATGTCTAGTTTTCAAAATCTTAAGCTTAAGAAGATAGCCAAGCAGTATGTGTGGGATGAGCCCCACTTGTGGAAATACAGTTCTGATCAAATTATCCGCAGGTGCATACCTAACTCTGAATTTCAATCCATCTAATTTTTTTGTCATTTTTATGCATGTGGTGGTCACTTTGGTTCTAAATGTACCGCTCTCAAAGTTCTTGAGAGTGGCTTTTATTGGCCCACCCTATTTAAGGATGCATATGCTTTTTGCAAATCTTGTGATAGATGTCAACGAACGGGCAATCTAGGTGCTCAAAATAAAATGCCACTCACCCCGATTCTTGTTGTAGAAATATTTGATGTGTGGGGAATCGATTTTATGGGCCCTTTTGCTAATTCGTATGGAAAATTTTATATACTTCTTGTTGTGGATTATGTTTCGAAATGGTTGGAAGCTAAAGGAACCCCTACTAATGATTCTCAAGTTGTTTGTGAGTTTGTGAAGGAGAATATTTTCACTAGACATGGAACACCCTGTGTGGTTATCAGTGATGGAGGTTCACACTTTTGTAAATCCTTCCATACTCTTCTCAAGAAGTACAATGCCACACACAAGATTGGTACACCTTACCACCCACAAACTAGTGGGCAAGCTGAAATTTCAAATCGTGAAATTATGTTCATTCTAGAGAAAACCGTCAATATTACACAGAAAGATTGGAGCTTGAGGATCAAAGATACATTATGGGCGTATAGAACATCATACAAGACACTGATTGGTATGTCTCCATATCGGTTGTTTTATGGCAACGCTTGTCATCTTCCGGTTGAACTTAAGCACAAGGCTTTATGGGCAGTAAAGATGTGCAACATGGAGTATGATGAAGCGGGAAAACAAAGGAAACTGCAAATTAATGAGCTAGAGGAGATACACAATGATGCTTATGAGAGTTCCCGTATATACAAGAAGAAAACTAAACTTTTCCATGACAAGATGATTTCTCGAAAGAATTTTATTATGAGACAGAAATTTCTTGTATTCTATTCTCATCTTAAACCATTTCCTGGAAAGCTAAGTTCCCGCTGGATTGGACCGTTTGTTGTTACTAATATTCTTCCTCATGGTGCAGTTGAGATTAATAGTCTCCGAGATGGGACAGTTTCCAAGGTCAATGGCCATAGATTAAAGTCGTATACGAAAACATCGCTTATGTGAATGTTGATGTGCTTGAGTTTCAAGATTTGCTCCCTCTAAAGGAGTAACACGGGCAAGTAGAGAGTTGGGATGACGATGTTAAACCAAGCGCTGAATGGGAGGCAACCCATTGGTTTTGTATTCCTATCTTTATCTTTTGATTTTTCTTAGTTTTGCATATCATATTAGGAATTTCCCTTCTTGATTTTAAAATTGAAGAGTCAATTTACATTGAGGACAATATAAAGTTTTAAGTGTGGGGGAGTAGTTAAGCATTTAGATTTTTAGTATTCACTTTTGTAGGTAGAATTTTTAAACTTTTTGTACATATTTGCATGAAAACCTCCAGCTTTTAGATGTTTTAGAGTCACTTTGTATACTTCTAGATAAGTTTACATACGGATTTCTTACCGAAATGAGTGAACTTAGAAGTATTAGAGAATTACATTCGGGTTGGTTATTTGTTGAGAGGCTAGAGATGACAAAAAGGGACTTAAACCGCCATTAGAGAATACAATATTGAGAAGCTGATCATTCAATACCCATGAGTGAGGCACCAGACCTGCAATTCTTTGTACATGTCTAAATTGTCCATTTAGAGTGTTTTACATGCGTAAACTCTGGGTAGAATGATGATCTACCCAACCTCGTACCAATTTCAACATACTTTTTGTTCTCTTGAGTGCTAATTTTGTCAATCATGAGGGTGTAATCAGAACTGCTAACTCTATCTTGTAGTCTTGTTTGCAGTTGGAACCATTCTCTCGAAAACAACAGGTCCATAGAAAACCATTATCATCAGCAAGCGGAGCATCAAAAATTTAAAGAGAAGTTGAAGAATTTTAAGGTTTACAAGCAACAATACAAGAAAGAGCAAATTTCATATTCAAATTTCATCAACAATACAACGAGCGGAATTCTATATCATGTTGAAGACTTATGTACAAGAGCGAAAGAAATCAAAAGATGAGAATTAGTGAAGTTTATGGTATCAAGACAATACAAGTTGTGAAGAATCAAGTGGTAAAATCCTTCTCCCATGGCCACATTAGTTTCATTTGTTAGTTTTTATTTCAATTTTAGAATGCAAAAGAAAATAAAAAAATCGAAAAAAAAATCAGAAAAAAAAAAACAAGAAAATTGTGTTTTTATTATTTTAGTTTGTATTCATTCAATAAGGTCGTAGGGAAGAAGAAATCTATTAAGAAGTTTCAAACAACAAGAATTTGAGAAAAAAGAGTTACAATTGTCAAGGTTCTGTGAAGTTCAAGAGTTTATTATCAACAGTTGAAGACCGAAGACTGAAGACGTTTCTATTGGATGTTGTGAGAGTGGTGTTGATTATCGACCGAGTGAGAAGGTAAGTAAGTGTTCACATCCTTACATAGTTGTTGATTTCCTTTCCTAGAGATCAATAGAAAAAAAAAAGGTTTTTTTTCGTCCCACATTTCTATGGGATAACATCTTCATATAATTCAGAAGGTTCCTTTTCCTTCTCACCATTCAACGTGTGCAGGATTTTTATCTTCACTCCTGCCTGCACACATGAGAACCATAAAGTACGTCTTTCGAGTGTCAATTTCATAAATTCTTATTGGTGAGGCAGAAGTCATTCGATCGATCTTAAGGCTGGATTCTTTCATATAGTGGTTTTCTCCTAACTCAAGAGCTAAGCATGAGAATAATGTTCTTTGGAATTTCTAACTTCTTATTGTTAGTGTGCAGAAACTTTATATCTTCGTAGCTCTTTGGATGCATGTGCTCTGGAAAATTTGAAAGTTGGAATTTAGGTTTTGCGGGTATACCTCTTGTAAACCCTCACGAGACTATAACTCGTCCACTAGGGACACGTAGGGGTTTAAAGGCTTGTTGCACATGTTAAGTGCAACTGTGTCCTCGACGAAATAAAGTTATTGCATTTTACTTTAGTTTAGTTAGGTAGTAGTTTTCTCGAGGACTAGCAAAGGATAAGTGTGGTGGAATTTGATAAGTGCATAATTCACATGTTTTTAGTGTCAAATCCGTGCTTGTTTTAGCTATAATTTGTGCATATTACTTGTTATTACGTTTGTTTTCTATCTTATGTTTTATATTAGGTGAATCATACTAATAAGAGTTAAATTGGGTACAAAATAACTAAGAAGTGAAGTGATCCAAGTATTCAAGCATTCCAAGGCCAAAGAAGAAGAACAGAGTTCATTGCGACATGAAATGACTAAGGAAATTAAGTTCTACAAATGAAAAAGGGCCAAATATAAATTCTACTCATTCAAATCCATGAGTTCTTAATACATTTTGAAGAGAACTAGAATATGAAATGAACACAAAAAGAATGAGGTTATTCCGAGTTTGGGCGAAGAAGTTATGGACAAAACAGTCGAGACAAAGAAAAGGTCACCTACAGCTCAACAATCGGCATTGCTCGTAAGCAACATACCTATACCGACTGCGATGAGAAAAAGGGCAGAGAATTACACCAACAGTCGGCAATGCTTATAAGCAACACATCTATGCCAACAGTAGGAATTTTTATGGCAGAAAATTGGCTCAACAGTCGGCATTGCTCATAAACAACTCATCTATTCCGACTGTAGAAAGTTTAAAGACAGAAAGTCTGACCAACAGTCGCAAGTAACATAAACAAGGTAACTGAAATCTTCCCCTTTTACCCTTAGCTTAATAACACCATCACCAACACTATCACCAGTTCCATCACCACTAATTTGACAAGTATTTGTTGAATCTACGAGCAACCTTGCATTCAATTTCCAAGAAAATACCAAATCATGAAATCGTAACTTAAATTTCATCTTTATGGAATCAAAATAGAATCAATTGGAGACTAAATTATGTACAATTAATATTGGAGATCTTGTAATTAATAATATTATGTTACTCGAAACTCACTCTTAGTATCTCACTTCATTGTTTTGTAGATGTATTGCATAAGTAAAACGGGTAAATTATAAAAGAAGAAAATAGCAGTAGAGAGAGACGAGAAATCAAAAGGTTCTCTTCCTGGTTGAGATAATGGCACCACATGGAAAATGTTTTGTGTATCTTTTGTATTTAGAGTTTAAGCTGCATTTCCTTTGCGAGGAAAATGGTTTCTTTTTTGTGATTACTGTTAGTTTAGCGTTGTTGTGCTTCAAGTATATTATGAGATGCTCATGAATGAAATTATTTCCCATTGGATTAGCCATTCAAAATCTAGTTATTAGGTTACATATTAACTGTACATGTGAGTCGATGACTGGACGTATTTTGATGTGATTGTTAATGGAAGGGGAGTACCATGATTTCGTTAGAATTCGTCGGATAATTACTTTTAAGCAGATATGAGTCTCCATAGACGATTAAGGATTTCGCCCTTTTTTTCTATTAATATTTATACATAGGAAATCATTTTGCAATTAAAATGAAGAAATGAAAAACTTTTATAGCTTTTCGGTGTCGCTGGCTTACTCAGAGTAATGCTCTATTCGTAATTCATTATGTACATTGCAATTAAGTAGAATCTGTTTACTTCATATATGAGAAGAGATAGTTGCTATCATTATGGGTACGTCGTTCATACTATCTAAATAAAAAGTGACGAACTACGGTCGTACTTGATCCCTTCGAGAAACGGAGAGGGTATGTAGGCAGTCTCTATGCGGTTCAGCACAATTGCACAAGTTTATTCATATCATCTGAAAGTGTTGGTTGTTGCGCGACAGTTCATACCAATAATTCAGAGATGATTGCAACATTGGAAGGTTTTTATCGTTGGTAAGAGGTAGTTGCATTCAACCCACTAGATATTCATACTACCGAGAGGGATGATTGCAACCTCTTCAAGGTTGTTCATATCATCTAATGAGAAATGAAGAAGAGAATCCATAGTGCTAGTGAGACTTAGAGATGGTTGTTGCCTTTTAAGGCAACTCATACCACCTGAGAAGGATGGTTGTTGCCAATGGTGGTAGTTCATATCATCGATCTAGAGATGATTACTAACTCTATAGAGTAGTTCATATCATCTGAGAAAGACAGCTTATCGGATTGGACCGACTGTGAGTTACTAGGCCATAATTGGCACCCCCACCACAAGTGGATGAACTGTATGAGATGGCGAGATTGTCGGGCCTTAATTGGCAACCCACCACATCGGTGGTTACCTGGAAGACCGTTTTGAAAACGGTGGCATGACACTGGGACTGATCATCCCTCACCCGTTTAAAACGGTGTGCGTTGTCAGGACGACTAGCATCCCACCACCTCGGTGGCTACCCGGAAGACTGTTTTGAAGACAGTGGCCGGTATTTGTTCAGCAGAATCCTACCCTGACAATGAGATATTTGTTCAGCAGAATCCTAGTATCAGAGCTTTATATTCGCTTGGAAATGATTGTCACCTGCACAAGGTGACTCATATCATTTGGTTGGTTATATAAATATCAACAATGATATCTAAAATTGTGAAGTTGTTTGACAGATTCGATGGTCCTTGGAATGAATATTGTGTTTGTCTGCATATGAAGCAGTTGGAAAAATTTGACCGATAAACATTTGCTTGGTAAAAATCAAATTGGTTCCAAAGGTTGGTAATGTGGGTTCCTCGAGTGACGTATTGGGAAAATTGAGCTGGTCAAGCGGGCCGAAACCCGACCCATTGGAAGGAAAAAAATTCTGGTCCGTCACAGTAGAAGTATAACGCTGGCACTAGGCCAGGCTGTTAGATCTAGCCCTAGGTAATAGAGTGTTTTGAGTCTGGAGTTGGTTGTTACCAACGTTGTGAGATAATAGGGATGGCGCTGGTTGTTCCTTGTGCTAGCGTTGGATGTTGGTGCTATCCTGGATAATCCTTGCTACGAAGTTGGTATGTGCTGGCACTAGAAATTATCCAGAGAGGTTTGGCGCTATCAAATTGCTAGCACCAAAGATAGGGATACTGGCGCATAAGTGCGCCAGCCATATGAGATGCCAGCGCTGGCACTAGGAAGTACGATAACGCCAGCATTTGGAAGGTGCTTAGTGCACGAATCTGTGGTTTGTGCGTCAGTATTATTGGCCATTTCCATGGACATTTCTGCTCGGACATGGTGCTTGTATTAGATCTCGGCCATTTATGCTCGGCTATTTACACAAGTTGTGCTTGTATTGGGTTCGCACTTGTATTTGTACAAGTCAAAAATTTGATGCTCTCTGCACTGAGATATATTATGGTAACAGGGAATCGCTATGAATAAACTTAGAAATTCATTCAAGCGAATGAACTTATGATTAGAAAATAGGCTTTAAGTATTGAAGACTTATGTGGACAAACTTGTTGTTAAAACAAGTTCATCCAGAGATATTGTGAGTATTATAGTAGATTCGTATTGCTTAGGAAAGACTCTGAGCATTGGTGTACAGACGGAACAAGTTCAAGGAATTCAGCCGCGGAAGTTCTACGACTTGAGACATGTCTGATACTTCTATATAGTTAGAGAGCATATGAAGAGCACCAGTGGCTAAATACATTGTATATATATAAAATACTGAGAGTTCAGCTGGGTGAAGCTCTAGCACATATATATTCATAGACAGGACATGGAGATCGCTACAGAACTCCCAGGGTCATTGATAGAGCCTGTAAGCGTAGGCTATGTGTTTCAGATACAGGTTAAGGGATGAATTTATAAGTTTTTCCTTTGTTATAAATCCACCATCAACAATAATATACAATAATTTACAAGAAATCTAGCAAACACTACCATGAAATTGACACTCAAAATATATAAATATAGACACTTATAAATTCCCTCATATAGTATTCCCGTCAACATGTATGTTAACGTTGTAACTCCTATAAACATCACTTTAAAATTAAATTTTGGGTATTTATAGTGTGTTTGCGTAATATAAATTTATATGAATTCTAAAGTTTGTATAATCTAAATTTCTGAGAATCCTAAAGTTTGCATATAAAACCAATAATAAACATCCAAAAATTAAATTAGAGAACAAACAAACTTACCGCATTCAAAATCCTTGAAATAGAACGTATTTGTACTCTTCCACCAATGTTATAATATTACTTGAAAAATTTGACATCTATGGTTCTTCTGGCTTAAAAAATAGAAACGCCACCAAGGATATCTTCAAACTCTCTCTTTAGCTACATGAGAAAACCACCCATACACCGTACCCAACTCACTTCACCCACCTCTTAGCTTGGTATATTAATTTCTCTCTTGATGGACATATATATAGTCCTCCAGTACACCAGCGCCCGTATGGTGTCTAACATTTTGGAACTCCACGTCTTTATTTAGTCCAATCCACTTTTTGGAGTGTCTGATGTTTTCCCTTTTTTGTTTCTTTTATTTTTTATAAATTTATTTTGGCAGAAGAATTTTTAGAGTTAAAACTTGAGAGAAAAAATTATGAAGAAGATTATGAAAAAATTGTGATGGAGAATGAGATATTTATAGGAGGAGGAAAGTTGATCGGTGAAGACCTAGATTCTACCGAGCGACAAAATCTGGATCGATTACTAACTTTCCATAGCGGTGTGGCTAGTTTGCGCTTCCACCTGGCATGGCAACCCAGCCAATTTGATCCCATGCATAGGACTTGGCTATACCACCTCTAAAAAACATTCAAATCACAATGACTCTTGGCGTGGTGGCAGCGCAAACTAGCCAATTCGATCCCATGCATAGAACTTGGCCTTACCACCTCTAAAAAAGATTCAAATCACAATGACTAGGGGCGTATCTACATCTGTAGAAATCAAGGGACTCTCTCAGAATCCCTTGTTTGGAAAATTTCCCAAGCGACTACCACTGTATTACGTGTTTAATTAGTCCGATTACACAACATGATTTTTCTTTCTCTCTATGCATCTACTCTTGTATTCGTTAATATCTTCTCTTTAAACAACTTTATTTTTTGCATAAACAACAGGTTTTGACCTCCTTTTGTAAACTCATTTGCTAGTGTTATCACCCTGTCAATGGATTATGTATAAAGGAAGGTATACCACACGTCTTAGAACGTAACAGGAAGATAACTTAATACAGAATTCGTCGTCTACTTACGAAAATATTTAATTTGTATGTTCTGTATTTCCTTGACTATGTATATGTTGACAGAGAGCAGAATCATCGGCTTATCCTCCTCCTTTAATTAGCACCAGATCTCTCTCTTTCTCTTTTTATATCTAACAATCCAGCATTCCGGGTGTTCCATATAATATGGCCTCCATTGATTGTAACAAAGCACAATGTTGGATGAGTTCTATTATCACAATCGCAGTCCTTTTCTTTGCAGCAATATTAGTAACACTCTTCCTACTACTAAGCGCGGTCCCATTTAATAACATGAAGTTCCATGTTGTTGATGCTTCGCTCACACAATTTAGCCTATCTAATGACGAAATACTTCACAACAATCTAACTTTGAGCATCAGTACGAGGAATAGTAACAAGAAGTTGAGTATTTCTTATCCTACCGAATTTAAGGGCTAACAAAAATCATTTAGGGGCTACTTTTTTAAATCCATTTAATGGGAGAAGTTAAGGGGTGACCTAGGGTATGTAAAATACTAAAATATCTTTTTACTTATCAAATAATTACCACAAAATCGTCTACTAATAAAAGTTTGAAACCCTAAACTTAAAATCTAAGATGTTATAATCGGTAGTTTCGTGTTTGTATTAACTACAGATTATTGTGTTGTTCTTCATTGTCCATGAACTTCAAGCACAATCGGTAGTTATGTTTAGTCATAAACTACCGATTAATTAACTGGACAAAAATTTAGTGGTAATCGGTAGTTTCGTATACGGTTAAACTTCTGACTATGCTAGTTAGTTATACTCAAAAACATCGAACACAATCGGAGTTATTTGTACACCTAAACTACCGATTATTCTACTGGATCCAAAATGACACATAATCGGTAGTTAATCTTTTATGTAACTACCGATTGTAGTGTGTCCATATGCTCAATCGGTTGATAATGTAGAGCCCGTGCTACCGATTATGCATAATCGGTAGTTTAGTTTATTTTTTAACTACCGATTATAAACAATTGGGTGAATTTAACGTACTTTGTGAACAATATGATTAGATCAATTGATTGCTTTTGTAAAACAGTTGGACGTAAAATCATTCCATTGAATGGAAAAGGCATACATGTAACATTACAGGAAATGAAATACAATAAATCAATTAGCATATAGGTGGAAACCGAAAAAGGTACTTTCTTCCATTATCCGATAGCAATCCTCATGCATAAAATTCTCCCCATGCTTAACGAAATATTGGTTGAGAGCTATCACCCACTGAGAAAAAAACAAATCAATTATAAGTTTCAATGCTTGAAAACTCTTTTTAATGAACGACTTATTAAAGTAAAACACTTACTCTTGCCACAGGCGATTCGGTGGGACGAGCTCGGCATCTCAGTTTCATTTCCTCTTTCAAGTTGTCCAACCGTTCAGACAACACCTCATACCTTGTCCTTATGCCTCCGGAAGTCCTTTGATTTTCATTTCCGTTTAATGCCACATAAATCTGAAACACACGCTGCCACCAAGGATAGGTGTTATGATTCGCCATCCAATTTTCATTAGTGGCTCGGTTATTGTTGTTCCAATACGCAGTTTCGTACTCGTGCTCCATGATCGTTACCCACGATCTAATGATGGCCACATATTCATCATTGGTGTATTGAAGAGCCATTCAAAATCAAATGTGAGAATGAGAATGAGATTGAAAGGAATATGGGAGATTGAGGTTGAAAGGGATAGGTGAGAATGTGAACCACCTTGAAAGGGATAGTTTCCTTTTATAGTGTTTTATTACCAACGACTATTTTTTCAAAAAAAAAAAAAACCGTTGGGTTGGATATTCCAAGCACAATCGGTAGTTTAAGAATTTCATAAACTACCGATTGTGTACATTCAGCAACAATCGTTAGTTTAATAATTACTTAAACTACCGATTGTTAGTGTCCATGAGTTTTGAAAAAATTGCGATTTCCAATTTGGGGCAACTTACATAATCGGTAGTTTGTACAGAAATTAACCTTCTGATTGTTAGTGTCCAGGAGTTTTGAAAACATTCCAATTTCCAATTTGGGGCAACTTACATAATCGGTAGTTTAGGGTATCTATTATCTACTGATTGTTGTTTTCTTTTATGACTAATGATATTTGAGCAATTATTTAGCAGGTTATTTAGAATGAAAGTACAATCAAAGGCTAGTTTTTGAAATTATCCTACAAATACACCTCTCTTTTCTCAACCAAATACCACACACACCTAGTTTCATACACTCTACAAATTTCATTTAAGCATCTCCTCTTTGTAACTCACTCCATAACTCTACTTACAAGAATGGCAACATTTGACTCCGCTGAAGATTTGGCTATACTTAAAACATGGTATAATGAAACCCTACGTGAAGATGTCATAGATGGAAGGGTTACACCCGAAACCTTTTGGGGGAGGATCTACATCAAATATGTGCGAGATTATGGAAATCCAAAGCAAAGATCTCTTGAACAAATTCACGATAGGTACCAACTTATTCGAATAGCGATAGCTGATTATTTAGCTATACAACAATGGATCTTTAACCGCACCCATTTAGGCTTGTCGATCCAACAATTTGTAAGCATCTTTTACATAAGCTAAGTTCTAAGATCTTCCAATAATAATAACATAGTAAACATGATGAATTGTGTTCTTTTTGTTCTATGCCTGTATAGGAGGATGTCGCAAAAACACACTACTATCAGGAAAAAGGAGAAGAATTCATATTTGTTGAAAGCTATGAGTTCATGAAGTCCAGAGTGTAATCACTAGTAAATGTTTAACTTTATGTACCGATTCTAAAAAATTTAAAAATACTTTTTCAGAGTTTGGTTGTAATCGGAAGTAATTGCTTAACTTTATCTACCGATTGTGAGAAATTTTCAATTATATTCTCATAGTTTGGTTGTAATCGGAAGTAAATGGTTATGTTAATATACCGATTCTGGGAATGTTACTTGTTTTTGTCAGATACTTATTATAATTGGTAGTTGTAGAATTTCTGAAACTACCGATTGTGCTTGTACAAATTGTTGAAATTTTACAAAAAAATCGATTTCCAATTTGGGGCTACTTATCATAATCGGTAGTTTAAGAATTTCTTAAACTACCGATTGTGATTGTACAAAATGTTAAAATTTTACAA